>JAFBJS010000395.1:25520-61841 GCA_016785265.1 Paraplagusia blochii
GTGTCCAATTACAGAAGCATCAATTATTTCTGGTGACAGATCACATCAGGGGACCTGAGGTGCACTCAGTCACAAAGGAGCCCTGTCACCATGCCAATGACTTCCAGTGGTCGCCATGACAACCGTGGTTGCCCTCCAAACACACCAACCCAGAGTAGAATCTTCAGTCCGGGTCAGTAGAACAAACGGAGATAGAACTGAGAACAAGGACAGTGACGTCCAGACTTTCTCGTCTGCGTCCATTTCCTGATGATGTCACAGCTCTGTCTGCACATCACCGTCGTCTGTGCGACTGTAATTCCAGCCTCTGGTCTCCGTGTCCTTCCCCGGAACGCAGGGGGCGCATTACATTACGCAGAACTGCGTGAGACAGCTGGACGCCGGCACGGAGCACGCTCCCTGCTGCGTTAGACCGAGATACTGATCTGGTGTCGTGGTCGTTCTGTGGTGAGAGAGAGACAGACAGAGAGACAGACAGAGAGACAGACAGAGAGAGAGAGAGAGACAGAGAGAGAGAGCAGTAGTTCAGGTGTCGGAAAACCTGGTGACAATACTGGTGGTAGAACCAGAACCATGATCTGGTCTGGTGCTGGTGCTGAAGAACCTGAACCTGTGGAGTCACTGAACTGGACCAGGGAACTATCTTCATAGTTCACCTGGTTAATCTGGTCTTCTGGGTCAAAGAGCAGATGGATGAAAACAATCATCTGTGGTGGTTTATAGCACCACCTGCAGGTGTGTCTGCAGCCCTGTCCAACTCTGTAGGTGTGAATCAGAATCACAGATGGACGGGAGAGGAGGGACAAGTGTCCCTGTCTCCCCTCTCCTCTCTTTACTGTTCTCCACCTTTAGATTTCTGTCTACAGCCACGTTCTCCACCTGGAACACACAAGAATATTTATATGTGTGTGTTCAAGTGTTCAGACTCGTGTCAGTCCCAGGAGTGGACACCGGGGGCAGCGTGTACTTTTCCACTGCTTCCTCCTCCTCCTGCAGACCTGCCTGGTCTTGTCTCTGTTCACCTGTTGTTTGTCTCCAGTGTGTGTGTGTCCACGTGTGTGTACTTGCAGATGAATGTGCAGGCCCCTCCCTCTCTGAGTGATAGATTTTATTGTTTCTTTGTGGACAATATTTGAAGGGCGTGGCCTCAGTGGGCGTGGCCTCCAGTAGCGTGCTGTGACTTGTGTGGGTTGAACAGTGTTGTTTCACAGGATTGAGCCTCGGTGCCAATCAGACCTCAACAGGCCCAGGGTGACGCTGGTTCCAGGTGGGTTATTAACCCAGCAGAACCCAGCAGAACCCTGTCTCTGACACTGCAGACAGTGAAGGTCTGTGAACCTTCATCCAGTCAAAGTATAATCTAATCCTGGTCCAGATCCGAGGTCTGGACGTTGTCAACATCACAGCAGGTGTCATGTGATCAGACGGATGTGTCAGAGCGCCACCTGCCTCTACCCAGGTTTCCCACTGGATCAGTGTGGGTTCATGTTGAACTCGGAGGAAGTGACATCATCCCACGGGCGGGCGAGCGGGCGGGCGCGGTCACCAGTCCACTTCACACAGACACATGAAAATGTCCTCTTTGTTGTTGTGAACGGATTTCTAATGCATGTTTGTTCAGTGTAATTGCACGTGTGTTGCCACAGGGTGGCGCTCAGTCTAGCTGGAAACATGTGTAAAAGTGTGTGTGTGTCTGTAGTACGGACAGTCAGACAGTTACCGCGTTGCCACCACACAGGACAAAGATGACCGATCCCCCAAGAAGAAGAAGGGGGGCGCCAAAGACATGGACGACCTGAAGAAGGAGGTGCCCATCGTAAGTACCGCCCACAGCCCTCACCTGACATGCTTTGTGTCAAACTCCACGAGGTCACATGTCACTGGATCTGCTTCAAACACAAGAGAAACTTAATGTTTCACCAAAACAGACAATTTGCTCAGTGCAACACCAGTAACAGACTGCAGAGGGCGCCGTAAGCGGCTGCTCTGATACCCTTGTCGACCAGGTGAACTGCATGAGTTCAATCTTTAATTCATTTAAAGATTATTGGAGCTAATCGACCAATCACAGCCAACATTTAAACACTTTCAAACCAACATCCTGGTTTTTGTTCGTAACAATTTCTTTTCTCCACAGACGGAACATAAGATGTCTGTGGAGGAAGTCTGCCGCAAATTTCAGACCGACATCGTCCAGGTGAGTGGGACAGGACCAGGTTACCGCTCCCAGCTGTTGGCCACTAGGGGGCGTGACTGTACTCTCCCTCACCACCAGGGGCTGACCAATGCCAAGGCTGCAGAGTTCCTGCAGAGGGACGGTCCCAACGCTCTCACCCCTCCTCCCACCACCCCAGAGTGGGTCAAGTTCTGTCGCCAGCTGTTTGGTGGCTTCTCCATCCTGCTGTGGCTCGGCGCCATCCTCTGCTTCCTGGCCTACGCCATCCAGGCCGCCACGGAGGACGATCCCGCCGGAGACAACGTGAGCACGCACAGCCTGGCGCCTGACCACAATCCGTCAGGATGCGGCGCCACCTGGTGTCGTGAATGAAAGACTGTGATGGTTCAGTGTTGGGATGTTTTCTCCTCCTCAGTTGTACCTGGGAATCGTCCTCACCGCCGTCGTCATCATCACCGGCTGCTTCTCCTACTTCCAGGAAGCCAAAAGTTCTAAAATCATGGAGTCCTTCAAGAACATGGTTCCTCAGGTGAACAGCAGTTTATGATGTTTTCTGATTTGAAGATGATTCCTCAGGGTGGAAACTTCTCCTATGTCTGAAGGTTGAACCAGAAAAGAACTTCTACAGATTCATCTTGTAGACAGTTGAGCTTCACCTGAGGTTCTGTTTGTGGAGGAGAAGAAGAAGAAGAAGAAACAGGAGGTGACCTGATGGAGTCGAGGTCGTCACTGACTGTGTGTGTCTGTGTGTGTGTGTGTGAGCAGCAAGCCTTGGTGATCCGTGAGGGTGAGAAGGTTCAGATCAACGCTGAGGAGGTGGTGGCTGGAGATCTGATCGAGGTGAAGGGTGGAGACAGGATCCCTGCCGACATCAGGGTGGTGTCAGCTCACGGCTGCAAGGTGAACACACACACACTGAGTCAGGTCGATGATGGACCTACTCACAGGTCCGGTCCAGTCCGGTCACTGCTTTGTTCAGGGGGTCGTGGGTCTCTGACCCGGGTCTGTCTTTGTTCAGGTGGACAACTCCTCCCTGACCGGGGAGTCAGAACCCCAGAGCCGGTCACCTGACTGCACCCACGACAACCCGCTGGAGACCCGGAACGTGGCCTTCTTCTCCACCAACTGTGTGGAAGGTAGAACCTAGAAAGTGTGATGTCCAGATGATGATCACGGTCTGTGACCCAGATTCACCGACTCCTCATCTGGACCCAGGTACCGCCCGTGGCATCGTCATCTGCACCGGAGACCGCACCGTCATGGGCCGCATCGCCACTCTGACCTCAGGGCTGGAGACGGGAAAGACGCCCATCGCCAAGGAGATCGAGCACTTCATCCACATCATCACGGGCGTAGCCGTCTTCCTGGGCATCACCTTCTTCATCCTGGCCCTGATCCTGGGCTACACCTGGTTGGAGGCCGTCATCTTCCTCATCGGCATCATCGTGGCTAACGTGCCAGAAGGGCTGCTGGCCACGGTCACGGTCAGTGCACCCTGTCCCTGTCCCTGTCCCTGTCCCTGTCCCTCTTCGTCCCTCTAAGTCTTGTCTGACAAATGTGTTGTGTTTTCATGGAAACCCCTGTTTTCTCTGACCTGAGCAACACTGCCCTCTAGTGTGGCCCACATGAAATAACTGGGCTTCACTGACCCTCAGCTGGTGTGACCTTGGTCCCTGCTCCGTCCACAGGTGTGTCTGACCCTGACGGCCAAACGTATGGCCAAGAAAAACTGTCTGGTGAAGAACCTGGAAGCTGTGGAGACCCTGGGCTCCACCTCCACCATCTGCTCCGACAAGACGGGCACCCTGACCCAGAACAGGATGACCGTGGCCCACATGTGGTTCGACAACCAGATCCACGAGGCCGACACCACCGAGGACCAGTCTGGTCAGTCCCTGACACCACGCCGTTGTCATCATCATCATCATCCTCCTCGTCATGACCGGCGCCCTCTTGTGTCCGCTCCAGGTGCTGCGTTCGACAAGACGTCCGTGACCTGGCTGTCCCTGGCCCGTGTGGCCGCGCTGTGCAACCGCGCTCAGTTCAAAGCGGGTCAGGACTCGGTGGCCATCCTGAAGCGTGACGTCGCCGGCGATGCCTCGGAGTCGGCGCTGTTGAAGTGCATCGAGCTGAGCTGCGGCTCGGTCCGGATGATGAGGGACAAGAACAAGAAGGTGGCCGAGATCCCCTTCAACTCCACCAACAAGTACCAGGTGAGCTCCTGGTTGAATGTGACGATGGTGCGGCGCTGTGGTCGGGTGAGGAATTCTGACGAGTTCTGTCCCCCCGCTGTCAGCTCTCAGTGCACGAGACGGAGGATCCCAACGACAACCGCTACCTGCTGGTGATGAAGGGCGCCCCCGAGAGGATCCTGGACCGCTGCACCACCATCATGGTGCAGGGCAAGGAGCAGCCGATGGACGAGGAGATGAAGGAGGCGTTCCAGAACGCTTACATGGAGCTGGGAGGCCTGGGGGAGAGAGTTCTGGGTGAGAGAGGGGGAGACTGCATGGGACGGCGTCAGATTGACGTCAGTCCTGTCATCGGGGACAAGTCATTGTGTTTGGTCACCATGGTTACACGGCCACCATAGTCTTCTCAGAGCGCGTGCTTCGGACTGCAATATGTGTTTTCACCACTAGACGTCGCAAATTCCACATTTATCTTCGCGTGGATTTCACCTTCCACTAGGACTTATTTGTCCACTTAAAAGGTGAAAACTGACGCCTTCTAGTGTCGATCTTAGATACTGCAACACGCTGATGGTACGGATGAATGACGTCATTACAGCTGCCTCTTTCCAGATTATTGGACTTGAAGCCTTTCTTTATTTAAGAACTAAGCAAAGAAGGGAGGTTCTCACCGTGTCAGTGATGGACATGGTCTCCAACTCCAGCCTGTCTTTCCTTGGTCCTCAGGTTTCTGCCACCTGATGCTTCCAGAGGATCAGTATCCCAAGGGTTTTGCCTTCGACACCGACGACGTCAACTTCCAGACGGACAACCTGTGCTTCGTGGGCCTCATGTCCATGATCGACCCTCCCCGCGCCGCTGTGCCCGACGCCGTGGGCAAATGTCGCTCGGCCGGCATCAAGGTGAGACCGAGTCGCTGCCGGGCTGCTTTATGGACCAGGACCAATAATAATCCATCTTGTTCTCTCAGGTCATCATGGTCACTGGAGATCATCCAATCACCGCCAAGGCCATCGCAAAGGGCGTGGGCATCATCTCAGAGGGCAATGAAACGGTGGAGGACATCGCAGCGCGTCTCAACATCCCCGTCAGTCAGGTCAACCCCAGGTAGACACACACACACAACACGTGCACGCGCTCAAACACGGAGGGAGGCGCGGTGAGCGCAGCTGTGACAGCTACGTTTTTGTTCAGGGACGCCAAGGCCTGTGTGATCCACGGTACCGATCTGAAGGACCTGTCCCAGGATCAGATGGACGACATCCTGAGGAATCACACGGAGATTGTGTTCGCCAGAACTTCGCCACAACAGAAACTCATCATCGTGGAGGGATGTCAGCGACAGGTCGGAAAAATCAATCACAGTTTCAATCCGATTTATCGGCAGATTTACAGGTACTGTATAGACTTACGACAGCAGATGGCGCCATTCATAAGTAGTGCCGGTCTCAGCCTGTCTCTTATACACATCTTCCATTCACTTACAGCGGAGCCAGAGCCATCACTTTTAATTCTGAAGGCCCTGGCAGATTTCACGGAACCTGACAACTACTAGCCGGCTGAAATATGATTGGATGAAAAGTTTTTATCCAACTTTTAAATGCAAAAAATCTTTTATTTTAATAATAATAATAATAAAGAAGTCCATCGCCTACACCCTGACCAGCAACATCCCGGAGATCACACCATTCCTCTTCTTCATCATCGCCAACATCCCTCTGCCCCTGGGAACCATCACCATTCTCTGCATCGACCTGGGCACTGACATGGTGATCCTTGACCCCACCCCTCTCTGATTGTCCCAGCACCACTCTGAGGTTCTGAGGTTCTGAGGTTCTGAGGTTCTCCTCCTCCTCCTCCTCCTCTAGGTTCCTGCCATCTCTCTGGCCTACGAAGCAGCTGAGAGCGACATCATGAAGCGTCAGCCCAGGAACCCATTCAGAGACAAGTTGGTCAACGAGAGGCTCATCAGCATCGCCTACGGACAGATTGGTAGGTGGAGGGGTAGACCCCGCCCCCGGGAAGTGATACGATGTCTAAAGTCTCCCCTGTGGACTGGTGTTTTGACTGGTCTGTGGTGAAGACAAAGAACCTCAGGACCATGTTCCTTGTTCTCCAGGGATGATCCAGGCTCTGGGAGGATTCTTCTCCTACTTTGTGATCTTGGCTGAAAACGGTTTCCTGCCCGCCTACCTCCTGGGCCTCAGGCTGAACTGGGACGACCGCACGCTCAACGACCTGGAGGACAGCTACGGACAGGAATGGGTCAGTTGTGCTCCAACACCTGAGCGTCTCTTAGTCCAGTGCAGCGGGTCTTAACTGAGCACATGTGACCCCTACTGGGGGTGATGGAGAATGACAGTTTAACACAATAAAAAAGCAGTGATGATTAAATGACGTGCAGTTCACCGAGTGACCTGTGGTGTCGCTCTCGCCTCCGCAGACGTACGAGCAGAGAAAGATCGTGGAGTTCACGTGTCACACGGCGTTCTTCGTCAGCATCGTGGTGGTGCAGTGGGCCGACGTCATCGTCTGCAAGACCAGACGGAACTCTGTGTTCCAGCAGGGCATGAAGTGAGTGTGTGGTCATTATGGACATGATGGACATGATGGACAGGTGGAGCAGAGAACGTTCCTCACTCTCCTCCCTCTGTCTCCTCCCTGTGTCTCCTCTCTCTGTCTCCTCCCTCTGTCTTCTCTCTCCTCTCTCCTCCTTCTGTCTCCTCCCTCTGTCTCCTCTCTCTGTCTCCTCTCTCTGTCTCCTCTCTCTGTCTCCTCCTTCTGTCTCCTCCCTCTGTCTCCTCTCTCTGTCTCCTCTCTCTGTTTCCTCTCTCTGTCTCCTCCCTCTGTCTCCTCTCTCCTCTCTTCTCCCTCTGTCTCCTCTCTCTGTCTCCTTCATCATCCAGGAACAAAATCCTGATCTTCGGGCTGTTTGAGGAGACTGCTCTGGCTGCCTTCCTGTCCTACTGTCCCGGGATGGACGTGGCCCTCAGGATGTACCCCCTAAAGTGAGGACAGGATCCCTGGCCCCGTGGCCCCCGTGGCCCCCGTGGCCCCCGTGGCCCAGGCTGATCGGAGTGTTGTCTCTGACACGGTTCTCCTCTGCTCCACAGGCCCACCTGGTGGTTCTGTGCTTTCCCGTACAGTTTCCTCATCTTTGTTTACGATGAAGTTCGAAAACTCATCCTGCGTCGGAACCCTGGAGGTGAGTGTCCTGAAGTCATGACCTCAGTCCCACAGACTGAGGACATCTGTTGGTCTGAGGTGGACATCAACCAGAAGAAGTCGATTCCAAAAATAGACTGGAACATTTGGGTCAGATCTCATGTTTTATTCAGAATCAGACTGAAGACTGCTGTAAGGATGTAGGATTCTGGTCCTGGGTCTGGTCCAGGTCCAGGTCCAGGTCCAGGTCCAGGTCCAGGTCCAGGTCCAGGTCCAGGTCCAGGTCCGGGTCCAGGTCCTGATTCTTGTTCTGATTTGGGTTTGATTTTCTTTGTGACATAAATCCAAACTTTGTGTTTTTCTCTGCAGGATGGGTGGAGAGGGAGACCTACTATTGATCCAGGGAACGTCACTGCCCCCCCCCCCTACACACACACACCCCTCTGCCCCCTTCATTGCTCCGCCCCTGTCCAGCGACTCCTCGGGAAGTCCCGCCTCCTTAAAGACAAAATGCTTTGAAGCAATTTTCATCACAACTGCCCCAAAGATTAAAAACAGCAGAAGCACCTTTACAACTTTCTACACTGACCCCCCCCCCCCCCCCCCCCCCCCCCCCCCCCCCCCCCCCCCCTCTCCCTCCCTTCTGCATGTGCCCCCCCCCCCTGCTGTGTACATACACCAGTATATTTAGTGAGCGGCAGCTGCATATCGTCCATGTAGAGGAAACAGACACTTCCTGTTCTGTGTTAAGGCCCCGCCCACTTCTTTGCCCCCCAGCACTGCTGTCCCCCCCACCCTCCCCTCTTCTCCCCTCATTGCTAACCCCGTCCTCCAACCACACACACATAAAGTAAACACCATCACAGGGTCAGATGCCAGCGACGACCCCCCCCACCCCTCAACCTCCACCTCAGCCCCCCCCCGGCCCCGCCAAGGAGGACCGTCGTTCTCAGTGCTGCGTCCTCTTCTCTTCTCACCACCCTCAGTTTTGTTAACACCTGGGGGTCTCGTTTGTTCTACTGGTCTTGTTTCATTTCTGAACCTGGGGGGCGGGGGCCGGTGATGTGATCGCTGCTTCCTTCTCAGTTAGCCCAATCAAAGCACAGCTCATGGCTTCTTGCCCCTCCCCTCTCGCAATCTGCCTGTCACATCCCAGGCCCCCCCTTCTCTGACACCCCCCCAACCAGAACCTCCGTTTGTCTCTGTTTGTGTGTCTGTGTGAATCATGGTGAAGAACTAGAGAGTAACTATTACAGACCCACCCTGACCCCCCACCCTGACCCCCCACCCTGACCCCCCACCCTGACCCCCTCAGTTTTTGTCATTGATTTAAAGGAAACAATAAAGAAAATCAAGAAGAAAAAACAAAGAGACGCAGGAAACAACAAAAGTCCTGGACCTCTGGAGTCCTCAGGTCCTGGACCTCTGGAGTCCTCAGTCCTGGACCTCTGGAGTCCTCAGGTCCTGGACCTCTGGAGTCCTCAGGTTCTGGATCTCTGGAGTCCTCAGGTTCTGGATCTCTGGAGTCCTCAGTCCTGGACCTCTGGAGTCCTCAGTCCTGGGCCTCTGGAATCCTTAAGTTCTGGACCTCTGGACTTCTGGAGTTGTAAAGTTCTGAACTTGAGGAATCCTCAAGTCCTCACCCTAACCCTTAGTCCTGGTCCTAGACCCTAGTCCAGAACTTCTGGACTCTCCTCCTTTGTTTTCCTTCAGTTTCACTTATTCTGCCTGGTTTCTGGGAAAGCTGTGGGTTCTGTCACTAGGGGGCGTCGGTGGGTCAGTGTGCTGTGGTCCAGTGTGTTGTGCTGCGTTAAAAACCGAGGGACTGATCCAGGTCTGGATCTAACCCAGGTTTGTGTGCGTGTTTGAGGTGGAGAGCCGTGAAGGGGCGGGGTCTCAGGGTGGGCTGGTCCACACACACACACACACACACACACACACACACACACACTATGAGAAGAACTATGACGTGTGTGAAAGAAATGAAATGAAAACAACACCAATAAAACATCTAGAACATTTACTACAACAACTGAGTCTGAGTCTGTTGATCTGAAGACCTGGTTAGAACATCTTCAACTCTTCTGAGAATATTCTCCTTCATCCAGGTCCTGATGTCTGCACTGAACAACTTCTTCTTCTTCTTCTCCTTCTTGGAGTTGAAAGACATTTTCATTCCTCAACTTCATCAGTTTCTGGTTTCTTCATCAGTTGAGGGATGAAACATCTCTCATCTCCAAGAAGAAGTCCAGTCCAGACAGGGTTCAGTGTAATCTCTCAAATCAGTCCTCAACAGGACGGAGGACAGGAAGGTCTGCGCCACTTCCTGTGTCCTGGTCCAGTCAAAGTTCACGAAACTGTTAACGCAGGTCGACTCACGTGATCCGACGGCGGAAATGAAGACGCGATGCAACACGTGACGCCGGACGACGCAAAGACCGAGGTGTGACCCGCGTGTGGACGCGCGCACACACACACACACACACACACACACACACACACACACAGTTGATGTTCGTGTAGGGAGGAGGCGGGGTCTCCTGATGACGTCACCACTGCAGCCTGGTTCTGTCTGGTATTTAATCCGTAGACCTGGAGTCCGTCTGTTGTCCTGCTGGTCCCTGATCCTGGGTCTGAGGCGTAGAACCGTCAACCGCAGCTGGACCACGGTCAGTCGTCCACCGCAGGTGTGAACGGTGGTGAATGTGAACCGTATCGCCGTGACGTCACTGAGGACCAGGAACCCGTGAGGATTCTGTAGAACATGAGATGTGATGACGTCAGACGAACCCAGAGTCAGAACCGTAAATATTTGATGAATCCTGCAGAGAATCTGGGCCAGAACTGTGTTGTAGAACAGACCAGTGGAGGAGAAGATGGAGGAGAAGATGGAGGAGAAGATGGACTAACCCAAAATAACAACAGTCAGAACAAACAGAACTAAGTCCAGAACCGAGGGTCCGGCTCAGTCAGGGAGAAGACGCTGGTTGAAGATACTTTGTCTGATGATTGTCATCCTACAGGCACCAGGGGGCGCTGGAGCGGCGTCTCAGCCACACATCGTCCTCCTGTCGGTCCACACAGTAATTATACTGCTCCACCAGTAGGGGGCCTCAGTCACTTTGTTACAGCCAGTAAAAATGTAGGACATGTGCGAGAGTTAGAGGCAAAAAACTTTACTGCCCCCCCACCCGCCCCCACCCCAACACCACCTCTACAATGACAAATAGATTCATACACACAGTCTGTGTCGGTGTCCCTCACCCCCTCGGCCTCGCTCTAATTTCCCCTGTGTCTCTGCAGTGACTCCCCCCTCCCCTCCACCACCCAACACCACCTCACCCTCCGTATAATAGAATATCGATCGCTCGCCTTTGTCGCAGTGTGTGTGTGTGTGTGTGTGTGTGTGTGTGTGTGAGATGAGGGTCCTCCAAGGTCATCGTCATGACAACCAGAGGGAGGGGGCGCTATCACGGTGCAGTCACAGACCACGGGTCACAGGGCTCATGTGAAAACCAGGACAAGAGGCCGACTGGAGGGGTGGGGTTGATGACTGCTGCAGTGCTGTGTCCTGGCCAGCAGGGGGCAGGAGGGCTTTGGATGGTTTTCTTTATCAGTTGCAAAACCAAGGGTTAAACCAGGGATTCTTAACCTTTTTGGCAGCGCGGCCCAATTTTTTCAGTGTCGGGTGACCTGGGGCCCTTAATAATTGCAGTTTAAAATTTTCACGGCCCTCTAGGGGGCGCCTGCGGCCCAACTTTGGGCCGGGGCCCAATGGTTCAGAATCCCTGGGTTAAACAATGGCTCAGCTACTGGTTCCCTCTAGTGGTGGACTGCGGGAGTGAAACAGACTCCTACAGCTGGTCCGGTCCAGTGTGATGCCTGGTGCTAAATCAAAACCCAGTTTCTTTACAACAGAACTTTATTTCATTTCTGAAGTTATTATGGTACAAAACAAACACCTTTTATGAAAAAAAAATATATAAATATGTTCAGAATTTTTTCCCACGCTGTACCATGTGATCACCAAGCAGAAACATCTGAACTGAAGATCAGTGTTCTGTGATGCTGCAGAACACTGTCTGCACGTCGCCCTCTTGTGTCTCAGGACATTATTGGGTGAAATGGTGTTTAGTGGGAAACAGAGTTGGTGTCAAGTTGAAACCTGAGGTTCTGCAGAATCAGTGAAGAAGAAGAACAGCATCACATTGGACCTGATTCCCAAGAAGAAGGTGGATTTATTATTAACTCCACTGTAACTCAATCAGTGGACCAGGGTCAGTGGACAGTGGACACTGGAAAACACTTCAGTGAGTGGTTTATTTCCAGGTCCCGGTCCAGTCCAGTCCAGTCCAGTCTTCCTGGTCTTGGTTCATTTTCATCTTTCTGACACGTTCACCTCTGCTCGCGACCCCCTCCCAAGGATGAGGGGGTTGATCTTGACTTTGACCAGTGTTTGTGTCTTTAACCAACAATGACATAGAATTCCCAGTGAGTCTCATGGTCAGGAAGTAAAATTCCACATGAAGATAAAACTTTAGACAAAGTTTGAGCTTTTTTTCCCCAAAACCTTCAACAGAAGAAGATGATGATGATGATGATGATGTCACAGGATGCAGCGTGACATCATTGACTGACAGGTAGAGAAAGGACTGCAGTGAGTGACACTGGACCACTGGGGTCACTCAGACCCCCCCACGAACCCCCCCAACACCCCCAACTAAAGTCTTTATATGTTTGATTAGGATGTGTGTGTGTCTGTGTGTGTGTGTGTGTGTGTGTGTGTGTGTGTCTGTGTGTGTCTGTGTGTGTGTGTGTGTGACTCAGTAACAATTACTTCACTGATTCAGACAGAGGAGTAAAAAGAGGAGGAGCAAGAGGAGGAGCAGGAGATCCAAACAGATCTGAGGAGAAGAAAGACAGGAGGCGCTCCAGGGTCAGGGACCAGGACTGTCCTCCTAGACCGGCTCCATCAGCAGCTCCTCCAGGTCGGACGCTTCCAGCTCACGGAACGCAGCGTGGGAGCCAATCACAAACAGCGTGGCTCCTGACAGAAGAACCAGAGGGTGAGGAGTGAGTGAGGGAGGGAGGAGGTTGGACTGATCTGGGATCTGATCTGTTCACACCACTCAGAACTTACCCAGAACCCAGAAGACCGCAGCTCCGGCCCCGGCCAACCAGAACATGGGCAGAGACAGAGCTCCAGCCAGACCCAGCTGATGAGGGACGCTCAGCTCCTTACCTGGAGACACACACATGATTGAAGTCAAGGTCGAGCAGTGATGAAGACGACGACGATGATGAATCAGATAAAAAAAAAAAACTTTTTCTCCAAGTATTAAAAAAAACACACACACGACTAAAGACAACTGTCCCAGAGACGTCCACTCACCCAGGACGACCAACTTGGACTCCAGGGACTTGAGGTGAATGATGTAGAAGGCACCAGCGAACACAGCCAAGGCGATGAGCAGCATCGGAGAGCTGACGCTAACGACAAACACAGGTTCAACCGTCAGACCGCAGTACCAGGGGGGCGACAGCAGAGGGACTCAGTGAGCCCAACAGTTCCTTACATGCAGTAGAGGATGAGGCCGAGGAAGATGAAGGTGTAGTTGCTGTTGTACGTCTCCACGTTCTTCACCACTCTCTGGCAAAGCTGTCCGAAGTTGCGGGGTTTGGAAAACTTTCGCTGGTCCACGAACGTGGCCCACGGTCGGATGGACATGCGACGCCGGTCCACCCACTCTTTAGCCGACGTGATGGACATTCCTTTAGGGAGCCAGATCCTGTGGGGTGACACAGGGAGGACTTGTCCTCAAATTTGTTCCGTGACGACGACGATGACAGAGTAAAGAACAGATCTGGGCTCTTACTTTGACAGGAAGCCTGCTCCCCCTGTATGAGTCGACTGGACGTCTTCAGCTCCGAACATCTCCCCTGCTGTGTTGTCCATGTCCACCAGACAGTTCTCTCCTTTGGACGGTTCCGATGACATTTGCTACAAAACCAGAGTGAGTCCAAAGCAGAGATTTAGACGCCAAGTGGAGACGGAGACGTGTCCAATTACCTGCTCACTGTTGACTGTGCTACACCCTAAGACAGTGGAAAGTGTCCACACCCCTAAGACACACCCTGAATTACTGAGTTACTGTTCTGGGACCTGTGGATGTTTCCTGTCTTTAATCTTTTCAGAGTAAAAGATTAAGGACAACAAAGACTCATCCGCCCATTCACCCACCTCCAGGAGGACAACCCTGGACACCCAACTGCAGTTCTGTCCTCCTCTACGTCAGTGACAGTGTCTAGACTGAGGTACGAACTATTGTCTGTGGAATCTTATTTCCCATCACGTGGTGCAGGTTGGCCCCTCCCACCTATCGGAGGTCCTGTCACTGCTGAGGTGAGGACTCGGGGCGTGACGTCATCAGCCCCGTCCTGTTGTCCACTGTCCTGGTCATCAGTATGGACAGTGGACACTCCGTCCTCACCTCAGTCTCCATGGACGTTGGTTCAACAACTTTACTGTGGTTTTCATCGGTCAATAAAAGTCCTCTGGACTCCGGACCTTCTGTCTGCGTCAGTGGAAAAACCACTCACACAGACGAAGACACAGACGAAGACAACACGGCGGAGTTGGCTTGAGCGCTGAGTGTGGACAGAGACAGAGACAGAGACAGAGACAGAGACAGCGGTGTCGTGGAGTCTGTAGTTGTCAGTGTGAAGATACTCACAGAAGAGAAGTTGGTCTGTTGGTCTGGAGCTCCAGTCGCTGCCTCTGCTTCACGGATGTGATGTGGCTCTTTCGTTACTTCCTTCTTCACGGACTAATGGGCCGGAGGCAGAACACTGCCATCTATTGACCGGTGGTGGTACAGCAGCAGCAGCTAAAACTGAAGTCAAGTGGACTTGAAAAAAAAAAAAACACTGTCTCGGAGTTCCAGGGTGAATCAAGATGATGAAGTTCATGTCCAGCACATCCTCGGTGGAGACAATGGTAGATGGTGTTGAAGTCATGTTTCCACAGTGACTCCTCCTGTTCTCTCCATCTTCTACTCTGACTCCAACTACCTCCATGTCCTCCATCAAATTCTGTGTCTGCAGATACAGAATTAACCTTAGAGTTTTACGTGAACAAACATGGTTGTTCATGTAGAAATGAGAAGAATTGAACCTGAGGATGGACCCACCACCCCCACCCCCCAAAAAAACAGGCTGAACTGGAACTGTAAGGACTAAGGAGGAGAAGACAACACCAGCAACTGTGGACAGAAACCTGTTCCATGGGACAAACCCTGACCCTGGGGCAGTTACAGAGGAATCCACCAAACCTGGACGAGCATGGACCGACCAGACATCTGGTCTGAGATCAGGTCTCTCTTCTTCGTTGTTGTTGACAAACATCTGACTCGGGATCAGCTCGTAAAAACGTGGCACCAGACGTCAGGCGTTCCGTGAGCTGTGATTGGCCAGTTCTCTGCTGCTGCTGACACAGGGGGCGTTCCCAACTCATCAGACGTAAACAACACGGAAGACTGGTCTGTGATCAGTGTTGGACAAGTTGTTCGACGTCCGTCCGTCCGTTTCCTTCAGGTGAGACCGGTCCAGTCTCCGACCGGACCGTGGTCCCGTCAGCGGTGACTGTGGTGATTGTGAAGCTGCTCCTCCTGCTCCTCCTGCTCCTCCTGCTCCTCCTCTTCGTCCCTCTGCTCGATGTTGTTGTTGTTTCATCAGGGAAACGTCACTCGTTACGTAAGACGTCGAGGCGATAATTTGCTGCACCGGTCGATTCTCCCGCCGTTGAACCGAGACACAGTGAGTGGAGACAGGAAGGTTCGACACCTGGTCCCGCGAGACCGAAGACACCGCGGACACAGGTGGGACATTACTGCATGAGTTGGGATTAGGAGATTAGAACTTTGTTCATCCCTCTGGAGTTCTGGAGATGAGATCCAGCACATCCAGAAGGTCCAACACAGAACATTCAGTGTTTCAACCACAGCTTTCATGAAGAAAACCTGAAGTTAACAACCAGATGGATCAGCTGTGGACCTCCTCCACCTTCTCCTTTCTCCTCCTTTCTCCTTCTTTCTTCTCCTCTCCTTCCAAGTCTGATGATTGAGTTGTTCCAACATCTCCGTGTGTTTGTTCCCTCAGAGCTGACACACGGCAGGAACATGGCCGCGCTCCCTCTGAGTGGACGTCCACGACGGAAGCTGCCGCCCTGGGACGAAGCAGCCTGTGTCCGTCACTATGGAATGATGTCTCTCCACGAGGTCTTTGAGGTGGTGGGTTCACAGCTGACGGAGGACGAGATCGTGTCGTTGTCGTTCCTCCTGAACGAGCTGTACCCCGGCACGCACCCTCTGGACCCGGCCGGCTGGACCGTCCAACCGCACAAAGAGGATTCCCAAGGCGGGCCGGCGTCCCCCGGCCCTGGGCTGCTGAAGGCCTGGAGACGTCTGCGGCACCGGGACCCTCGGCCCCCCTTGGTTGCTCCGTTCAAGCCCAAGAGTGGCCTGGAGCTACTGCTGGAGCTGGAGAGGAGAGGACATCTGAGCGATGGGAACCTGGAGCCGCTCCTGCAGTTACTGAGGGTTCTGACCCGTCAGGACCTCCTGCCTCTGGTGTCCAACAAGAAACAGAGGACAGGTGAGGGCACTCACCCAGGTGTGACTGTCTCCACGGTCCAGGTCTAACTCAGCCGTGTCTTCTTCTTCTCAGTGTCTCCAGAGAGGACTGGAGGGAGGAGTGCACCAGACAGCAGGGGGCGCCAGTGTGTCAACGCTGGGACTCAACTTCCTCTGCCCTTTTACACGCAGCAGCTGAGTAGAAGTAAGACATACTTCACTGACTAGATCAGCCAAACTAAGGCTCGGGGGCCAGGTGCGGTCCGTTCAGCTTTGTAATAGCTTTTCCCTGCAGTACCCCTGTTTTCCCTGTAGATGGTGTCAGCCTTTGTGCCTGACTTTTCCCCCGTCATTTGTCTCAGTTCACACCTCTGCTCCAACCGTGGGCTCCTGACTCCACCTCCCCATCCAGTTGTGGCCCCAGGGTCAAAAGGTTTGCCCACATCTGGACCACCTTTCTGGTTCTGGTTGCTCCTCAAACATCACAGCTCCAGTTGTTTGAGTTCCTTCATATATTTAGAGGAAAACCAGTTTTTCAAGGGTTTAGTCTTTAACTCTGATGTTTCCACTGTGTTTTCATGAATCTTTGTCTCCTTCTTCTTCTGTTCTTGTTCCTTTTCCTCCGCCTCCGTCAGGTATTCACGTTCCCGAACCTCACGTCAGGAGAAGGAGACGGAAACGAGGACACGGTTGGAGCCGGAGGCCGAAGAGAAGCAGGAGACGGAACCCACCGCTGCCACCAGCACCAACTAAGAAGTTCTGTAGTAAGTGACACTTCTCCCCTCCACCTTCCCGTCACCGTTGCCACGCCTCCACCTCTGTTTGGCCTGAGCTCCAGCTGAATGAAGGAGTTTGCATGTGAAGGGTTTGTTTTTGGCTCTACCAATCAGAAGCTGGTGCTTTGTGTTCATCTTTGACTTCTTCAGACCTGGAGGACGTGCTGAGGACATTGGACATTTACCTCAGATGTGTCTCCAACACTTTGACGCTGCTCAAACATTTTTCCTTCAGTTTTGTTTTAATCCCTTCGACCAAATGTCTCGGTTCCAGTGAAATGAACAGTTTCTCAAACACATCTGCAGTAAATGAACGTGTGTGAGTTCACCAGACACCGCGCCTCCACCTCCACCTCCACCTCCCCTCCACCACAGTGGTCTCAACACCAGGCCTCTGCTGTGTCTGTGTTTTGCTCCGTCTGTGCATTCCTGTCGGCTCCTCCTCCCCCAGCCCCACCCACCACCACCACCACCACCCTGCTGCTGCTGCTGCTGCTGCTGCTGCTGCTCCTCCTCCTCCACCTGTGTTCTCTTCAGTTCTTTTGCCTTTTTCTCCGAGTGCGTTCTGTTTCTCGTTGAATCGTTCTGACAGTCACACAAACGTGGAGCTCGCTCCTGACCCCTGCTGGTGTCTGTCTGTGACTCAACGCTCAGCATCCGTTTGTTCAAACTCTGCTCAGCTCTGTCAGTGGTTGGTCAGAGATGATCATGTGACCTGCTGCCTTTGATCTCACCAGGTTGGCTCAGGACTCAGACTCAGACCCAGAGGCCCAGGAGATAAACACTAGTCGCTCCGTTCTGTCACGTGCCTCAGGTAAACAGGCTCCGCCCTTCTCACTATAACAACGAGTGCTGCCCTCTGTTGGATGCCTCTGTATGATCTTGCTGAGTCCTGCAGGTTCTCACGTTCTATTATTTCCAGAGACTGAGTCTGTTGTTAAACCACCAAGGACAACAGTCAAACCAGTTGGACCTGTTTGTTAAAGTGTCCACTAACACCCCCTGTGGACAAATGTTGCAGTGCCTTTGGTCTCCCTTTGAAAAGCGGCTGCAGAGAAGGTTCAGCTGAAGTATCTGTAGGAGCAGGTCCTGTAGAAATGTCCTGTCCCCACCGTGCTGTGCTGGAGGACGCTCCTGCTGGATCTCATCTCTGGGCTCTGTGGGAGCTCTAGGTGTGACCGCAGCAGGACACTGCAGAGACGGACGGACAGAGGGACGGACTCTGAATCAACAACTCAAAGTGAAAACTCTTGGTCGTCCATAAGTGGACGCTGTCTGTTGACCTGAAGGACAGCTGAGTCGTCAGTCTATACTCATATTGGACCAGAGTCACTCTGGACCAGAGTGATGGACACTTTATTCACTGGAGCGTTGACCTCAGACTAACTTTCTCTGGAGTCTGTCCAGTCGTGGTGGACACTGTGGTGGAGCTGCAGCGCAGGCGTTTAGGACCTGATCAAATGTCCAACCTCCACCAGGGCTTTTAGTGAAAACCTCCTCTGAAGCTGTTAATGTTGAGAGAACAGAAGGTGGCGCTCAGATGTCCGACCCACTTGTGCTTGTCTCTTCCTCTTTGTCTCTCGACCAGTGTGTCAGGAGAAGTGGCAGAGCTGCTTTTTGTCTCTGGGGGGCAGAGTTTCTCCCCTAATTCCTCCCTCCCTCATTCAGTGGTTCAGCAGAAAAGACGATCGATAAAAAAGTTGAAGCTCTACGATCCCGGTGACTCCTCCTAAAATGGCTACTTAAACTTTTTTTTTTTCTGCCGACTGAGATGGAAGAATCCGAGGGGGTTTGGTTTAAAGTCAGAAGATGAAAGCTGTGTCTTCCTAATGTCCTGTCCAAGTGGATCTGGTCTCTGTGTCTCTCTCTAACACCACCACCACCCTCTGTGGGCTCCAACTGCCCTACAGGCTGGGACAGACAAAGACTCACTGCACCAGGGTAGTGACTGGACAGGACTGGACGGGACCAGAGCTGAACAGAATGTTTGTCGCTGCTGACCACCTCTCCGTCCACTGTAGTTGTCCCTCCCAGTCTCATCAGTCTGTCCAACCCAGCAGTGCATTGTCCCCCTGTTCTTTCTCTCCTCCTGTCTCCTCCCCTCCCTGACTCCTCAACACTTTCTCCCCCCTCCTCTATTTTCGCACCTATTTGTGGAAAAAAAAAATCCTCTGCATAACACAAGGGGGAGCCCTAGTCCTTACCTTCAGTTTGAAGGGAACCATAGTTTGAGAACCAGTGAATAATATCATTTTATTCATTGATGGATTCCACTTCAGTCCTGATGACCACTTGTCACATGGTATTGAGTAAATGTCCTCTGGTCTCCACTGCTGTGTTCTCATTGTTGTCCAATCACAGCCCTGCAAGAACCAGGAACTGGAAGTGTTGTCCCCCTGATGTCCCCCCCTGTTGTCCCCCCCGATGTCCACGCTCCACAAATGTTAAGAGATTCACAATCAATACCTTAATTCAACATTTGCATTTCTGATCCTGGCATTTTCCAAACTTTGGTCCCCAGAGGCATCGGGGGGGGTCAAACAAATGAACATGAAGAACTAGTCGTGTTGATGGTTCTGTTCTGTTCTGTTCTGTTCTGTTCTAAGTTCTGTTTCTCTGTTCTAAGTTCTGTTTCTCTGTTCAATTCCTTTTTCCATTTCCCTTAAAAATGTTGACTTTAAATCTGATTCAGGGAATTAATGGATTTTCTTTTTTCCTGAGGATGAATATGAGGTGGATGTGTTTTCAGTTGAATTGTCTTTCCCAGTTCTGAGGGTGGAGGTGGGGGGTCGGGTGGGGGGGGGGGTTTCCACTTTGTGTTGTTTTTTTAAATTTTATTTTATTGGAGAGACAGAGATTTGTTGAAGCCATAACTGTTTCCAAACTGCCTGGAAAGTGGTTTGTGTTGAACTGCAGCCAGAGGTGGAGGAAAGTGTTGGTGGAGGAGTGGATGCTGGTTGTAGTAAATACTCTTTACTTCTAATAAAAGGCCTTGAGTGGGAGAGAGATGGAGTTTTGTTGCAGCAACAGTCGTCAGGCGCTGGTGTCCACTCCAGGTTGTGGGACATTCTCAGCACCCTACGTGTCCTCTTCCTCATCGTGCTGTTGCATCAGCGACCGCTCTGAAAATGATTTGTTTATTTTGAAAATTCACACGACTTTTAGCACGAACCGCACTTGAAATCCAACACCTCTGATTTACTGCCCCCTGGTGGCCGCTGCTCTGTGTCATTGGTAGAAGTTCAACGGGTGTCAAACCTCTGGTTCAGGGGCTCAGACGAAGGAACAAAAGTTTTCTGAGGTTTCTGTCCTCACATGTTGAACTCGGACCACGGTCTAAAGACAGCAGTGACCCCTAGTGGCGCCCAGCCGGTCTGACCAAGTGGATCTGATCTGACCGTTCTCAAGTCGAGGGGCGGTTCGGTCTTTTCACCGTAGCTGCTGCTGCAGAACCCGACATTGAGAATATGTGGGTTCTTCTGGTTGTCCTCACACCGATCCGTCTCCGTCCACACACCTCACCTCCAGAACCTGTGATCGTAAATGTCTGGTTTCGTTCATCATGTGTCCAAGTACCTGAAACGGTTCTAATTACCATTTCCTTCTGTTCCTGTTTTTTTTTCCTCCCTCAACACCTGTCTCACCCTCTCCCACCTCACCCTCCCACCTCTCCCCACATCAGATGTCCGCCTGCGCGTCCGGGCCGAGTACCAGGAGCACGAGTCTGCGCTCCGTGACGGCGTCTCCTCGGACAAGCAGCAGCCGCTGGAGCGCCAGTTCCAGCTGTTCGAGCGGTCCAGCTCTGTGTTGCGGTCCAGAGACCTGGGCTCCGTGGTGTGTGAGATCAAGTTCACAGAACTGCAGAACCTGGAGGCCTTCTGGGACGACTACCTGAGCGGAGTCCTGCTGGAGGCCCTGAAGGGCGTCTTCATCACCGACTCACTGCGGCGGGCGGCGGGGAGGGAGGGCGTGCGTCTGCTCATCAGCGTGGACCAGGATGACTACGAGAAAGGCCTGAGGCTGCTGAGAGGTTCTCCACCCTGTGGTGGCGTCGGACCCACGCCGGACCTCAGGGCGCCCTAGGCCGGTCCGAGTCTGCGGGTTCTCACCAGGCTGAGGAGAGAGCGGTGAAGCTTGGTTTATTAGGTCGCAGTTCACATAGTATCCACTCGATGGCAGCACTTACCACCGTTTGGTTTGCATGGCCAGGAGCCGCTCATCCATTGGTTGAAGACTCGCCGTTGATTTTCGTTAAGATTTTTCTTCTTTCATCACAGAAGAATAAAATAATAATAATAAGAAGAAGATTTTTTTTTTTATTATTTCACGAGTCGCAGGTCGAGTCTTCGAGACTGACCGGTGGACACTGTGTCCAAACCTACGGCTGTGGTGCCCGTCCCTGTCGGACTCTTCCTCAGCCGCTCGACGGTCCATAATCCAACAGTTTTCCAGATGATCTGGGAAATTGTGACAAATCTGGAAACTTAGTAAAGACTCGGGAAAAGTTTGTAATCTGAACAAGGACACCGGGATTATCTTCCCGCCGCACCAGCCTGTAATTGCTGCAGCAGATGACAGTGTTGATCGGCTCGGAGCCTCAGCGAAGCATAAAGGATTCATCATCTCCTCCAACCATATGATAGTGCAGCGGGTGAAGCTCGATACCACAGATGTGGGTGAAGATCAGAATCCACTCAACCTGCTGGAACTAAGGCCTGGACTTTCCTGCTGGAGTCCGATCAATAAGACTTCTCACTTTAAGTCCCTTCGACAGGGACAAGACCACAGGGGGCGGAGGTGGAGGAGGAGGAGGTGGAGGTGGAGGTTGGGGTTTGTTTGTGTTGGTTTTGTTTTAATAAAAAGTAAATATATGTGGATACATGAGCAGCAGGTCCTCCTTCTTCTTCTTCTTCTTCTTCTTCTTCTTCTGATGTTAAATAAAGGTTCGAGTCCTGGGACAGTTTTGTTCCCTGAGTTTTTTTGTCAACATAAAAAATGTCAAATACAATAATTGTAATATTTTTTAGTCCAGCATTTGTTGATGACACAAAACCTCAGAGAAATGACCAGAAGGGTGACTGGACCAGGTGACTGGACCAGGTGACTGGACCCACCTGCTTCCTGTCAGGTCTTTCTCTGGCGTGGAGCGGAAGTCCAAGGTTCCAGGTCATTTACAGGACGCTGGTTGACGGGGACACATTTCTACAGAGTGGGTCGTCCACTGTGGACTTGGCTCGTCCTGGCGTCTGTACGTGTCCTGAATTAAACTGAGGTCTGTTTGTTGACCCAGTGATGGACTGGACAACTGAGGGATGTCCTCGCTGTCAGGTAAGAGCACCAGGTGGCCCGCGCTCTGACTCTGTACTTGATGTGGACCGTCCTGGTCCTTGCCTGAGTCCAGGTGCCCAGGTGAGTGTTCACCGCTGGACTGTCCACAACCTCTGATCATCACATGGGACTGTGGTTGGACAGTCGTCCTGTGGTTGTTGTGGTCACTTGTTCTTTGGTTGTAGAAGACAGTTGCTGTGGACATTCCCATTTTTGTATAGTGGACAGTCTTCCTCTGATTGTGATGGACAGTTGTCCTCTGGTTGTTGAAGACACTTGTTATAGTGGACAGTCGTCTTGTGGTTGTTTTTCTACATGTAACGTGTAAAGTACTGATGGCAGAGCCTACAGTTGAGAACCCGTTGTAGTTCCCTGTTGTCCTGTTGGTAGTGTCTTTCCAAGAGCGGCCCCTGGTGGCCACTGTCGTCATGGGCGGTGGTGAAAGTGCTGTTTCTAACCCAGAGTTGTCCAGTGGACAAAGAAACTCCTGGTATTGACCCAGAGGCCGAGGCGATGTTTGATGCTCACCTCTGCTGCCCCAGCTCTGACCTTTCAAAGCCCCCGTCCTCGCCACGTGCTGCCCTGCAACAGGAGCAGTCACGTGATGTCCACAGGGGGAGGAGCCCTGCATAATGAGAGACCACAACTGACCCTGAAGTTTCATGGTACTGTACCAGGGGCAGACCGGACCAGCAAGGGTCTGGAGTTTATCGTGGAGTAGAGGACGGTAATGGGACGGTCAAAATCGTTGTAGGAGGAGTTATGTTCTCCTCAGCAAAATCTGCTGCCACCTAGTGGAAAGGAGTCATTGTGACACTGTGATTCACTTCACTGCAGACAACCAGGCGTCTGTGTTTAACCCGGGACCAGAACCAAAACCTCCTTCACATGTTCTTTCCAAATGTCTGAGAGCAAAGTCACAGCCTGGTCCTGGTTCTTGTCTTGGTTCTGGTTCTGGTCCTTGTGAAGGGTGTGGGGGGGCACAGCAGGGAGTGTGGTCATGTGGTGCCTTCCATAATGATGTCACAGCTGGTGTTTCACTCTGTGGAGCAAATAGAAAAAAAAAAAAAGATTTCATGTGAGTCCAGTCTGTGGGTCAGGACACTGGTCATCATCGTCCATCGTCCGCAGGTGTCCCTCACTCCTCCTTGATTGGATGCAGCTCTGGCCTAAATCAGTCTCCTGTTGGACGTGCGGTCCAGAGATGATGGAGCCCACAGCTGCGGGCCGCAGCATATGGTGCATCAGTCGGACCAGGAAATTGAACGGCTTTTATTGAGGAGGAGGAGGAGGAGGATTAGGTTAGAAGATCTTCACCACCGACGTCTTGGCTTCTTGGTCTTCTATATCCTCCTCCTCCTCCTCCTCCTCCTCCTCAGCAACATGTGTTGTTCTGTAACCATTTCTAAACCTCATTTCCACAGCAGAGATGAGACACAACATCAGAGTTGGACAGTTAGTCTCTAACTGTGTTTGGGACAGAAACAGGAACCGGGTTCTGGAAGGTTCTATTACATAGTGGCATAATGGAACAGTCCTTCATAGTTGGTGCTCAGTGCTGGTCTGGGACAAAGACCCTGAAGGACAGGCGTGGGTGGAGTTAAGGTGGAGTTAAGGTGGAGCTGGTCTAGTTTTGTTTCTCCGGGTTTTTTTTTTGCTTCAAATCTCAACAGTTTTGTGGAACCGGGTGGAGCTGCAGGATTGACAATGTTCCCTGTGGCCTGTAGGTGGCAGCAGAGGTAAATGTAAAACATCGCGGCTCTGCTGAGTATCCACGGTCCGGGTCACGACCCTGTTACGTCACACGGTGTCAGTGACTGGAGGATCAGAATCACAGGCTGGTTCTGAAGTCACCTCGTCACGTGGTTTGCCTGTCGTCCAGTCCTGACCAGCAGGTGTCCAGAGCGCTGGTGCGAGGCCCTTGTTTCACACCTTCCTCTCCTCTCCTCTCCTCTCCTCTCCTCTCCTCTCGTCTCCTCTCGTCTCCTCTCGTCTCCTCTCGTCTCCTCTCGTCTCCTCTCCTCTCCTCTCCTCTCCTCTCCTCTCCTCTCCTCTCCTCTCCTCTCCTCTCCTCTCCTCTTCCTCTTCTCTCCTTTCCTCTCCTCTCCTCTCTCTCCTCTCCTCTCGTCTCCTCTCCTCTCCTGCCCTCTTCTCCTATCTCCTCTCCTCTTCTTCCCTCCTCTCCTCTCCTCTCCTCTCCTCTCCTGTCCTCTCCTCTTGTTTCCTCTCCTCTCCTCTCCTCTCCTCTCGTCTCCTCTCCTCTCTTCTTGGTTCCATTACGCATTTGTCCTCCAATATCTTCTCTTCAACCCTGTGTAAATATCATTATGCCATCATGCTCATTTTTTTTTTCTGCAATCATACCTCCACTATGACTGTACATCCTATAGCCAACGTTAGCCAATATTGTTTGAATGCTTGGTACTTATTTTCTGTTATTTTATTTTACTTTTATTTTATTATCCCTAATGTTCGGACTGCTGTAACAACCCAATTTCCCTCCGGGGATGAATAAAGTGATCTATCTATCTATCTATCTATCTATCTTATGGAAGTGGACGAAAGTGGGAAATTCAGAATAAAAGAAGGATACCTGTTTACTAAAAACACCAGGATTAAAATCATTCCAGATGTGTATAAGAGACAGTCTCAGGTCGCCTCAATGAGCCTCTTATAGAATACGTGGAGGACGAAACTGAGACCATCCGTGGCCAGAGGAGGGGGTCTGTTCCTGTCTCTTATACACATCTAGATGTGTATAAGAGACAGCCCTATTCTCCTCTCCTCTCCTCTCCTCTCCTCTCCTCTCCTCCTATCTCTTCTCCTCTCCTCTCTTCTCCTCTCCTCTCCCCTTTCACACGCACGTGCTCCTTTCTCCTCAGCATCAGCACCACAGCCACCGGGTCACCATGGAAACCAGTCAGTCCAGCTCTGAGAACCGAGGAGCGAAAAGGGAGAGAAAAGGGGGCGGGGTGGGGGGCATGAAAGGTTAGGGAGGAACCGCACCCCTCCCTCCCACCTCTGAACCCCCACCTTTTACTTTAATACTGAGCCCCTGACCGAGATCAGCGCGCGCGCGCACACATGTGCACCTCTGCCCCCCCACCCCCCCACCCCGGGCCCTCTTCCCATCTTTCCCCTCCGTCCTCTCCGTCCAGACAGACTCTCTGTGGACGAGGATGGAGACGTTCACCGAGGGAAGAGCGGGTAAAGAGAGAGAGAGAGTGTGTGTGTGTGTCTGTGTGTGTGTGTGTGTGTGTGTGTGTGTGTGTGTGTGTGTGTGTGTGTGTGTGTGTCAGTAGTTTGTAGCCGGAACTTCTTTTCCACCTTTCCTCACACTCTCTCTGTTCTGTCCCGATGTGGAGACAAGTCCACTGTTCACATTGTCGCGGGTGGAGACTCTTGTCTGACTGTTGTCTGACTGTTGTCTGACTGAACAGTGTTCTGGTCACAGCTGTGTTGTTGGTCCAACTCTATCAATGGTTGATTTCTGATTAGAAGGACATGAATTGACGAGGACAGTCCTGGTGTCCTGTGTCTTCTCCTCTTCTCCTCCCTCCCTTCCTCTCTCCTCCCTCTCTCTGCTCCGTGGACGAATCGGCTTCTGTCTCCTCCTGCTCTCGCGGGTGGAGACTGTTGTCTGACTGTTGTCCAGTGGAACAGTGTTCTGGTCACAGCTGTGTTGTTGGTCCAACTCTATCAATGGTTGATTTCTGATTAGAAGGACATGAATTGACGAGGACAGTCCTGGTGTCCTGTGTCTTCTCCTCTTCTCCTCCCTCCCTTCCTCTCTCCTCCCTCTCTCTGCTCCGTGGACGAATCGGCTTCTGTCTCCTCCTGCTCTGCATGTTGTAGATTACAGCGGGAATATTTGACCTGGACCTGGAGGCTGAAGTTCTGTCGTGACTCCGCTCGAACGTCACCATCTTCTCCATCTTCTCCATCTTCTCCATCTTCTCCATCTTCTCCACCATCACCATCCAGTCTGACGCCTGTTGTGATGACGGTCCGTCTTTGTTTCAGTCCAGTCGAACCGGTACAAACACGTGTTCACTGACGGCACCGTGAACAAGTCAACCGACACGGTCTGTCCTGGTTCGTCCGCATCGTGGCCGCCGCCTCCGCCTCGGTGCTGCGGCCCGGTCCGGACCTCAGCGCGGTCTCCTCGGCGCTGAGAGGTTTCTAAATCACCGCCGTCCACGGCCGCGGCCGCCGCGCACTAACAGCCCGGTTCGATGAGGCCTGGTCGGCGGCGGAAGGGAAATCGATGAAGTCACTGTGTTAATTATTAGAAAATCAATTAAGAGGAGGAGGATCCGGGGATCCTTTAAAAGGCCGGGAGCAGAGGAGGAGACAGCGCTCCTCGTCCAACCTCCTGTGAGACCGTTCAACGGCCCGTGATGTCCCGTCCATCTCTACACACACACACACACACACACACACACATTCACAGTCGGTGTCTAACGTGTGTGTGATTTTCTGTGTTTAATTGTGTTGCTCTGACAGTCCACTGGTCCACTGGTCCTCTGGTCCTCTGGTCCACTTGTCCTCTGGTCCACTGGTCCAATCTGTTGATGCTGCTGCTTCGGGTTCTGTGGTTCCGGACCAGTTGTTGTCTAATCAAAATGCTGTGTCAATAGTGGAAAGTCAGTGACGTCACAGCCACAGTGTCAGTCTCCAACTGGGACTAGAACCTGATCAGCCAGTGTTGAGGTTCTGCAGCGGGGACAGAGGTTCTGACAGGGCTCAGCTGGTCCAATGTCCTCTCTCTGTCGAACCGATACTATTGTTATGATGAAACTTCTACGATCCTCCAATCAATAGTCAAGTATTGAATAGAATTCCCTGTGTAAAAAATGCAAACATTAATTCTCATAATATATGAACGTGTGTGTGTGTGTGTGTGTGTGTGTGTGTGTGCGCTGTATCTAACTGGTAACTCGTGAGTCCAGACGTCGGTCTTTGGTCTTCAGTCTTTAGTCTGTGTTTCCTTGTTTGTCTCTGACGAAATCCTCGATGACTTGTAAAAAAAAATCAGTTCACAAGATTCACGGACGGAAGGAGGAGGTGTGTGTGTGTGTGTGTGTGTGTGTGAGTGTGTGTGTGAGTGTGTGTGTGAGTGTGTGTGTGTGTGTGTGTGAGTGTGTGTGTGAACCGTTCCTTCGTCGTTCGTTTGTCTAATCGATTCTGTCGATGATCTGTGACTGAAGATCGATGAATTTTATTAAGTTCCTGAATTTTACAGAAGTAAAATTCAGAAAAAAACAGAAGTGTGATAATATATAGTGTATATATATATATATAGTGTTGCCGCAGTTATTATTGATATTAATATTATTGTTCTTCATCTTATTATTATTATTATGATCAGGAAATAACAATTATTTAATGTTTTCTAATGTAAATCAGTGTTTTCATCACGTTGTCCATGAACTGCGTCACTGCAGGAGTTCACACACACACACACACAGTGTGTCTCCCGACACTGACGGTGCTCTAACTGACGGTGTCGGCACTGACCGCTGCTTCCAGACTCGTGCGTCAGGGAGCAGCGGGTCAGACGTGGATCCTGGTTCGGTCGGTGTTCTGTAGATGTTGGGTTCGTGTCCAGATGTTCTGAAAATGAACACCACGTGATCAATTATATAGAAATATATTCATCTCCTCTTCCTCCTCCTCTTCCTCCTCCTCTTCAGTTATCGATGACGACTGATCCATAATCCATGATAATCTCTCCATGGATGATCTGATCCTCCAGTCCAGCACCAGGGGGTTGAATAAGAGAGAAGTGATAGATTGTTCAAAAATGACCAGAATAAGTGGGAAGGGGTTGGGGGGCGGGGTTCCTTGGAGGTCAGTGGGGGTTATGTGAGGGTCAGAGGTCAGCTTCACCCCAGACTGATGACCTCTGCAGACGGACTGAGGGGGGGGCGGGGGTGTCAGCTGGAGGAACAGCCAGGGACACTCACACACACAGGTCCAGTCCAGTCCAGTTTCTCGGTTTTATTCAAAAATTAAATTAAATCATAAAAAAAAATAAACCAAAAGAGTAAAAGACAAAAAACAAAAATCAAGCAGCAGAAACACAGAGTAATGTAGGAGCTGATAACAGTAATAACAGTCATAACAGTCATAACAGTCATAACAGTGAGTGATAATATACAGTAGCAGCAGAAAAAGTGACTTTGGTTTATTGCACTTTGGAAAACTTGTTTCCTCTTCACCACAGTCCAAGATCTACAGATGAGCCCAGAACCTGGACCTGGACCTGGACCTGGACCAGGACCAGGTCTGGTTCCTGCTGCTCCTCACATATGAGCCACATATGGGTTTTTCTTTGGACAAAAAAAAACATCAACTAAAATAATAATGGAAAGAAAATCAACGGTCGATAAAAACTAAAGTTCAACCTTGACCTAAAATCATCACAAATATTTTCTAAAGTAAAAATGTCAAATAATGAAGCATATATTTTTAACCCCTTGGTGTCTGTTCACAGATGTGTTTTATATATTTTATTATATATTTATATTTTTTAATATTTTTTATTTGTTCTTCCTACTTGTGTGTGTGTGTGTGTGTGTGTGTGTGTGTGTCCGCCCCCTCCAGGCTTTGTGTCCAGGGGTTTTTTTCTGCTGGACCGGTCAGAGCTGCATGCATTGACCCACCTTGGCCTGTGAGTGTCAGCAGTGAGCAGTCAGCCTGAGCGTTTCCTACCTGTGTGTCAGACAGGGGGGGGCGGGGGCGGGGGGAGGAGGACAAATACATCTTTTTATCCCTGCCCCCTCCATCACTCTTGTCCCCCACCCCCGACTCCCTCTCCTCCGGTCCAGTCCAGTCCAGTTTCTCAGTTTTATTCAAAAATTAAATTAAATCATAAAAAAAATAAACCAAAAGAGTAAAAGACAAAAAACAAAAATCAAGCAGCAGAAACACAGAGTAATGTAGGAGCTGATAACAGTCATAACAGTAATAACAGTCATAACAGTAATAACAGTGAGTGATAATATACAGTAGCAGAAGTAAAAGTGACTTTGGTTTATTGCACTTTGGAAAACTTGTTTCCTCTTCACCACAGTCCAAGATCTACAGATGAGCCCAGAACCTGGACCTGGACCTGGACCTGGACCAGACTCTATTCTCAGAGCAGAGTGTGAGGTTCTACCTGGAAGAAAAAAACATCAACTAAAATAATAATGGAAAGAAAATCAACGGTCGATAAAAACTAAAGTTCAACCTTGACCTAAAATCATCACAAATATTTTCTAAAGTAAAAATGTGAAATAATGAAGCATATATTTTTAACCCCTTGGTGTCTGTTCACAGATGTGTTTTATATATTTTATTATATATTTATATTTTTAAATATTTTTTATTTGTTCTTCCTACTTGTGTGTGTGTGTGTGTGTGTGTGTGTGTGTGTGTGTGTCCGCCCCCTCCAGGCTTTGTGTCCAGGGGTTTTTTTCTGCCGGACCGGTCAGAGCTGCATGCATTGACCCACCTTGGCCTGTGAGTGTCAGCAGTGAGCAGTCAGCCTGAGCGTTTCCTACCTGTGTGTCAGACAGAGGGGGGCGGGGGCGGGGGGAGGAGGACAAATACATCTTTTTATCCCTGCCCCCTCCATCACTCTTGTCCCCCACCCCCGACTCCCTCTCCTCCGTTACCTCTCATGTCTCCTCTCTCATTTTGTCCCTCAACAAAACTCCTAATCCTCTCCTTTTTAGGCCGCACTCCTTCCTTAATCCCAAATCTCTTCCTCCGTCTCTACCTGCCTTTTCTCAATTGTTCTCCCTCCACTCCTAGGTTAGAGCCCCCACCCAGCCTCCACCCAGCCCTCCCCCTCCTCTCAGTCTATCACATCTGAACACACACCACCTCTGAGCCTAAACCTTTTACACACTCCAGGTGACTGCTCCTCCTCCTCCTCCTCCTCCTCCTTCATCTCCTCCTCCCTTTGACTCCTGCTCTCAGCCTCATGGTGTCGAACATCTAACCACTGACAACCGACTGACCAGGTCTATCTGATACCAGTGACCACTGAATAACCAGATCTTCCATCTTGTACCATTGACTACAGACTGACCAGGTGGGTCTGTACCAGAGAGTCATGGCTGTCCTGGTTTGACCAGTGACCACCCCCCTGCCCCCCCCACCGTGGCTGAACTCCTGATTCCCTGATGATACCAGAGGAGGCGCTTGTTTCCTTAATCTGTCAGTGGTGGCGTCTCTGAAAGGCTTCATTTGGCTCAGCTCCCAAACACCAATCCGTCTGAGCGGGATCAGACGACACGGCCCATATTCCATGCCGTCTGTATCCCATTCCCGCCTCAGCCTTCCATTTATATGGAGCAGATATTGGGTCCGGAGCGGGAAATCAGGAGAGCGCTCTGTCAGAATGGCAGCTTCCGCCTGTAGAAGTGGAATAGGAACGTTATACGGAACCAATGCATCCTGACTGGACTGGACGCCTCTCCGCTCCACTCCATCAACGCCGCCGCGGAGCGGATTAGGCCTAAATGTAGAATCATGTCCACCAGGCCGCGAGTGACAACGGGTCGACCACGAGATAAAGACTATGAGCTCAGATGGGGGCCGTGGGGGGGAGGGTTACGCTTCTCACTTTCATTTTCTTTGTGCATTTAACGTGTGAAAACGGATTGGAGGGTGGATGTGGAGGGGAAGAGGGTGAGGAGGCCTCCGTCTCCCGACCCCCGTCCGTCACGTCATGCCGTGCTCGGCTGATAACCCAGTCCAGAACACGGGCGGCGCCGCCTCAGATTTCACGTCACTCGTGCATCTGAATGGGACGTGGAAGAAGTTTTATGCAGCTGTCTATGACCAATCAATGCTGCTGTTGAATATGGACGGGTCTGGACAGTGTCTCAGTCACTCGTCCCTTTTTCAGCCTTTGTGTTTTTTTTTACACCAGGGGAAAATGAGGACGAGCAGAAACCAGTGTGTGGACGTCAAAGAGAAGAAAGTCAGACAAAGGGTTCTGGTTCTGCTCCAGCTGTGTCTTAGTTCATCCTCCTGAGACGGAGGCGTCCCTCTGATCAGCTGATCGGGGGGTCACATGACCATTATCACAGCTGATTCTCTTGTTTGAGAACATCTGTCCTGAGGAATTTCCCTCCTCAGCGTGTGTGTGTGTGTGTTCCACAGGTGTCTCCGTCCCCGTCCATCGATAGGTTAATAGCTGACATGTCAGCTCCACTGAGTGTCTGATTGGTGCCGTGTTGACTAATCCACTCTGGGCTGAGAACTATTGGCTCCTCCATTGATTTCAGAGCAGCAGCAGCAGCAGCAGAAAGACTGAGGCCACGTCTATTGATTGACCTCAAATTAGACCCCGCCCCCTCCACCACCACCACCACCAACGTGTCCTGCCATTCCTACAGTCAGCTGCTCCCTCCTGATCGGCTGTAAGACCTGAGACAGTGGTCGGCTGTGATTGGCTGTCTGGACCAGAGGGGTGGGTGTTTCTGTGGTTCTGCAGATGTTCCTGTGGACCACTGGTCGGGTCATGAAGTTCCAAACATCCTTGGTTTCAGCCGTCGGTGCTGGTTCACCATTGACCCTGGGTCTCTGAGGACTGAGTTCTACTTCCTGTGTCTGCGTTAGGTTGGTGATGATGATGATGATGATGATGGTGATCTTTGTTTTTCCTGATGACCCCACCTCCTCACCCACCGACCCCCCCTCACCCAGGGTTGGGTGAAGTTGTATTGGAGTGACAGGAATCCAACCTCTCTCCTTCCTTGATCGTCTCCTCTCTCCTTCTCCTCCTCCTCCTCTCCCCTCTGTCTCTGGTTCCATGAGCCAAAGCTGTGGGCTCTCCTTCCTCACATCTCTCCTCCTCCTCCTCCTCCTCCTCCTCCTCCCCGTGCCTATGTAAGCAGAGGAGAACAGGTTGTTAAACATTTTTCTTCCCTCTTAATTGTTTTGACTGGACAGATTGACATCCCGATTAGAGACATTGATTTCCTGGCGCTAAGTGCATTGATTTTTAAATTTCTTATTGATCCTGGCTCTAAATCTCCCACACACTCCTTCACTGACTGACTGACTCCCACAGTCACCGCCTTCACTGGGGCAGAGACAGGAGGAGGAGGAGGAGGAGTGTGAGGTAAACACACACACTCACACACACTCACACACTCACACACACACACTCTTCACCCTGCAGAGTCAGGGTTGGTCAAGTTTCACAAATAACAAATGTAACAAAAACACATTCATTTGTTCCTGCCCCAGAAATATAGGGTTTACAATGACATTCAAACATAAGATCACCTTAAACATATACTGTATATATTTATATATATATATTTATGGATATATATAGTAAACATACATCAGTGGTGGGCCATGCATTTCGATCGTAGGCCTTCAGTGACATCATCGTTTTGTCAAATTAATCGGCCTCATAATCACATCAATATGACACATATACTGTACATTATATCACCCTTTATATAAACCAGGGCACGAACATGTTGCCCTCGACATAAGGCCAGCTAGAAGGCTCTGATGTCACAATCTCACGAGATGATTGGTCTGAATGGGCTGCGTATATTCACTCATCGTCACTTTTGATTCTGAAGCCTCTGGCAGATTTCATGGACCCTGACGACACCAGCTAGCTGAAATATGATTGGAGGAAAAATTTCAAATTGGAAAACTTTTTAAATTCTCTTTTTCTTTTTTTTTCAAAAACTCTTTTTCTATTAATAAAAAAAAAAAAAACAATTTTATTTAATGATTATTATAAATAAATATGTCAGTATGTTTAGGCCAGCAGAGAAGGCCTAAACAGAGAAGGCACACACATATATATATATATATATATATATATATATATATATATATATATTAGGAGTGTGACAATTCACCTACATAACGATCCGAGTCACGGGCTACGATTCTTAAAAATATAAAACCATCGATCCAGTTCCATCCGATTGGGTTCAGTTTGATTCAATAAAAATCAGTAACTCAATAACTCCACTTTCAACAACATTATACAGCTGCCAGTCTTTTTAGTCTCAGTTTAGTTTATTTAAAAGGTGTGAATAAGAAAGAATTAGTTTCCATCTGTCCCCTGTCCCCTGGACATGATGTTGAAGACAAGAAGAACACAACACCTGTCTCTTATACAATTAACAAATATGAAATTAAAAATGAAAATATGAATTGAAAAATTAATTTATCATCACCTTCTTATCTGTTAACAGCTCTATATGGACAGCAGTCTCCACGACTGACACCCAAATCACACTGCACCATAGTGTGAACCTTCCGATGGGTTGTGAGACCATGAAAGTTATGAGTCGGGACGGCGCTTTGCTGAGAGCTTTGCTTTCCTCAGTGGTAACCTGGGAGCTGGTGGTCTTCAACTTGAACCCAAGTCCACTTCCTTAACCACCAGGTCACCACTGGCCCTACATATTGAAAAATCAGCAAAGAAAAATAAATCCATAATTCAAAATCAATGTAAACACTTCCTATGTGCGATTTCCTTTGTAGCTGCCAAATGTTGTGGTGTGCCCTGCGATGTTTACTGCTAAATATTGATAGACATCTGGAGTGGTGCTCATCCAGAGTCAAACTCTGGCGTGCAGCTGCAGCAGACACAGCCCTATTCTTACGACAGACGCACACAACCGTGCAGTGAGACACACACACGTGTCAACAGACACATCTGGTGTGATGCGGTTGTCATCAGTGCAAATCAAATGTCTGAGATACATAATCAAATCTTCAGAGTTCAGGAGATGTTCTGATTGGACGATGTTCACATCAGGGCTGCACAACAACACAAATAAACCTGAATAATAATTGAATTATTGTCCAGCGTTGCCCTGTTCTGATCACAGCAGATTGTCCAGATACTGCGCTACTTTACTGCTGAAAATCATGAGGCTTTGGAGTGTAGGACGGTCTCAGCCAGACATAGGCAAACTATGGCCTGGGGGCCGGATGCGGCCTGTGTGAATATTTATCACGGCCAGCAAACCTTGTCCAGATCATGTCATTAACTTATATGATATCAGTTATTCATGATTATATCATGATTTGGCCTAGTCTAGCTTTGGAAGGATTGTTAACAGTTGTTTCTTCTGTATAGAAAATCTGACGTGTGTTGTCATGCGATGTTTTTCTTATCTTTTGGAGCAAAAGACTATATGTTTATGTGTATAGGATGGATGGACAGATGGACAGATGAACAGATAGATTTTGCGATGGAACTTTATTAAGTTGGTATAAAACAGATGTGATCTAACGTCGGTACAAAACAAACAGCTAATGGATGGATGGATGGATGAATGGATGGATGGATGAATGGATGGATGGATGGATGGATGGATGGGTGAATGTATGGGTGGATGGGTGGGTGGGTGGATGGATGGATGATGGATTGATGGATGGATGAATGGATGGGTGGATGGGTGGGTGGGTGGATGGATGGATGATGGATGGATGGATGGATGAGTGGGTGGGTGGATGGATGGATGGGTGGATAGATGGATGGATGGATGATAGATGGATGAATGGATGGGTGGATGAGGGGGTGGGTGGATGGATGGATGATGGATGGATGGATGGATGATAGATGGATGAATGGATGGGTGGATGGATGGATGATGGATGGATGGATGGATGATAGATGGATGAATGGATGGGTGGATGAGTGGGTGGGTGGATGGATGGATGATGGATGGATGGATGGATGAATGGATGGGTGGATGAGTGGGTGGGTGGATGGATGGGTGGATAGATGGATGGATGGATGGATGATAGATGGATAGATAGATGGATAGATAGACAGACTATAAGAATTCCACTGGTGTGTCCTACAGGAAACTATGGGACTTTCTATCAGATGGACATCGGCCAAATCATGTCTACTGGCCAGATGACGTTTGCATATTTCAGCCTTGATAGTTAATCCAATTAATTTTCAAATTTCTATCACTAAGCTGAAAGATTTTTTTTTTTACTATTATTTCAGCAGCACATTTTGTCTCTTCTTCATCCTCAAAAGCAGAGGCTTAGCTTCTCCTGCCATTTAAGTTGCATTGTTATTGTTGTTTGAGAGAAGGACATATTCGGGATAAACCGTCTTAATGTATCAGCCGGACTGACACAGTTCCAGCAGTTCTGTTTTCACAACATGTTAGAGAGAAGCACAAGCACCAGGGTCAGAATGGAAACATATGTTGTAGCAGCTCCACACAGGGAGTGATCCTCCATCCTATTAGGAGGGGAAAACTCAGAGGACACCACACTGGGGTTTACTACACCCACAAAAGACGAACATACAGAGAGGAAAAAAAAAAAAAGACAAGGCTCTTTTGTCTTTTGATAATTATTCATGCCTGGGAGGGATGTTCTCTGTCTCTCTTTTGTTTTTTAGACACACGTACAGGTTTAACGTACAGTCAGTGGCTGCATCTGCATGTTTTGTGTAAGATTTGTGTGCGTCTTGGTCTGAGGTTTCGTAATCGTACAGATATAGCAGATAAATGCACAATTTTGTCTTTGTCTGTGTCAATATGTGTGTGTGTGTGTTTTATGTTCCTTTCAGGCAGACGTGAGGTGTCCATCAGCGTCTGTGCACGTGGGCGACGGCGGAGCCATTGAGCCGGCAGCTTTTCTCCCCAGTCCAAATCAAAGGCAGGAAGGAAGGAGAACAATGGAGCCGGCAGTTTGAGCTGATGGACTCTTTAAATCCACCACACACAACAGCAGCCACTCGCTGACGATTCTGCTCGGCGCTCTAATCGCTTCAAATGAAGTCATGAAGGCGATGCGGAGCGGCCAGCCCGAGCTCCCCTGTTCGGCGGAGGTGCAGCAGCACTTGTTTGTGCAGAATGTCTGGCAATTAAAAATAATTGGGAAGCAGGTTTGCCCGGGAATCTTCCAAGAGTGCCAGTTATGATCTAATGAAGCTTCATTAGGCATGCTGAAACCTGAGAGCGCCATATGACAACGGCAATTAGGCAGGATCATAGGCAAAAAAAAAAAAAAAAAAAAGAAAGAAAAAAAAAACA
>JAFBJS010000395.1:63838-83295 GCA_016785265.1 Paraplagusia blochii
CCTTCTTGGATTAGCTAGGTAAGGACACCCGGAGGACATCAAACAGAATGTTTGAGTTAGCATGTGGTGTAGGTGATCACTTCTCACACTGACCTAAATACTGTATATATAAGAATATTATATTATCATCTTAAACTTGATGTGCACCAAACACATTGAGCAAAGGTCAATGAAATGATTTATTTAATATTGGAATAAAAATACTATAAAAATTGGACATGTTTGCATGGATGGATGGATGTTAGGAATGAGGTGATGGGAGGGACAACACAGACAGGAAGGTTTGGAGAAAAAGCTAGAGAAGACAGATTGAGATGGTTTGGACACGTTCAGAGGAAGGACAGTGGATACATTGGTAGAAGAATGATCCTAGAGATGGAGCTACCAGGTAAGAGACAAAGAGGAAATTAATGGATGCAGTGAGGGAGGACATGAAGTTAGTTGGAGTTATAGTAGAAGATACAGAGGACAGGGGGAGATGGAAATTGTTGCCTCGCTGTGGCAACCCCTGAAAAAGGGACAATCCGAAAGGAGAGGGATGATGGATGGATAGGTGGATGGAAGAAATGAAGGATAGCTGGATGCATGGGTGAATGGATGGATGCATGGGTGGATGGATGAACAGGTGGGTGGTTGGTTGGTTTGGTGGATGGATGGGTGGACGGGTAGGTGTGTGGATGGATGGATGGATGGATGGATGGATGGAAAAAAGGAAGGGTGGATGGATGGATTGCATGGGTGGGTGGATGAATGGGTGAGTGGATGGATGGGTGGGTGGGTAAGCAGGTGGATGGATGGATGATGGATGGATGGGTGGATTGATGGTTGGTTGGTTAAGTGGATGGGTGGATGGATGGATGGAAGAAAGCATGGATGGATGGATGGGTGGATGGATGTAAGGATGGATGGATGGATGGATGGATGGATGGATGGATGGATGGATGGATAGATGGATGGATGGATGGATGGATGGATGGGTGGGTGGGTGGATGGGTGGGGATGGTTGGGTGGGTGGATGGGTGGGCAGGTAGGTGGGTGGATGGATGGATGGAAGGATGGGTGGATGGATGGACACATGGGTGGATGGATGTAAGGATGGATAAATGGATGGATGGATGGATGGATAGATGGATGGATGGTTGGATGGATGGGTGGGTGGGTGGATGGGTGAATGGATGGGTGGGCAGCTAGGTGGGTGGATGGATGGATGGAAGGATGGGTGGATGGATGGACACATGGGTGGATGGATGTAAGGATGGATAAATGGATGCATGGGTGGATGGATGGATGGATGGATGGGTGGGTGGATAGATGGAAGGATGGATAAATGGATGGATGGATTTATGGGTGGATGGGTGGATGGATGGATGGATGGGTGAATTGCCATTAACCAAAAATGACAAGTGCGCTTTAGGGTCAAGGTCTGCCCACATCAATGGAAAGGAAATAAAAGAGAACAAACACAAAGAGTCTTTATATTTTCCTTTACAGCTGTTATACTGTAGATCCCAATGATAAAGTATACATTGTAGGTACAGTCTGTGCTCACATTTGTTCAGGAAAACATCAACAACGCATCCACTGATTACAACTGCAAACTGCGGACTCATTTGTTGGAATCAATTTACAAATTCTTTGTGGCCCCACTTTGAGCCAACGCTTTTTGTATCCATTGATTAATCAGACACAATGTCAGGATAAAGTGAAAACACAGGGAATCTATAGGAGCAGGAGGAAGGGAGCCAGTGAGACTGCGGTTGTGGAAAGGGAAGAGGAGACAATGTACAGAGTTTGAGGCTGGAGCCTGATACCCACAGATAAGTAAATTTAGGGGGAAATAAGTCAGTGGCCATATTTATGCAATATAGATATCACATAATATGGTAAATGTTCTACTGTTTAATTTAGAGCAAATCTCCAACAAAGACAAAATGCACTCTGTCTGCTACCTGAGCACTCTCAATACTTTAGCACAGGGATCTCAAACTCGCAGCCCGTGGGCCATTTGCGGCCCGTGAGATTACATTTTGTGGCCCCCACCTTGATGTGAAAGTTAAATTTATATTAATATTTCAGAGATTTGTTCTCCACATTTTATGGTAAATCCTATAGTTCTCAAAACCCTGATCCACAGCCTCCTACTGGTTCAGTGTTGTATAAAACAGGACCTGATTTTTTCTTTTTTTCTTTTGTATTGAACACAGAAAGCTGACGTGGCCCTTCGGTGAAATGATAGTGTGGTTCAGTGGTCCCCAACCCCTGGCCCAAGGACTGATACCGGTCCGTGGGTGAATTGGTGCCGGGCCGCTATTACTGGCTATTACTGGCTATTACTTACACTTGATCACAATAAATTCAAAATGACGCAGAGCCCTTCATACTAGATTCCAACTTTTTTTTACCGGTCTGGTTGTGCCCATGCACAGGTAATTTGGGTAGGAAGATTTTATAGGTAGGAAAATATTTCAGAACATTCATTCATTCATCTTCTTCTGCTTGTCCGTTGCCGGGTTGCAGAGGTAGCTGGCACCACCCAAATCACATTGCCCCATATCGCGAGCCTTCCTGTGGATGGTGAGGTCACAAGAAGATATGTGGGTCAGACTGGTGCTATGCTCAGAGCACCTCAGTGGCAACCTGGCAGTTGGTGGATTCGAACCTGAGGCTCTGTGGAGCCCAAATTCCTTCCTTAACCACTAGGCCACCACTGCCACCACACCTATTTCAGAACACCACAAATTTATTTTCATTAAGGGGTATTCCACGGGTATTCCGGGGAAGTCCGTGAAAATATTCAAGTTATTTAACCAGTTGGTGGCGCTAAAAAGATAACATTGGTGTGGGTGGTGGCACATACCATCACATAAACATATGTTGATATGTGTTGGAAAAAAAACATGTGCACAAAAATGCACACGTTTCTTCTGGCGGCAGATCAAGGGTGTGTGTTTAAGCACTTGTGTATTGTGTGCATTGACTTCGTGTGTGTGTGTGTGTGTCTGTGTGGTAGCTCCTTGGACAAATCCAGTCTAGATAATCATCCAGCCAAGCCGTCCAGATACCAACAGAGTGTCCCATGTGGCTTCATTACTGTTGCTGCTAATTAAGCAGCTCCAAATAAACAGCGTCTTCTGCCTCTGCGAACACGGCGGATGAAACATCACATGTTCAGACTTCATGCATTTGTCGATGTAAACACAGATAAGTATAGAAATACATTATGCGGCACTGGCTGCTAATTGTGTGGGACATTAACCCTTTGCAGGGAGATACAATAATCTATAGGTCTTGTAATTAGACGTTAGTTATTAGCTCATTCATTTGATCCCACCAGCTGTTTGTGAATATTCAAATTTGGACGCAAAAAAACAACAATTAAGCAATCAAAAAGTCTAAAACATTGACTTATTTTTTTTAAAGATATTTCCTGGTGTTTTATACCAGTGTTCCCCAACTTTTTTTGCAGGTTAAATGTCTGTCAATTTTTTTAACGGACAAGTCCTCAGTGGATAAATCGCCCTAAAACTGGTATTTAGAGTAAAAAGTATAAATATCAATGTATATTTATGCAAAACACTACGAGGTGGACAATAAATAAAACGGGACGTTGCATTATCTCTCTGCAGCCCGGTACCAACTGACCCACGGACGGGTACTGTTCCGGTGCCCAGTGGTTGGGGACCACTGTTTTGGAGGAACGGGAAGGGTATCTGACTCCTACGTGTTCAGTTCAGTTGTGTCGGTACTTTATAACCGTTTTAAAGTAAAGACGTTTCATCTGCTGAACATTAACTCAATACTGCTTTTACCCAAGGCTCGATAGCCGAGTACATCCACTGTCTGCAACCTTTAAAGGGGGCAGTGATAAACAAGCAAAGATCTGCTCTCATTTATTTGTGTCTGCAGACAAAGTGTGTGATTACACGAAGGGCTGAGTGTGAAGAAATCTTTTAATTGGGGTTAATTACAAGCAAAATGCTGCATTGTCCTTTAAGGACAAGACTCTATATCAGGATTCATACGTCGGTGCGAGGGAATGTAAACAGCGCAAAAGTCTGATCGCAGTCTGATCCCACGTGCCTGCACAGCAGCGCTTCTGCATGTGTGTGAAATAATGAGCAGGAGATTAAACATAATTGTACGTCGAGATCCCGGGACTTCAATTTATTCCGGCACCGCGGCTCAGAGTTCAACACAGTGCAGGGGGAAAAAAGCCTTTGATTAAAAAGCTGCTAAAAGCCCGCAACACAATGTAAACAACAACAGACCGCCGATGTGAACTTGTACGTTTCCTTTCATCGGAGCAGAATTGATCCCAGATTTGCATACTGAGACATTTGGTGACAAAATGCTTAGAATGTGCAAATGTTTGAGGCGCTTGTTTGAAGATTGCTGCGTTGCAGTTTCCTCCCCAAAGAGTTTTGCTTTCATAAAGTGCGAGGTTGATAATGTCAGGAGCTGCACACTCACCGAGTTGTGATAAAATGCGTCATAACCCTGAGAATAAAGGACATCTCAGCCTTTTCCCATTGTAACCCTTCCCAATCTCCAGCGTTTCCCACCCCTCCTGCCCCTCGCCCACTTTTAACTGTTTACCCTTGGGTGCCCTCTGAGGTAGGAAAACTGTTTCTATTACTGCTGCCTATTTATAAACGCATGAGTCACAAAAGAGCAGATTGTTTTCGAGATAAAAAAGACGGGAGATTATCTAAATATGTACCAAGGGTGAAGTGAAGAGCAGCAACGCAGCCTTACATTTTAAACACTTCTTTAAATATTTAGGGTTCTGTTTTTTTTAAACTGTGATCTCACAGACTGCCACGATAACCTGCGGGAGTGTTTGTTTGTTTCATTTAGAAAAACTGGTGCAACTTAGGTTGCCTATTTCTCAAATCTAACAACCTAGCTGTCATCGAGATACGTTAAGGATAAAGGATGATGTTGTTCGTCACAAGTTTTTTCGGGAAATTTTTCTTAGGCATTTTACCCATCACCGCAGTAAGAGGGCAGCTAGCTGAGCCAGTGCTGGGGACGATACCACGCTCAGGGCACCTCAGCGGTAACTTGGCGGTAGGAGGTTTCGAACCAGGGGCCTTGCGGACTCAAGTCCGTTTCCTTAAACACCACCAACCCCCTATAAATTAATCAGGTTGTCTTGTGAAAAATCGTAGTTCATCAAGTCCAAATCAGAGTCTTCCTTTCAAAGCATTCATTCTTGTTTTTATCGTCATAAAGTTGCATCAACTGGCGTCGTTTCTATTTTGGAAGATGAATTGACAACATCATGGACGCTCGGTGAATATTCATGAGTACAAACTAACGACTGCAGAAGGTGACACTTCCGACAGATCCACATACTGACATGGTTTCTGATTTTGTGCGAGGAGAATAATATTCACTCATTAAAAGACTGTGGTATTGACTGAATCAAAACATCCAACCAGACATCTTTGTGCTGCCGTTCACTGTCAAAATCTAAATAAGCTATGACTTTGTCACTTTCATATTTCCAATAAAATAAAAAAAACAATAAAATAAAGATTTCCACAACAGAAAGTCTGACCTAGTAGGTTTGTACAGATTCCGCTAATAAGCTAGTGGTGCAGATTATCGGCTTTAAGGCAAGCAGACAAATTCCGCAAAAGCAGCTATATTGAAAGTTAAATGGGCTGATTTTTACATAATTTATTACGGACATCTATCTGAATTTATTGTGGTGGCAGTATTTCATGGAAATATGATTCTGCTGCGGTTCATATGGATTTCTAAAAAGAGTGGGTGCGAAAAATATCTCCGTGCAGGTTATACTTCATGATTTTTCACAGATCGGGTGTCTTTAAATAGAAGATCATATGACTGAAGACTGATGGGTCATTGAAAGGTTTGGATGAACCATCAAGCCAGATACTTCCTAATAAAAGAGCACCTGCTTTTTGTGTTTACTATGTTAAATATGGTTGGATATTTTCACGACCATAAGGCGCACCGTACTAAAAGGTGCAGTCTCTACCTACTACCTACTTACTACTTACATCTACTCATTGTGCAATATCACCTTAGTCACCTGTTACTTCCTCAAATTGTTTTTATTTACCCCCTTATTCTTATTTTATTACCCTGCAGTAGTATCGCATGTTGCTAGTACTGTATGTTGTATGTATGTTTGTACCCCAGCGAGTCTACGGCCCCCCATCTTAAGCGTTTCATTGCATTGTAGACCCTGTGTTGAAAGTGTATGTGACAAATAAACCCCAATCTGAATCCCAGTTTTGTGTGCCATTACTATATTTAATACACATAAGGTGCACCTGATCATAGGGGGCGGGTTTTATATACAATCCATGCCCACACTTCCCCCTTTAACGTTCTCATGGTGTCCTCTACTACAGGGATTCTTAACCTTTATGGCACCGAGGCCCAAATTTTTCAGTATCGAGTGACCTGGGGCCCTTAATAATAGCAGTTTAAAAAATTTCACGGCCCTCTAGGGGGCGCTTGCGGCCCAACTTTGGGCCGGGGCCCAATGGTTCAGAATCCCTGCTCTACTACGTCCGCCTTACAACAACAAAACACACAAGCATACAAAAAAGAGTGGGAGCAAAACAACAACCAAACTTCCCCCTTTAACGTTCTCATGGTGTCCTCTACTACGTCCGCCTTACAACAACAACACACACAAGCATATAAAAAAGAGTGGGAGCAAAACAACAACCAAGTTCCCCCTTTAACGTTCTCATGGTGTCCTCTACTACGTCCGCCTTACAACAACAACACACACAAGCATACAAAAAAGAGTGGGAGCAAAACAACGGCCACACTTCCCCCTTTAACGTTCTCATGGTGTCCTCTTCGACGTCCGGCTTACAACAACTCAACCCAACTTTATTTATTTGAAGTGCTAAATCACAACAGTTATCTTGAGGCACTGTACAAAACAACCATACATTGGAGCAACAATTTTCAATACAAGAGAGAATAAGCCCCCTGCCCTTACAGACCCTCACACTACCAACACACTATAGGGAGCGCCACACATTTTGAAGAAAATCTAAGACTTTTATATGCGCCTTATAGTCGCAAAAATATGGAATACAGTATGAAAATATATGAAATAGTGTATAATACAACATATTGGATTCCCAGGGCAACCAGGAACATGATCTGATGATTTTGTTTGATTTTGAGTTTTGTTCTGGGTTCGGTAGTAAAAGAACATTATTTTTTCCCGAGTCCTTGGCAAGTTCTGTGATGGAGAAGTTTGGTATCATATCATTATTCTGTCCTCCACTGTCTTCCCGTTCCTTTATCAATTCTTGTCATCTTGTGGGCAGTACATTCTTCTTGCTCGTTCTCCTTCTCTCTCCTTCTATCAGACATGTGGAGATGGATGGACAGTGAGCACGTTAGTCCTTGGATGAACTGTAGAAGTGCTGACACGGTGCCAAAACCCTCTTGTGACGCTTCTATCTGTCTCCACCGGATACATACTCTCACATACGCAACCATACACTCCTGCAGTGCTACATTTGTGCACACTAACAGGTATATCTCTAAATTACAAAATACACACTATATATATAAATATATTCACACAATAGTACAGCGTACTTTACACACCTCTACATTCCAGTGATACGCAAGAAAACGTGTGCAGGGCTACCATCGAGACACAAACGGTCCAGCGCTATACAATGATACCTATATCACTTCAGCCTTATCACCAATAGTTGGCATCAGTCTCTATTGTCACACCCCTACACACACACACACACAAACACACTCTCACTATCTCTCTTGTCAGCTGAGTGATGTTAGAGTGTGTATCGCTTTTCTGCTTGCGTTAAAGTGAGTCATCTATCCTTCCACAGCTTCATTACAACCTGCAAGGACAAACACTATCTCTTGCTACCTCTGCCTCTCCAGATGGTGAGGGAGTGAGTGGGGTGGAGACAGAGTGGAGATAGGAGATCTCTCTTTCTCTTCTCACTTTTCTGATTCACCCACCGGGTCTCTCTCGCCTTTGTTGCTTCATCTCTATATTTAACCGTTTTGGGTCTTGTTTTGTTTTATTTTTTTTTCTCAGTTACCTAACTTTACAATCAAATAGCCCTGAATGCATCCATGGCTGACCATTATAAGTGTAACATTTAACACATGAACTGAAATGCAGGGTTAAAAATTTAAAATATGTGTACTGGAAGAGAAGAAGTAAGACTATCACGTTTTATTCATCATGTCTGCCCTAAAGTGCTATTTTCAAGAATGAAGATTTTTTTTATTATTATTTGTGTAGGGCAACAATGTATGTAGATCAGTTGAGGGCCACCGCCCACACTATCATTTTACCTAAGGGCCGCGTCAGCTTTCATTGTTCAATATAAAAGAAAAAAAAAAAAAAGATAAATAATCAGTTTCCCACAGATTCGGTGTAATACAACACTGTACCAGGAGGAGTCTCTAGATCTGGGTTTCGAGAACTATAGGATTTACCATAAAATGTGGAGAACAAATCTATAAATATAAAACTTACCATATATTTACTGGTGAAGCACACAATGCTATACTGTAGCACAGAACAGTACATCAATCTGTGATAATACATTTACTGTGATGATGGAAAGTTCAGATCATTACAGTTGCATTATATTGATGAAAGTGAATAGTACAATGAAGTAAAATTTCCACTGCAATACATTTAACCTGTTAATAAATCTTGTGGGCCAAGCTAACATTCAACTTTTACATCAAGGTGGCGGCCGCAAAAAAATCGTTCAACAGCTCGCAAATGGCCAACGGGCCGCAAGTTTGAAACGCCTGATGTAAAAGCAAGAGTTGAAAGAGAGTGGAAAAAAATGGTATATTCTAAACTAAGATTATTGTATATTCTAAAAGCCAGAGAAGACAGATTAAGATGGTTTGGACATGTTCAGAGGAGGGACAGTGGTTTAATTGGTAGAAGAATGATCCTAGATATGGAGCTACCAGGTAGGAGACAAAGAGAGATTGATGGATGCAATAAAGGAGGACATGGAGGTAGTTAGGGGTTAGAGTTGAGGATACAGAAGACAGGAAGAGATGGAAAATGTTGACTCACTGTAGCAACCCCTGAAAAAGGGACAAGACGAAAGGAGAAGAAGAAAGAAGATATTCTAAACTAAGAGAAGATCTCCAACCTGCCACAACTCATTGTTAGGCATGGTGACAGTCTCACCTTTCTCATGTTTTTCCTCCGCCCTCTGTCAGCAGCTTCTGTTCCTCCCTTCATTTCCTCACACCTGCCGTACCATCCTCAGACACCGTGTGTCCCGACTTTCCTCTTCCTGCTCTTTATCGTGTCTACTTGTCTCTTTTCTCTAATTAGCCTTGCAGCCACCTGTTCCTCCTTTATAATCAGCTGTGCACTTCACACTTGTAAGTGTGTCAGAATAGAACAGGAGGTCACACACCGAGTAAAGCGGAGATTCAGGTGGTGACGAGGCCTTTACAAATGTAACTGTTGGCTGCCAACGCTGCAGAGGCCAAACAGGTAACAACTGATGGGGACGAGGTAAAATATTTTGGCGGTTGGACCCAAAACTATGCACCTTTCACAATAAAGGAACATAATAGCTGTGGTTGCGAGTAAATTTATGACTTTTGAAAATAATGTCACACTCCAAGGTCATGTATTCAAACAGACAGGTGTAAATCTAGAGGCTTTTTAAACCTGAGGAGTAAAAGCAAATTCCAAGGCCCTAATTTCCCTAATGCTTTTCACGGTGTTGTGCAATTTTGTTCCTGGCAAGGTTGAACTCTGTTCCTTAATTAAAATATCCATCCCTGATTTTTTTTTTTTTTCTTCAGTGTTTTCTTTATTCATATACTGTAGCTTGTTCTCTTCTTCCTAGGGGGAAGATTAAGATGTTGATGTTGAATAACAAATTTGAATGTCCTGTCTATAACCCCGCCACGTTCCCCAGAGAAGAGGGTTTTATAGCCGCTTCACACTTTTGATTAAAAATAAAACAATAAATCAGTGGTGTTATGATTAGATACACTGAAAATTGTTAAAACAAAAATAGGAAATAAAAATGATTGTTCACATGTTCAGAAGGCAATTGGAAAAACAAACAGGAATAATACAAAATAAAACTGAAAAGGAAATGTTAAAAGCTTTGGTTTAAAAAAAAAAAAAAATCGAGAGGAAACATGAATAATACATCACTAAAACCTTGTGTTCTGTACATTAAATGGCAACAAAAATAAGACGGTCATGAAGCATGAAGAGATTTGCACGCAACACAGTGGCGTCTGTCTCATGGCATTAAGGAGAAAGAGTTTTGGTGCCTGTTAATAGTCAATAGTTCTTAGTTATTTCTTTTACATCCAAAGGGACTTAGAACGAACCAAGTGATTTCAATAGTTCTCTAACATGGATGTGTTCTATGAACATTGGACATACGATAATTTAAAAGCACATGCTCAAGTGCTTTGACAAGGAAATCATAGAATGGATTTGACAAGGACATCCAGTTAGTCCATTTTTCTGAACCACGCAAAGTCAATCACATGAGTCCAGGCTCAGGCGCCCTCTACTGGCTTCTATAAAGCCAGATTTTGAAGTCTATACGTGCGCTTCCCAACCACACACTTAGAGCCAGACCTTAGGAAACAACAGGATTTGCTCTTATATATTCTAATTAAATGGTCTCCTAAAAACAGCATTGTGCTTTAGGTGTGTGTCTCTGAAGGTCTAAGAGTTTAGAGTTTAAACAATTATTCATATAAGTTTCCTATCGATCTCACCCGAAGGTCTCTTATCCCATCAACTGCAGACAGACTCATTACTCTAAAAGACAAACCTATAGACAAAAGGGACTGATAAGGCTGGATCAATGCCACCGATCACATCCAACATTTAGCATGGATAAGCACGCAGAACCATAAAAGACAGGAAGGACAGCGTAAGAGCCCTGGATTTTAGCCACAGCCCTCTCATTAAAGCCCTGTTTGAAAGAGAAAAACCAAATCCGATCCATTAGCAAATTAATAATCCCTAAAATTAAACTGTTACTACCTTAGCAATAAAGTTGAGGGAGCTCTGCGTCTTTAACAAGATGAACAGTCCACCTGAGGAACATGCTTGGCCACGTGGGCCTCGGGTGGTTATTACACATCGTAAAAACTGTAGTTGGACGAAAAAAGATCTTTTACAGGTGAAATAAAATAAATGACGTTTGGTGCTTCTTGAGTGTCACACTAAAAATAGACTTTTCACTGAGAGGCCTTTTATAGATTCAGTTCCGGAATAGATTCCTGCTTCATAAACTGCCTTTAAGTGTGGACATGGAGCAACTTTAACAGGAAGATATACTCAACACTTCCTGTCAGCATTGATAAGATTATATACCTGGCGTTTTTGTCCTTTTGAATATGTATTATAACTGATAAGTTTCTGACAAGAGAAGCAGGCTGAAGGGAACCAGATAAGCACATTTACAGGTAGTTGGATGCCATGAACTGCATGGATTTCTTGGACTGATTCATTCGCAACACACTCAGGCTGCCACCGGAGGCACTATAGAGTACAGTATGTGGTGCCCGTTTAATGGCTGGCGCAAAAGAGGGGTCATTAGGTACTTGGTTACTCTGGAGATCAAACCCAGGATTTTCTTTTTGTAAACTAAGGTTGATAAGTTACTACAATATTGTACCAAAAAAGGCTTGAAAGATATTGTAGGAAGATGCTAATCTACTGGGCAAAAAGAATACATATTTAAATTTAAAAAATGGTAATCCAAAGAAATGTAAAAACTATCCAAGTACTGCAATTACTTAAAAATTTGATACAGAATACATATAGAAATGATGGTACTTGAAATGGTCCCATGGTTTTCCTTTTGGGCAGGTTTAAATCCCAGTTAGGGCAATTGGTTTTCAGTGGGCTCCCCACCCACAGGAAGATATGGTGATTTGGATGGAGGTCGTGGAGACTGCTGCTCTGGGACCATAATAGATATAGACATAATAGATGGTCACAGGGTCAGCTGGTGCCACCCAAACACATTGCACCATATTGTGACCCTTCCTAAGGGTGACACTATGTGGGTCTGTACGGGGCTATCTTCAGAGGACCTCAATGGCAACCTGGCAACTGGTGAATTCAAACCTTAAGCCTTGTGGACACAACCACACTGCTGGACTCATATTCTCAGTAGGCCAAAGTTTAAAAATTTATTGTGCTACTTCTACCTTTGCTCCAGATCTTTAATGTTGGTTTTTATGGCAACAAACAAAATTATGCAATTTCCCCACTGTGGGACAAATAAAAGTTTTCTTAATTTCATCCTATTCGTTCTCTTTCTTTCGTAGACATTAAATCTTAAATTAATACATGAGAAATTAAATTGAAAAAACTGTATGTGCTATAACATACTCTGTTTCGAACAATTCCACTTTGACACAGTTTTGGTCCCAGGACCTTAGTTTGACACGTGTAGTGTAAAAGGTTGAAGGACCATTGGTCTCTACTGAACTCTTGCTCCAGATACCAGGGACAACTATACATTCCATAGTATTTTCACTGTGTAAAAGGTTGAATGACTCACCAGCTGAACTTCCACTGTTGCTTTACAGTGTTTGGAAACGTGAGGACACTCCTTCCCTCTGTCAACCATGGGCGGGTTGTTGGATGTTTTACAACTCCTTCATTCACTTCCCTCTTGTATTTACTGCGACAACCGCAGACGCTGACATCCACGTTAGCACCAGGCATGCTATCACCCCAGGTGAACTGACTTCTGGCGCGTTCGCGGCTCTTACTTTTTCCTACCCGTTCCCATCATGGGTGACTCGGACAGAGCGGCTTTAAGTCGCCGGAGAAGGGCGACATTGACGGCGTCTCGAGGAGTGAGTGTGCAGCTGGTGAACGGGAGAACCGCGGAGCTGAGTCGGAGCCCGGTGACTGTCGGTGTTAGCTATGATAATACTGCCATAAAGAAGAACCAGAAGCGGGACGGTTCACTGGAGACTCCAAAGAACGAGAAAAAGAAACGCAAGGGTGATGTGAGCGACCGTTTAAGGTAAGTTAGTAAACTTTACATTTTTATGGCGGTTCAGCTCCAAGAAACGGTTGTTTTTAACCTTTGTGTCTGCTAATGACTGGTAGCATATAGTATGTTTACTTAAAGATACATTTGTTTCGCTTGTTAGTATAGTTACTTCAGCCTTCTCGTCAGTTCCGGTTGGTACCGGACCAGCACACACGTAGAGTGGTTTATGTGTCTTGTGGTCACCAGTTGGATGTAAGTCATTCCCTAGGACCTTACTGTAACTTTTACATTACAAATGTATGTTTTATTTCAACACAGAACCATTTTCTAATCCTCACTTCTTAAAACAAACCTGATAATGACTTATCACTCAGGGGGGACCTGTCAAATGTCCTTACCCACGTGTCCCCACTAGTATACTTATACCAGGAAGAGACACAAACACGAAGGAATGAGATGAGGTGGATCGTTTTCACTCTGTGTAAACTGTCAAAGCTGCCATTCCACCTGTCACAGTTGGAGTGTAGGACTATTGTGTGACATTCATTATCTTTCAGATAATTTGATGATATTTAAAATTCCTTAATGTTTAGAGATTTGGAAAAGATGTGTTTATGTAAAAGAAACTAAAAGAATTGTGGATTTTACCAGAACAAGATCCTAGAGACCTAAAAGTAGAGTATAAAGACTTATGTTAAACCCTTAAGTCTGTTACGTAAAGTTTAGATAACTATAAAGTATGAACATAGTTTTCTCCTTCTCGTCTGTTTTGACAGAAGTGATAGAAGAGAGTCAGCTAAGGGGACGGGGAAAGGTTTACGGGACAGTTGTGAGACCAGCCGTGATGTATGCATTAGAGACAGTAGGAATAGGTAGAAGACAGGAGACAGAGCTGGAGGTGGAGGAGGTAAAGATGCTGAGGTTCACTTCAGGGGAGACAAGGATGGACAGGATCAGGAATGAGGTGATTAGAGGGACAACACAGACAGGACGGCTTTGAGGAAAAGCTAGAGAAGACAGATTGAGATGGTTTGGACATGTTCACAGGATGGACAGTGGATATATTGGTAGTAGAATGATCCTTGAGATGGAGCTACCAGGTAGGAGACAAAGAGGAGATTGATGGATGTAGTGAGGTAGGACATGGAGGTAGTTGGAGTCAGAGTAGAAGATACAGAGGACAGGGGAAGATTGAGAAATGTTGATTCACTGTGACATTGGACAAGCCAAAAGAAGAAGAAGAAGAAACCTTGACATTTCAACTACTGTCGGTTGAATACCACACCCGAGTATTGTGTGGCAACCCATGAAAAAGGGACATGCCCAAAGGAACCTTTTACCTAGTAAATAATTTCCTGACCAAAGGACAGGATAAACAAATACGTAGCCTTAAGCTGTAAAGGTTAGCATGACTTTTAAACTCTCGTGTACTATTCAGTCATTTGGTCCATTGTTTAGTCATTAGGACCCTTAACATAAACTTAAATTATCTTTGAATTTCTTTTTTTTAGTTGCCACAAAACACAGGAGTCTCTCCTGAGTTCAGCCAGTGGTTTCAGCAACTACAGAGGAATCCTCAACTGGTGTGTGGTGATGCTGGTAAGATACATTGTGCACAGGAAGTCAGCGGAGCCAAAAATCCTTTTATACTTGAACACTTGTTTTTGTGGGAAAGCTACATTTTTTTAATTAATTTTCTACTTTTCAACAGCCAGGTGTAGTGTTGTGTTTTGTAAGTTATTGCGATTTACTTCAGGAAAAAAGAGCAGAAGGAGAAACAGTTGATATTGATAGGTTAGAAAGGTATAAGATGAGAAGAAATGTGCGATAAAAGAGATAGAGGAGAATTATGTTTAATGTAAATGTGATTCATTTAAGATTATAAATATGTCAAAAGAAGTGGACAAGGAGTTACTTGTAACGCCGTTACATGTAACGCGTTAGAATCAAGAAGAAACCTTCTTGATTCTTGACATAACGAAACTACTTTTCTTGGTTACTAATAACGTAACGCGTTACCTTTCGCATTCAGTAACGCCGTTATTGTTACTGTGGTGTAAAAGGGCTTGTTACTGGTTACTATCTGTGGTCCAAATGGAAAGTTTCTCCTGGCCCTGGAGAGAGGACTGCAAGTGGCAAGTTGAGGTTACAATAAAGATGTCTGTCAAAATGTCTAAACATCTATTTTGTATTTATTGTACCACTACATTTCATTATGATAGTTGCTACAGAACAAAACACTCAACTTTTTTAATGTGTTTTTTTTATTATTATTATTTCAAGTAAAGTAACTAGCTATTAGTTACTTTTATAATTTAGTAACTAGTAATGTAACTAGTTACTTTTTCATAGCAGTAACTAATAAAGTAATAAGTTACTTTTTTTAAGTAACTTGCCCAACAAAGGTAAAAAGTAGTCACTGCCAATGCTGATCATCCTGTTGCGCCTCCTTTTGTAGTTTGGACTATCCTCCTCACAATCATAGATATTGCATAAAACTCATTACAATTAAAAAACAGAAAATAAATAAATAATATAGGATATAATAAAAATTAAGTAAATAAAACTCAGGCATAGACAAGTGAAATACATTTAGGATCAGAATATATACACATACAGTATATATGTAATTTATATTTAATATGACGTATGTATTTTTTGCAGGTTCTGAGCAACGCTCGCCTCTTCCTCGAAAACCTTCTAAGGTGAGTAAACTAACTAACTAGAGAGAGAGACTAACTAATAACCATTGACCCTCTGTCATGTTGTAGTTCATTCATAACATCTTTTAGGTTATAACAGGTAGAGGACAGGTGTCATTAAAGAGCTGCATCAACAACATCTGCATGGGTTTTATAGCAGCGTATCAAAGTAGCTCACTGGGAGCCTTAATAGAGCAGTTAGATCCTGACTGTCGTTAGACACCTGTGCCTTTGCTTCTGTTCCTCTTCAAGTCAGCGTGTTGAATAATCCTTAATTATATTCCTCCTCATTAATCGGGCCGGTTTATTTGTCCGTAGGTACGGCGTACTAGTGGACCCCATTCAAGTCATTTCCTTGTTCTTGAAAGACCCCTACAGCTGGCCGGCAGCGTGCTTGGTTATCGGTAAGTTAACACTTTTCAACACAGACGACGTTTATGATTCAGTTAACCCAGCGGTAAGAGAGATCACAGCACACGTGAGCAGCTGTGGCTCAGTAAGTGCGGCGGGTCATCCTACTTAATCAGTGCCATCCCCTGCTCCTTCACCCTGAATTGCTCCTGGCAACTGTGCTGGCAGCATGTGAATGGGTGTAATTGATGTGTGATTAAAAATGTGCTGCATATACAGTAGATGTGATGCATGAATGTGCCTGTGAATGGGGAAAAGGTCAAACTGTACAGCAAAGGACTGAATGGGCAAGAGCGAAAGTGGGGCAGAAAATTACACTCACTTTACTGTTTAGTGGTGAGATGGAAATATTGAACGGCGACTTGTTTTAATTAAAACAGTTAACAAAATGGTTGCTTTCGTTTGAGATGGGACGTATCTCTGCTCTGGTGTGCCACAAGTTGAAAAAGGCAAATAAGAAGGAAACTTTTCCCTTTTTCTAAACTATAAGTGATTTCTAAATAACAGCAGCCAAAAATTGAATCATGAAAAAGGAAAAAAATACACCTGGAGTATAAGTCGCACTTGAACAACTACAAACTGAAATAATATGTTTTGTTATTTACTCTTGAAGGTATTCCTTAAGTCATTTAGAGATTATAGATTTTTCAAAAAACTCCCCAAAAAGAAACAATTTTTGAGTATGTGATATTTACCAACAATTTTAATCAAAACAGGTTTAACAAGAGATGCCTGTTGACATTCAAATAACAATGTTTTATGAGACATTTAACATGAGAGAATTTAATAATTTAGGCAATTTTTCAACCTAAGTGACTTAAGCAATTATTTTAAGAAGGTGACGATATATGATATATATATTGCACCTGATTATAAGTCGCCAGCCTAGTAGCCTTAGTTTTAGCTTAGTTTTCACTGCAGGTAAAAGTGTCAAAAGAATCTTTTTTTTATGCTTCTTTTTAGCCTACATCCAACTTTTAAATGAAGTGTGATCTAGTAAATTCCACCTCTGTTCCTAGATGTGGCACTGGTGGCCTAGTGGTTAAGGGAGCAGACTTGGGTCCGCAAGGCCCCCGGTTCGAATCCCCCAACCGCCAAGTTACTGCTGAAGTGCCCTGAGCAAGGTTTCGTCCCTACTCACTGCTCCCCGGGCGCTCAATAGCTGCCCACTGCTCACTTTGATGATGGGTTAAATGCACAGGCCAAATTTCGTTGTGCGCTGTGTTGTGAATGACAATGTCACAATGACAAAAAAAGGAATTTAATCTTAATCTTTAATCTTTAGATTCTATAGCGGTTCGTGGAAGATGTGGCAAATATAGAGTTAAATATGAACCACTTGACTGACAATGTTGCACCTGAAACACCATGTCTTTTGACATGATGACCAGTCAGTCTGACATTGGTCCCATTAACTGTAATGCAAACAAACATGCATAAAAAAGTAATAATTAATATATTATTACTGATAAAAGTGTTTAATCTCTGTCCCCATTGTGAAGGGAAAGGTTTTGTGAATTTCCTGAATTCAGGCTGTGCCTTGTTTTACGACACGTCCTATTATTCATAGCTCCCCTATTTATTTATGGTATATATTGCAGTGAAAGTCTGCAGTGGTACAGCCCGCAACGTCTCTAGAGGGACAGCCACCTGCCCTATATACTGCACTGGTTCTGTACTGCAGAAAGAGGTTGTGAGACAAAAGGAGAGAGGGATGGCGGGGGTGTGTATAGAGGAAGACTTATGGAAGTTAAAACACGTAGGCAGGTGCGTGCAGGGAGGATTAAAGAGTTTCCAACAAAGCGCTGGTAAAAGGCAAGGGTTAAAGATAAGGACAGGGTAAAAGAAATGTCACTGAGCGAGGCCAGTTTGTTCAGGAAAAAACTAAGGTTAAAAGTAAGGTTGACAGTAAAGCAGGTGTCTTCCAGAGAGCAGTTGACAACCACAGGCGACTCTACATCACACGTACGTGTAGGGACTAGTCATTCACCGTGATCGTACGTTGTCCTCATGTGTGTCTAAATTCTCTGGATTTTTTTTTTTTATCTGAAAATTCAGGTAATATTATGTCAAGTGGTGAACAAAGCACATAGAGATAAAAGCTAACAAACATCAGCAAAGGCAGAAAGATCAACATCCTTGTCTGCACAAACCTGTTTGTTATGTAACGCTACAAAGGGTCTTTTGTTATGGCAATTGTAGCAGAAATGTAAAACGTCTCTTGCTATGCTGATGATGTCGTTGTGTGGTGACCGTTTCTATTTGTGGCAGGTTGAAGTCGTATTATCGGCATTATTTACATGTCAATATATCGGGAAAACCACGCAAAGGAAAATGGAGGATTTTCTTTTCCTTTTTCCTGCCTGAATGTCTTGAAGAGTGTGTCAGTAGTTATGTTTTTTTTTTTTATCTTTAATAAAGCCCTGTCATTGCTCTATCTACAACACATATACAACTTAAGGCCTGCGGGCCAAATGTGGCCTGTCAAGTCATTTTCTGTGGTCCACAGACACTTAAAAGCTTCAATAAATATTAATTATTGTGGAAAATTACATTCATTAAATCTTCAGTTACAACTGGGCCTTCAAGGAATCATTCAATGCTGATGTGTTGGTAAAAAATATAGTGTAACACCCTTGACTTAAAGCACTGTGTAATGCTTTTTAATGAGTTCACAGATATGCCATGATGGCATTAATATGATAAGTTACTCTTGTTATAAAATATATAAATACATAATATATAAATACATAATATATAAATAAATTAATATATATTTAAAAAATAAAAAACATTTTGTTTCTTCTTTTTCTCCTTTCGGCTTATCCCGTTTTTCAGGGGTTGCCACAGTGAGTCAACAATTTCCATCTCATCCTGTCCTCCGCATCCTCAACTCCAACTACCTCCATGTCCTCCCTCACTGCATCCATCAATCTCCTCTTTGTCTCCTACCTGGTAGCTCCATGTCTAGCATTTTTTCCCAATATAATCACTGTCCCTCCTCTGAACATGTCCAAACCATCTCAATCTGGCTTCTCTAGCTTTGTCTCCAAACCTTCCTGTCCGTGTTGTCCCTCCAATCACCTAATTCCTGATCCTGTCCATCCTTGTCTCTCCTAAAGAGAATCTCAGCATCTTTAACTCCTCCACCTCCAGCTCTGTCTCCTGTCTTCTACCTATTCCTTGTGTCTCTAATCCATCCATCATAACTGGTCTCACCACTGTCCTGTAAACCTGTCCCTCCACCTTAGCTGACTCTCTTCTATCTCAGATCACTCCTGACTCTTTTCTCCAGTTGTTCCATCCTGACTCC
>JAFBJS010000395.1:83314-95266 GCA_016785265.1 Paraplagusia blochii
ACAGTCTCCACTGCTCTGAACAGTTGAGCCTAAGTATCTGAACTCCTCCACCTTCTCCACCTCTGCTCCTTGTAACCTCACCACTCCACTGTTCCCCTTTTCATTCTCACACATGTACTTGGTCTTGCTACGACTGACCTTCACTTCTCTTCTCTCCAGTCCAAACCTCCACCTCTCTAGGTTCTCTTCGAGCTGTTGTCTGCTCTCACTGCAGATCACAATATCATCTGCAAACATCATGGTCCATGGAGACTCCTGTCTGACCTCATCTGCATTGTGACATTGTGATTCACACAACAAAATATGACCTATGTATTTAACCCGTCGCCAAAGTGAACAGTGGGCGCCTATTAGCGCCCGGGGAGCTGTGAGTGGGGACAGTGCCATGCTCAATGGCGTTAGGGGGATTCGAACCAGGGGCTTCCTTAACCATTACGCCACCAACTGCCCCATGTATAAAGTGTGGGAGATTCTGAACTTTTGATAGAAACCTGTTAAAATTGTTGGTTAATTTTGGCTTGCCCTAGCTTACTGTGGTACATTTTAATGTCAATATAAATCAGTTGTGAAAACATGGCCTCCATCTTATGTCTAAACCTCTCAGTTCAGCTGCTGTTGTCATAACTCACTACCGCTGTCAATAAATTTCACCATGTGCTTATGTCACATTTAATAAGGCAGCAGTCAGAGCATTTGGTGCCTGTGACTACAACCGGGCACAGAGCCATTATATCAAGCTGCAGTCACAAATGTCAAATCCACCGAGCTCAGTGATTTTCAGAAACAAAGACTTTACTGTGAAAAAGCCAGGGGGGAAAAACAGGTCAGTCAGGCTTCTCATACAGTATGGTCCGTGTTGATTTAGTTTGGGCGACTGTGAATTTAGTGCGGATTATTATGGTCAGTTATTGCCGTTAAAGTTAATGAATTTCATTGTTATCTAAGACTTTTTAAGTGGGTTGCCTTCCAGCCCTGTTGCCAAATGCTCATCTAAATGAAGGGAGAATCTTCATGTTTATCGCACAGGTGTTAAATGGGGCAGTTTGTCTCACATGATTGAATGTGGTAGTTATCATTTGTCAGAGAGGCTGCACAGAGCTTTTTCAAAGGAGATGAAACACACATAAAACCATTAGCAATAGCCTGCTCTCAAATAAGTGTGATCTCGCTGCATAAATACTTTAAACCTTTGTGAACTCCATGTACGGAACAGTTTTGCTTTTTTGTGACATTATTCTATTGCGTTATAACTGGAATATATTGAATGTTGCAATAGAAATCATGAAATGGAATGTAAAGTAGGTAAAAAATTACAAGAAAAATTAAATATGTAATAACTTACACTAACCCAGAATACAACAAAAAGATGTATGTTTTACACCTGCTTTCATGATTAATTCAAAGGTGGAATTGTTAACAAGTGGAAATGTCTTCTAATGTGAAAATAACCAAATTAAATAACAAAAAAAAGCTACAGTCATGGCCAAAAGTTTTTTTTTTAACAAAATGTCTGTTCCTACAGGGTTTTTAGGTGTTTGCCAGATGTTTTTAAGATATAATGACATATAATTAGAAGCATTACATAAGTATCAAAAGCTTGAGAATGACATGCAATAGGTCAATATTTGCAGTGTTGACCCTTCTTTTTCAAGACCTGCAATTGGCATTGTGTCAACTTCAACTTCTGAACCAAATCCTGACTGATGGCCGTCCATTCTTGCATAATCAATGCTTGGGGTTTTTCAGAATTTGTGAGTTTTTGATTGTCCACCCGCCTCTTGAGGAATGATCACAAGTTCTCAATGGGATTAAGATCTGAAGAGTTTCCTGGCCAAGGGCCCAAAGTCTTAATGTTTTGTTCCCTAAGCAATTTTGTTATGAGCTTTGCTTTATGGCAAGGTGCTCCATCATGCTGGAAAAGGCATTCCTCATCATCAAATTGGCCCTGGATGGTTGGGAGAAGTTGCTCTCTGAGGAAGTCCTGGTACAATTCTTGGTTCATCATCTGTGTTTTTAGGCAACATTGAGTGACAGCCCACTCCCTTGACCGAGAAGCAACTCCACACTTGAATGGTCTCAGGATGCTTCACTGTTGGCATGAGACAAGACCGATGGTAGCGTTCATCACGTTTTCCAGATGCCCCAAACAATCAGAAGGGGGATTCATCGGAGAAAATGACTTTACAACAGTCCTCAGCAGTCCAGTCCCTGTAGCTTCTGTAGAATATCAGTCTGTCCCTGATGTTTTTGCTTGACACCAGGCCTTCCCCCAAAAGTCTTGGCCTTACTGTGCCATTTCTGAGCAAGCTCTACCCTGGTGGTGGCCCGATCCCGTAGCTGAAACAACTTCAGGAGACGGTCCTGCCACTACCTGGACTTTCTTGGGCCCCCTGGGGCCTATTTGGCATCAATTGAACCTCTCTCCTTGAAGTTCTTGATAATCCTAGGGGTGGTTGACTAAAGTACAATCTTACTCCCTGCAATAAACTTCCCTGTTAGGCCCTTTTTGTGCAATCCAATGATGGCAGCACATGTTTCCTTGGTAACCATGACTAATAGATGAGGAACATCACCACCATCTTCCAGTTCCAAGTGTCCTGTCACTTAAACATGAGAAATTGATCTCCAGCCCTGTCCTTATCAACACCCACACCTGTGTTAATGTGGGTGACACCTGTGTGTCATTAAAATGATGTTAGCTGGTCCTTTTGTGGCAGGGCTGAAATGCAGTAGAAATGTGGTTTTAGTGATAAAGTTCATTTTTAAGGCAAATAGGGACTTGGTAAAAATTAATAGTTGTGTCATTCTCTACCAATTAGAACAGTGGTCCCCAACCACTGGGCTGGGGACCAGTACCTGTCCGAGGGTGAATTGGTGCTGGGCTGCAGAGAAATCATGTTAACCAAGTATCTAGGATTCCATCATCAATAATGCAACTATATTTGATTAGGAAATATTTTCTCAGTGAAGACAACAACAATAAACTCACAATGACGCAGTCATTGATAAAAGATTCTAACTTTTTATACTGGTCTGGTAGCAGAAAATTATAGGCTGTATGCCCTTGACTATGCACAGTTAATTAGGGTAGGAAGATTTTATAGGTAGGAATATAACTTAAAGACCGGTCTGTGAAAATAGTACGAGACATTTCACTGGTACGTGGCGCAAAAAAAGGTTGGGGAACACTGAATTAGACCTCAAGACCCAAACAGAGGTTCCCACCTCAACACTGAACTAAAACTTAACATTGTCTAACTGATGCGTGTTTTGCAGAGGATGTACCTGATTCTTGCTGTAAATTATTGCATGCTGCAAAAAAAGGAATTCTAACTGTGGCTTGTGTGGTCTTACTGTCACACTGAAAAGGTTATGTGTTTGTGTTTGCTGAATTGATTTCAAATAGCTGTGCACATGGATATTTGCCTTGATGTAAGGATGATGTAAGTGAATCCAATCGTCGTACAGCAGGTTGCACATCTGTTCACTCTGAATTAGCAGGGTTTGACATGCTAATGTGCTAATTAGTGCCCTAAAATGGAACAATCGTTGCAATTGTGTGCCATCAGTCTGTCTACTCTGGTCTAGTCTGGGGAACAAGACATTCCTACCAGTGGTTCTTCAGCAGCAACCTACCCAGAAATTCAACCTGACATTGCTGTAACATGTAAACCTTCATTCATGTCAAAATAACCTTTTTAAGAAGAGATGTCCAATAAGATCTGAAGGCTGATATTAGTAATGTGCGGTCTTTAAGGAATATTATAGATTTTTCCTCTAATATTGAAAACCTGGTAACGCAATGCCCGGGTTAGTGAAAGTCACTAGATGGCAGCATTGTAGCTCATTTAGTTATTCTCATAATCAATTGTATGCAACGTATACAGTAGTTTATACAGTTTAATAAAAATATATAGCCAGTCCTATTTTTTATTTTTTATTTAATGTTGAGACAAAATCCAATTGCCATAATTTCCCGAGAAATCAATAAAGTTCTATCTATTTAACCATCTATCTTAACTTATAAGATAATAGTTATTGTTTAGAAATATTGCTTCTGGCAGTTACTACACATTTAAGAAGATGCTATTTAAGAACCACAGGGGTTTACAAAGTAAACGTTTCAGTGATTTACTCAACACTGCAACACAGTTATTGTATCTGTTGGATATAAACCAATGCAGAACCTGTCCTGCTTGTTTATAAAAAAGCAAGTTCCATCAGGTTGAATACCAGAATGTCAGTGTTTGTCACAGATTACATTTTTTTTTTCTTATCAACAACAGCTGCCATCAAAAGCTGCAACCTAAAAGCATTGAGTCCATTATAGTTTTTTATTTAACTATTCCTAGTTACTAGTAAAATACTATTCTGTTAGATGTGATTAATTTAATGATTAAATCTTGACAAATATATCATTTATTTACAAAAAATCAACAAATTAGAATATAATTTTACATGCAGTGTTGAATGCTGATTGAGATCTATGCAAACCTTTCTGTGTTCAGACACTGCTGCTAAATGTGCATGACCACCCCCTAATGATCTGAGCATGAGTAACATGACCATAAGATATGAAACTATTGAAGAACGTTGGAAAACATAACAGATCATACTGACCTACTTCTCATCCTTTTTGTTCACAGTGTCCAACATCTTCATTCTGCCGGCTCTCTACACGGAAAGACAGCTGTCAAAGGTAAAAACTACCACTATTTCCAGTTGAGCTTCTTCAAGCTGAAGGTTGGAAAAGTGAATTGATTCATTTATCTTCATCTGCTTCCGTTGCCTGGTCCTATGGACAGTTGACTCCACCCAAATCATTCCAAGAGTGGATTCAAACCTGCAGCCTTGCAGATCCAAGTCTGTATCCGCAACCACTAGGCCACCACTGCAGTCCTAAACCTCAAATTTTACTACCGTAATTTCCGGACTACAAGCCGCACCCAATAATTTTTTTAAAGGAAAAAACATTTTGTACATACATGAGCCACATGTGCCGCATTCTTTTTGCATTTTCCATGATAAGGGTCAGTTTATGCTTATTTTATTAATGTACAAAGCGCGTTACCGTACATTAAACTTCTTCTTCTTTTATGGTGTTTATTGGCGGTTGTGACTTGCATCTTCCTCGACACCACCTGTCTCACTCTTACCTTTTCTGCTCGAGCAGTTAGAAAAAAATGCATACATTAGCCGTATCTCTGCATAAGCCACAGGACTGAAATTGTGTGACAAAGTTGCGGCTTATAGTCTGGAAAATACGGTAATCACTTTTCCAACCGGTCGGCATTGACTCGACCACTAGACCGACCCACATGTCTTCCAGTGGGTTTACCACCTGCACCTACTGTAGGCAGACATAATGGTACAGTGTGATTTGGGTGACTGTTTTAGAGACTGTGCCCTAATAACGGCTAAAAGAATGAAGATAAGTTCATTAGTTAATGTTCAGTAAAAACCACATTATGTTGTACATTTTGTTATTCAACTTTTGAAGACTGAAGATAGGTGTGTGTTATGATCTACACTGACGAGCCTCCCTGTCCTCCACCCTCTGTCTCTCTCCCTTAGAGCTCCTTCAGTGAAAATGTGGGATTTCTGGTTCACTGCATTAATCTGACAGTCATGCTTACAGTCCCTGCTGCACTGGTTCTGTCCGTCCCCTCCTTGACACCAGGTAAACCAGAGTTTCTCACTGTTATTAAAATGTTCTCAGCTCTGTCAAACTCTGTCTTCTACTGCTGTTTCATGGTCACAGTGTAGCGCTCTCTCCCTGGTCAGTTTGTCCGTCCCTTGCACAGACTTGTTGGACACATACAATTCTTCTTTTAATCAATATTTTCTTTAAATTGACTATGATTAAAAAATATAAATGCTTCAACAGCCCTTCAATGTTATTAAAGTTTTTTAACGACTTGGAGCTGGACCAAAGCATCAGTTGGAATCCTGGACTGGACCACTGCCTGTGTGACCTGCTCCAAGTGCAGCTCAGACTAATGACAATTAACCCTATGGTATCCAGTCTGGGAGGGAAAACAGAAGAATCCTGACCCACGCTGCTTCTCCCTACCAGACAAAAACACTAAACCTCTGTGTTACTGGTGTCCACTGGTGGCGTATGATGTCTGAAGTAATAGTGAAAATAATGTGATTATAATGAAGATTGAGATAACTTTTAATTTCCCAGGTTTTAGAAGAACCAGCTGACCAGTTAGTGCAGTCAAATACATGTCTACACAGGGCCATAATGGGAGTCAGTTAGTGCTAATGGACCAGTTGGTCATAAATGGATTTGTTCCAGCTGGTGAGGACGAAGGGGAAGGGGACACCGAAACTATTTGATTAAAAAAAAGCATAAAAAGCTACTTAAAAAAACTGTACTTTGCACCGGTCATCTTTATATTTCAGTTTAAATTCATGCAACAAGCTTGAAGACACTTGTCATGTGTCTGTCCCTCCACCAGGGGGGAGAAGTCGAGTTAGATAGTCTGTATCTGAGGACAGACTGAGTGTTTTCGTGTATGTTTTATGGTATTTACTGGACCTGCATGGACGTTTGACGTCTCCATCGTCTTCATGGACTGGCAGACAGCCGCAGTGAGCGGCAGAGACAGATGGTTGATGGTTTAGATCTTCTACGGTTTGACGTCAGGTGCGCTGACCTCCACCTCACCCCGTTGGCTTAGTTTTCTCCACCACGCCACAAGGACAACACTCTCCCTGCTCCAAGAGTTGACTGAGTTTATTTTAATGGGCTCGATTTTTGTCGTTTGTACACAATCCAATGAGATGACAACTCTTTGTTTTTTTTCTCTCCTTTTGATTCAGATGCCATCTGGTATTCTAACCTACGTCTCTAATTTATTTTTTTTTTGCCTACTTTCTTTTTTGCTGTTTCCCTCACTTGTGTTTCTCTCAAGTATATATATATTTTTCTATTCTTAGATCATCCTGCTGCCTTGATCCTCTTTTAACTCCATCTCTGTTTATTCACACTGTGCTTTTTATCAGTCCACGACACATTTGGAGACAGAGCTGCGCTGCATTGTCCTGGTCTTTGTTTTACCTATGATTTCTCCCCCTCTCTCTCTCTCGATGTGCAGTTGGTGGCGCTTTTGTGCTCGGCGTCTACACCATTCTCTTCCTCAAGCTCTACTCCTATAAGGATGTCAACATGTGGTGCAGAGAGATGAGCACCGCCAAGGCCAAGAAACTGTCCAGGTCTCTTTCCTGTGAGTCACAGCCCAGATTCACTGGAGGAATTTCAACACAAACTGTTTTGTTATGTTTTACCTTGAATTCTTTACCTGACCGTTTTAAGTGTATTCCTGTGACACGGAACACTTCTTAGTTGTCCGGTAATGCTGTGACAGTGACATCTATTGGCGAACCTGTGACATGGCAACCCACGAGATCAAACTGAGACTTTTTTGGTTTTTATAATTTATCACGGATACATACAGTCATGGAAAAAAAATTCATAGCCCACTCTGCTGTTTTCTTCAATTCCTTGTTCATCTTAATGCCTTGTTCCACTAAAGGTTTATCACCTGGGTGAAACAATGAACACAAAACCAGGCAATGACTAAAAGCGCTGTATTTGTCAGTACAATGTTATTGCTAGTGATGTAGGAACGGAAGTGATTTTTGTCACTGTCAATAAAACTATGCAAAATGGCCAGAAATCATCTCTGAAATTAAACTGAATTATGAGCCTTTTTTGTTGTTATTATATTTGTCCAGATTAATGTAGATTAAGTGGAAGCAGATTTTTAAATGGACAAGAAATGAAAGAAAGAGTGGACTAATCATTTTTTCCATGACTGTATATACATGAATGCAGATCCCATTGCTTATATGTACTGCTACTGTACAATATAGTGAATATATTACATTTAATATATACAATATTGCGCATGTCTATGTTTGTATTATTATACTATGCATAGTGTAATTGTGTTTTTGCCTCCTTTGTCCTTCACCCTGAGGTTTGTCCCCTTTTTTTTTCCCTGCCTTAACAGGTTTTCCTGGGAGTTATTCCTCTCCTGATGCAATTGTCTCTCAGGGCAGTGGGCACTTACGTAGAATCCTTTTAATCCTTGTGCGCTATAAATAAAAATAAATTGAAATTGAAATATAACATATATGTAATATTTTAATAAGTATTGAAATAAATTAAAAATACCTGAAGCTCATATTCAACACTAAAAGATTATCAGGCTGAAAATAAAATTATTTTACATTTAAAAAAGTGAAAAAAAAAAAAAATCAATTTAGGCCTGGCCTTGAACACCACAGACTGCAAAATAAAATATAAAAAAAAAATGCTAACCACCTGCTTACATTTTTTACAGCATCATAATGTCTGTATTTTAAACCTTTGTGTAAATTTTTTTTTTTTCCCCACAGGTCCTTCTACATACAGTTTGAAGGACGGTGACCCTAAAGTGTGTTATCCTGGCAACCTCACCATCAGAGGTAATTTTTAACACCAAGTGTTTAATGTGATTGATCACTTTTCCGTCTGTTATTAAGGCTGTGATGAAGCACCTTCACTGATCTGTGTGTACAGCTACAGTACAATGTGTGTCTCTCACCTGGTTTCCTCGTTTCCTCCGTCTGCAGACATGTATTACTTCGTCTTTGCTCCGACGCTGTGCTACGAGCTCAACTTTCCGCGCTCCCCCAAGATCCGCATGAGCTTCCTGCTGAGGAGGCTGTTTGAAATGGTGAGCGAACGGAGTCAGATAATAATAACCGCGATGCTTTCTGTTGACATGCTGTAATAAATGAGATGTATTTGATTTTGTTTTGCAGCTTTTCTTCATCCAGTTGTTAGTGGGTCTGACTCAACAGGTATCACCTCAGAGCTCAGTATTCTCTGTCTCTTTGCAGTAAAAACACAGAACATTAACTCTGGTTTTCATGCTTTTTCCTTTTAGTGGATGATTCCAATCATTCAAAGCTCCATGAAGCCTCTAGAGGTGATTTAAAGAACAGCATATAAAACAGTGTAGCACTGGGATGTGTGTGTGAGTTGATTACAAACAATATTGTTTACCCTTCTCCTCTGCAGGACATGGATTTGTCCAGAATGACTGAGAGACTCCTGCGTTTAGCTGTAAGTATCAACAATAGGATAAAAAAAAAAGAATAGAAATGTACAAAACATTCATCATCGGGCTTGTTTTGGTCTATGCTTGGTAGAAAAATAAAAATATTGATGTTTGTTATGGCTGCTTATTGACAAAAATCAAGTTAAATATTTAATATTAGGTTTCTCAAACTGGAACAGAAAGTTCTACATTTGTTATCACTGGGGAGAAAATAATAGAACAGTTAAATAAACCAGTGTCATGAATATTTAGAAAAGGAAATAAACACACTGCTGTGGAATATATTTTGTAATTATTTAGTCTATTGATATTTCCCTATTGTATTTTACACATTATTCCACATTGCTCAAAGCCTGTTAGCAACTCTGTAGAGGAAGTGATTAGTAAAGGTTCTTCAGCTTCAGTTTGGTAAATACTTATCTGGATATAAACACCTGCAGTGCTTCATCCTTTGTCTTCTATTGAGCTGTACTTCTCCTTCTCCACCACTCGAGGTTCCTAACCACCTGCTGTGGCTGATCTTCTTCTACTGGTTCTTCCACTCATCCATGAACTTCAGTGCTGAGCTGCTGCGCTTTGGAGACAGACAGTTTTACAAGGACTGGTGGTGAGTTGGAGTCCACGTTTACAGCATTGTCTTCCGCAAACAGCCGGTAATTTAGAGTCATTTCCTGAAGGATACCATAAGGGATTAATAAAGATCTGTTTGTCTAATTTTATTTATGTACCGTAATTTCTGGACTATAAGCTGCACCTGACTATAAGCCACACCCAATTCATTTTTTAAAGGAAAAATCATTTTGTACATACATAACTCTGACTATAAGCCGCATGTGCCGCATTCTTTTTGCATTTTCCATGATTTTCCATGAAATTTTAATCATGTGCACCACCTGTCTCACTCTTACCTTTTCTGCTCGAGCACCCCTGGTGGCCATTAGAAAAAACGCATACGTTAGCCCAGGCCTGGGCAATTATTTTGACCCGCGTGCCACAGCTGGTACTAAAATTTGAGTCACGGGCCAGGTCAGGATCAAAAAGATTGAGTATTTCCGTGAACTAAGATAAATAATGAGTAAAGTATTGAATGAAGGCAAAATGCTTTAAGCCTCTTTACACCATCTATTGGGGAAATGCCAGCTTTGCAAGGAAAAGGTAAAAGGATAACGGCAATATAAATCAAAAGTATAATTTGGACAAGTCTGGCGGGCCGGATTATAATGCCAAACGGGCCGCATCCGGCCCCCGGGCCTTAGTTTGCCCAGGTCTGCATTAGCCGCATCTCTGCATAAGCCGCAGGGTTGAAATTGTGTTACAAAAAATTGTGGCGTATAGTCCGGAAATTACAGTATTTGTGTAAAATAATGAACAATTGTTTAGTTTTGTATGTTTTTGAGAGACTTTGAGGAGAATATTAAGTAAAATGACTTAAACTGAGGATGTTACACTAAACTCATTTTACGATTTTATCACTTTGATTTATCGAAGTTCCAGACAAATTCTAATAAATAAAACCTTATTTATGCAATATATCACGATCAACCACATACCGCCACCTACTGTAGTCTCACGGTATGACCTGTGACTTACTACGATAATGCAGACTACTTCCTACGCTTTGAAGCCTGAAGCAATTTTTATTTCAAACTATTTGTATTTTTAGCCGATTCCCAGTCCATTCTTATGTCCCTAATTTTAACTGTAGCTTCTCAGCAGGATTTAAAGGATCCGAGTTTTTTTTTTTTTTTTTTTTTTTTTTGGCACCTGATTGTTTAAATAAGTCATTCTTATATCCTCTTTTGCTGCAGCTAAATCCTTTTGAATCTTGACAGGCCCCAACTATTAAAACTTCAGTGACCACTAAGATCTGTCACATTTCCTCAGAGGTGTCTTTTACAGCCTGTTATACTTCAACCTGTGTTTGCTGACTCGTCCTCCAGGAACTCTGAGTCGGTGACATATTTCTGGCAGAATTGGAACATCCCCGTGCACAAGTGGTGTCTGCGGTGAGTTACTGGCGCACCTGCACGCTGAGAGCAGGTGATAAAACGTTGACACTGGAAGTGGAGATGGCTGTAAGTTTGTCGCCAGGAGAAAGATAGAACTGGTCACTCTGACGTATTTAGTAGATTGGCTGTGAGTGAGTGAGTGGATATGACAAATATATATAATATATACTGGTTTTTTAATGCTTAAATTGAGCTACACTATGTTAGATGTAAAATATATCTAAAAAAACTTTATTTACTGCATATCAGTGAGTAGAGTCAATGTCTCTTACCTCCAAAAAGACTCACCTGGTGCGACAAACGCATTATTTTATGTAAAATGATTGTTTTGTTTATTCCCTGTGTTTATTTTGAAAAGCCTTGTTCTCCCCCCTGTCTCTCAGACACTTTTACAAACCCCTCCTGAGGAGAGGATTCAGTAAAATAATCAGCCAGTCAGCAGTTTTCTTCCTGTCCGCTTTCTTCCATGAGGTACGGACTCAAGCCATTATTGATTAGCTTTTAAGTTCCGTCATTTGAGAAGACCTGGGCAGACGGTCATGTGACTTGTGTCGCTGTTTTTAATCCCTGTCTCTGTTAATGTCCTAGTACCTGGTGAGTGTCCCTCTCCGGATGTTCAGACTGTGGGCTTTTATGGGAATGATGGCACAGGTAAGACCCCGACACCAGAGATCTTCTCCTCTGACTTCATGTCCTCCGTAACTGCATCCATCAATCTCCTCTTTGTCTCCTACCTGGTAGCTCCATTTTTAGGATCATTCTTCTACCATTGTCTCCACAGTCCCTCCTCTGAACATGTCCAAACCATCTCAATCTGTCTTCTC
>JAFBJS010000395.1:95606-130318 GCA_016785265.1 Paraplagusia blochii
CATGTCCAAACCATCTCAATCTGTCTTCTCTATCTTTTTCTCCAAACCTTCCTGTCTGTGTTGTCCCTCTAATCACCTCATTCCTGATCCTGTCCATCCTTGTGTCTCCTAAAGAGAACCTCAGCATCTTTAACTCCTCCACCTCCAGCTCGACCTCCTGTCTTATACCTATTGCTAGTGTCTCACAGTTACCTTTCCCTTCACCTTAGCTGACACTCTCCTATCACATAGTCTTCAATCCTCGATGTTGAAAAAATCACTATTTGAGAAATGTTGCTGAAATAAACATGAAGTATCACAGGTGGACGAAGACGGTGAAACACCTTTAAATAGTAATTTGTACAAAAACAATGTTGGTTAGCGTCCAGTGGGAAAACGTATCCATTTATCACCAACCGTCGCAGTTAATGGGTGTTTGGCTTGGACTAGAGTGTCATTAACTTAATTAATGACCTCTCTAGTAAGTATTACAGGCCATGTTAGAGGTATCACAGGGATTAAGGTGAGACAGTAGGCTGTGGAAGTGACTCTGGTTGTTTGCTGATGACAGTGCTTTATTAATCATGCGCGCTGAACCAAATATGGCAGTTAATTAAAACAGAACGAGCCAAAACACCACAGCGTCCAGACTGGAGTCTCTCCTTTTAAAGTCGCAGCCGTGCACTTTGTTCTTTTGTTTCCTTCAGCTTCCTCTGGCCTGGTTCGTGGGACGCTTCCTGCGGGGTAACTACGGTAACGCCGCAGTGTGGATGTCCCTCATTATTGGACAGCCGTTCGCTGTCCTGATGTATGTCCACGATTATTACGTCATTCACCACAGACAGGAGACAGAGTGACGCTTCAACAAGACCGGTTCAGATGTACTGTGGTAGGACATGGACAGCTAAACCCTGAATATCATGAATACTTTCTTTCTATTTTTTCCAAAGAAGTACTTTAATATCGTCTCATAATAGGACGAACACATGATTTAACACTACAGGATCGGTACAGGGGGACGAAAGTGTAGGAAAACGTCCTGATACAATGCTGTGAGGACTGTGTCTCAGTGGGGACTGTGATATGACAATGCAGTGTGTTGTTACTCAGGTGAATTTTGTGTAAACCTGTGGCTGTGCAGAAATGTTACTGTATTGATTATTTATTGTTCAAAGAAAAGGAAACAAAGCTTTAGAAACATTATTCAAACTTTTAAAGTTATTAACCCAAAACACACATGGTTACGTTAGGTGAGTCTGTTATCTCTAAGGAACTGTGACTTTTTTTCCAAAATAATAATGGGCATTTTGTAATTTCATTTGAATTCATTCTCATCCTTTTTTTGGATCACGGTTAATTCACCTGAGTTGCCAAAGTCACATGTTTACTAAGGAATTTGCATATAACATAAAAAGAAATCTAATATTCATCAGTTATTTAGAAACGTTAAATTTCTTATAGTCTTATATAGAAGTGGTCTCCAACCACTGGGTCGGGGGCCGTTACTGGTCCGTGGGTGAGTTGGTGCCGGGACGCAGAGAAATAATGTTTCCTTTTGGTCCCATCTGGCTATTCCTTCCGCTTGATCCATACCCATATCAACAAAAGAACCGACCAACAGAATGGCTAGGATTCCATCATCAATAATGCAACTATATTTGATTAGGAAATATTTTCTCAGTGAAGACAACAACAATAAACTCAAAATGACGCAGAGTCATTGATACAAGATTCTAACTTTGTATACCGGTCTGGTAGGAGAAAATTATAGGCTGTGTGCACTTGAGAAATCCTTGTTGTGCCCAAGTCAGGTAGGAAGATTTTATAGGTAGGAAAATATTTCACAACACCGAAAATTTGATTTTATTAAGGACTAATTATCTGCCAGGTCCGACCGGTCCGTGAAAATAGTAAAAAACATTTAACCAGTCCGTGGAGCAAAAAATGTTGGGGAACACTGTTATATAGTGGTGAGGTTGTTCTTTTTACTAGTTTTTACACTTTGTTATCAGACAAACTGTAGAAATCGAGATCGTTTTTCTTCTCCCTTCAATGAGGACTGCAGTTGAACAGGTATTACAATATTTACTTATGTCTCAGTGAGTTTGAGGAGACGTAGCCTTGAATGTGTCAAAGAAAATGATAAGAAGATTCCATCTTTTCATAAATATTCACACAGATATTTGTGATTCTTTTGGATGTTTTACTTTGTAACACTTGTAATGTAGGATCATATATCTAAATACTGCATCACAGCGTATCACAGTCTCTTTATTGTCCCTCACAGACTATTCTCTCTTCAAGTCTGTAAATCAAATCATCCTTGTCAACGGTCCAACAGTTTGACAGGCACTTGGCTTCGTCAGCCAAAGATGTGAGACAGCACTCGTTGGTGCATCTTTTAAATTTAACCAGGCAATATCTACACTAAAGAGGCATAAACACCATCTACACCAGTGGTTCTCAACTGGTCTCACTCTGGGAGTGTCCCAGAATACCCTTATTTTAACATACTTATTTTATTCAGCAGAGTGTGCCTTTCAAAATAAGAGATTTCCTAAAATAAAACACATGCTCAACAGCTGGTTCAAATTATTTTGCTGATTTTTGACCAGCTGTTCACGACCCACTTTTGGCTCTGGACCCACCAGTTGAGAACCACTGATCTACACCATGAGTGCATTACAGTAGTTGGTTTAGGGGTCAGAACCGGCAACCAGTAGGAATGGATCATCTGTCACGTACAGATGTGGGAACTTACAGGAAAAAAACTTTATATATTTATATTGTCCTGGATTAAATCACAGCAACGATGCTGCTTAAAAATTGGTTCCTGTGTTTCTACTTTATTTAGACTGTGTTTTCAATAAAGGAAATAATCAATTTGTTGCTGGGGAAATATTATAACAGTTTTGTTTGATTTTCTTTTTGTTTGTTCTTTTCATATTTGACTTTTTTGTATCTAAGGACGAAGGCCAGCCTCACTGTGCAGTGTGATCTGTTTCTCTCTGTGTGTTGTTTGTTGTTTTATACTTTTGTGGCACTAAAGAAAATAGAAAATACATATCCACTTTATCTTCCTTTTATACAAATTGTATAAAGAAAATGGATGTCAAATGTTTAAAGTTGAAGAATAAAAGTAAAGAATTTGATTCGGGACATTTGCAGCCATTGTTTTATTTGACGATATTATGATTATCTCTGTACTAAGCAAAGATTCTTCAACCGACAAATATGAAACAGGTCGAACACATTATTTCTGCATTCATACTGAATAAAAAAATATTTTGAAACTTGCTTTTAATGGATGTGTCTATAGCAAAGGGTTCAAACCTCTGGTGTGCGGGTCCATTTCCTGCCCTTTAACCTCACCTGATTTGGGCTGCAACTACAGGTCTTATTAACTAGAAGTTCATTTAACGCTTTATTTATGTATTTTTAATAGAAATGGCTGAATCCTATTCCACAAGGTGGCAGCAGATGCGCATAGATGAAAGATTCAGAATCAATGAAGATGTCTCAGTTTTTCCTCAATTCCTGCAAGTAAATCAAGGTTGTGTTCAGCTAAACTGGCCCAGGCAAATTTCCATGCTGGGCTATTAAAAGTGGCTAACATTCTCATTATATATAAAATAAACAAATGTGATGCATGTTTATTTTGTTCATTAAAGAAGTAAGCAGTGTTGGGCAACGTACTTTAAAAAACTACCGGCAACTTATTACTTTACTAGTTTCTGCTCTGAAAAAGTAACCAGTTACATTACTCGTTACTAAAGTAAAAAAGTAGTGGCTAACATTCTTATTATATATAAAATAAATAAATGTGATGCATGTTTATTTTGTTCACTAAAGAAGTAAGCAGTGTTGGGCAAGTTACTTTAAAAAACTACCGGTAACTTATTACTTTACTAGTTTCTGCTCTGAAAAAGTAACTAGTTACATTACTCGTTACTAAAGTAAAAAAAAGTAGTGGCTTACATTCTTATTATATATAAAATAAATAAATGTGATGCATGTTTATTTTGTTCACTAAAGAAGTAAGCAGTGTTGGGCAAGTTACTTTAAAAAAGTCCCGTACCTTATTACTTTACTAGTTTCTGCTCTGAAAAAGTAAATAGTTACATTACTTGCTACTACAGTAAAAAAGTAGTGGCTAACATTCTCTTTATATATATAAAATAAATAAATTTGATGCATGTTTATTTTGTTCATTAAAGAAGTAAGCAGTGTTGGGCAAGTTACTTTTAAAAAGTACCGGTAACTTCTGCTCTGAAAAAGTAACTAGTTACATTACTAGTTACTAAAGTAAAAAAGAAACTAATAACTACTTATTTTAGTTTAAAACACCTCTATCATAATGAAATGTAATGGTACAATAAAAACAAAATAGATGTTAACGGGATTACTGAATGGGAAAAGTATTGCGCTATCAGTTACCAAGAAAAATAGTTTCGTTACGTAACGGCGTTGCAATTAACGCGTTCGTCTCAACATTGGTAGTTAGACATTCTGATTGGACCTGTGTCTGTGACTAACTAACCTATGAACCCGGTGTCTTAGTCAAAGTTGTAACATTTTACAATATCACCAGCTGTAATAAATGTATCGCCGCGATAATCATCCACACGGCAGCTCCTTCATATTTGCATAGTTAAATCCAGCTGGCGAGGTTTCTGTCGGGGAAGTGTACGATGCACCTGCAGTAATGTTCTTCATTGGTCATTAAACAGACAGGTGCGCGGTCACGCTCCGCTGGACACAAATACTCGGAAGTCCTGTGTAACAGTCTGCAAGTGATGCAGGTGACAAGCAGTGTGTTTCCTGTCACTTTTCCTTGTACATTTTAATGAGATGATGTAACAATCTGTACACAGATTCAACTTCTTGAAATCAAACTTTTTCTGCACATTTGCGATATTCCTAAATTAGCCCTCCACCTCCTACACTTTTGATTAATGCACCATGAAACAGTTGTTCCAGTTTGGATCGGAGATTTTCTGTTTTTATTAATCAAATACTTCTGATAATACCCTTTACAGGGATGGCAATTTTCCGCTGAACGGCGGAAATCCGCTGATTTATTTTTATGAAACGTACAAATCCGTTGAGAAATTTATTGCTGTATTTAATTTTAAAAATGGGTGTAAAAGTGCATAAAAATTCAGCTTCCCCCACCAGGCTTCGCCCTGGACCTGTCTTGGGCGCCACTGGCCCCCAAGACCCCCAAATCAAAATTTCCTGTTGCCTGTTCCCTGCCTTTAACTAATATTTCTGCCACGATATCATATTATGTGAGAATTGTTGGCAATATTTCTTCCTCTGTGTTGTCAAATGGTGTGTATGCCTTGGAAAAGTTTTGGGGTTAAACAGCAGTATGTTTAAGTTCAAGTCTGTAGATGGCAGCATTTCAACTAACTAACTGATTTTATACTGAACTAGATAAAACAGATAACAGATAAATATGTAAATATCACAAGGTTTTAGTCATTAAGGAAATTAAGTGTTCGGACACTTAACACCTAGGCGTTTACTTAGTAATTTCGAGTAATCTATACTTGACGTTAAGAAAATGTTCAAGTACAAAGTACTTTTATTTTTAAGTATTTTTAAGTATATTTTTAAGTGTATTTTATGTATTTTGAAGTTAGACTTCAACTTGAGTCCAAGTAATCCTTACTTACAATTCAAGTACACTCTACTGACTTAACTTTAGTAACTACAACTCAAATTTCAGAGTAACTTTACTTGATTGTTTCAAGGCAATGGGTTTCCAAGGTTTTTTTTAAAGGTAACTAATTCAATTTAATATTGTAGCTGCGTATCTCTTATGTTAATACTGGGCTTCTTTAATGTATATTTGTTAGCATATATGAATAGTAAAAGACAAATTCCATATCTATTGGATTTTTGTCTAGAATAATTTTCGACCAGAGACAGCAGACAGGAATGACAACCTGTCAAAGGAAAATAAATTCTTTGAGAAATGTTGAAACACTGCAATAAAATAAAAACTGTTTGTTGTTTGAAGCTGAAAGTCAGTCATTAATTTTGACTTTGTTGCCATGGAAACGACCCAAAAAGCCTGTGTGTTCTGTTTGAATGTACAATATATTCACTGCAGGCCTGTGTTGAATGTATTTCCAAAATTATTTCCGATTGAATGTTTTTGTTATTTATTTCCCGGCACATGAAGTAGAACTTTCCTCAGAGCAGCTCTCGTTAGGACTGTTAATGATGATGAACATGCTCCACTAGGCTGAATAATATCAGGGGATTTTACTTTGAAAACACTCATTCATTTCCTTCACTGGTCCTAATGTTCTCTGGCCACTGACTGGTCCTGGTGATGCAGATGAACCACATTATTCATGCCTCGCCCTCAGCTGAGCAAGTGATTCTCATTAGCCTGAGTCGACTGCATTTTTCATTAGCTGCATGATTGTTTTGCTGCGAGAGATTAGTTGTGAATCATGAGCGTACACAACGCAATATGCCGTCCTTCTCAAAGCGCTCTCATCCGGAACTCACGGGGTGATTAAACTGCAGTACAGGGTGAGATTACTACAAGTACTGTACTGTTCTGTACTTCAAACCCAAGTCATGGTACTCATTTCTTAAACTTCAAGAGTAGTGACAGATTTTACAACCCTTATTTTTATTTATCTTGGTGGGTCTCTTGGTGCTCCAAGCAAGATATTGCTTACCTGTGTTTTGGCCCCCTAGTGGCCAGGATCCTAAGCAACTGCCTGGTTTGTCTGTTTGCAAGTGTTGCTCCTGCGTCCTGCTCACTGAGAGAATGGAGTTAATAATTCACTGCAGGAAAGTTGAGGTTAAAGTCTGAGGGGCCGTAAAGCCACGCGCACACGGGGAGGATTCGTGCACCCCAATTGTTCAGCGCCAGATTCTCATCGTGTGCGCGTAAATTTACGTGAGCCATTTGTCACTCGAGACCATGAGCTAAATATCGATCGTGCTCGATTTCTCTCGGTGCGAGTGAACAAAGTCTCATCGCGTGAGGGCTACGTGAGCATCTTTCTCACTACAAATGATTTGTGCGCATGCGTTACAATGATGCAACAAGATTACAACCAGCAGCGAGTTGTCAAATTCGTGGATCTTTGGCAAGACCATTCTTGTCTGAATAATATTCAACAACAACAACAATAAAAGTAAAAGTACCTCTTCGTGTTCGCAGTCTGCAATTTTAACTTATCATGTGACCTGGGAAATCCGCCGACTTGCTAGTGAGATGTGAGCAGAATTCTCATCGTGTGCAGGTGCACTAACAGCCCGCGATGGCGCTGAGCCATCGGCGCGCACCGAATCCACCCCGTGTGCTTGGGCGTTAAGGAATTTTAGACTGCGGAAACTTCCCAAAAAATTTGAAAGCAACTTTCTTTGGCTTCCATTGGATGCCTGCATTGGATACAAAAAACATTTTTGTTATATAACAGACTGTTGAGGTCTCTCAATTAATCACGATTAACCAACTTGGATCCATCCATCCATTTCCATCTGCTTATCCATTACCAGTTCACGGGGGCAGCATTCTCCACAACTGCCACCCAAATCATTGCACCATGCCGTATCTTCCTGGAACAAACTAATGTCAATAAGCACAATTAATTATTAATCTATTCATCTTTTCTGTAACCGGTTCTCAAGTCGACTCCATTAATCGTTTTATCTTAATTTTCTAAGATGTTTCAAAATTCTGTCATTTTCTTCTTCTTCACGCCTGTCCATCCAACATTGTCCTATTACGCCCACAAGTCTCTGTAGATTCTGACAAAATCAAGAAACATTTAAGGACAAGCAACAATCCTCCCTCAGTCGTATTCCCCTGAGACGCCCTGCAGTAAGTGACTGCCCTCTGCTGTCTGTAGCAGTCACACCTGCTGGAGCCAACTTCCGATTTTTGCATATTTTATTCCTCGCAGCTGAAAGCACCATCTGGGACGGGTCACTCAGAAAACTCAAGTGTCTCATTTTATCAAAGTTTGTTAACAGCTGCTTTTTGATTGTGCACTGTAAGATGTGATCATTAAACTGTGAAAACATGACACGCAGTTGGGAAAAGACAAAAAAGCCCTGGAGATGACATGACACTTTTTGTCACAGTTAAATCTGTTTCCTTCCCTGGGAAAACTTTACAGTTGTCTGCTGCCGAAAACTGAACCTAAGCACATTTTTCTCTTTGGATTTTCATAATCCAATATAATTTTTGGAAATTGTTTTATTCTAAACAAAAGCAGTAGAACACTGTTTGACAACTCACATTTACTTAAGTCGTTATTTTGAATGATCTAGTAGTATTAGTGTTAAATTAACCTTTAAGGCCCGAAGAAAGTAAGGCTTCCCTCTTATTTTGTATTATTTATGGGGGCAGTGGTGGCTTAGTGGTTAAGGAACCTTCCATGGTTCCGGAAGGTTCCGGGTTTGAATCCGCCAGCTGCCTGGTTACCACTGAAGTGAATCAGAATGGCATCGCTCTGCTCACACTGCTCCTCAGGCGCTCAAAGCTGCCAACGGATTGGTTAAATGTCACAATTACATGGAGTTAGCTTTCCTTCCTTCCTTCCTTCCTATTTAAACAGTATATACTCGCGATATAAACAAATAATGATGGTTTGGACATCAGCTTAAGATGATTTGGACATGTTCAGAGGAGGGACAGTGGTTATATTGGGAGAAGAATGCTAGACATGGAGCTACCAGGTAAGATACGAAGGGGAAGGCCAAAGAGGAGATTTATGGATGCGGTGAGGGAGGACGTGGAGGTAGTTGGAGTTAAAGTTGAGGATACAGAGGACAGGGTGAGATGGAAAATTGTTGACTCGCTGTGGCAACCCCTGAAAAACGGGATAAGCCGAAAGGAGAAGAAAAAGAAGATACTCGCGACATTAACCTTGCAATTGCCATTTACAAACAGCAGAGGGAGACATTTCTCTTACACGTTCAAAGAGATCGATGTGAATGTTAGTATAATAAAATAGCGCAATACGTAATATTGAGAAGTTCTCAAGACTCAAGACAGACATCGTATTTAGCTAAAATGAAATTATCAGTAGTCAACGAGGGGAATATTTAATTTTGAATAAAGTAATTGCATCAAAGGCACAACAGTGATGAGGCAGAAGATAAAAGAGTGAATGACATCAGATATTATGAGAAGCGAAACGAATTGTTCTTGGTAGGACAGAAGTTTGGCTTCTTCTGTCCGCCATGGGCCTTTTCATTCATTTGGCCCTACACCGAGTTGGAAAGGGAAATGTGTCCATGAAGACACAAAAGACACAAAGTTAGTGAACACAAAGTCAGGTATTTTTATTCATTTAATTTTCACGTTCACCAAACTTACGTTTAATGTAATATTTGCTGTAGGATCGTCGTGGGTAACATTTTTTTTATTTCATTAGGAAAATTTTGTTTAATTATTTTATTATTATAATTTATTAGTTACATGATATTATAATTTATTAGTTACATGATATTATATTATATTATATTTTTAAAACGTTTATAAATCAAAGTTGATACGTAGGATTCCCGCCCTTGTAGGTAACGGTGTGATTACGTCACAGCCGTTGGGTTTAGCCACGCCCCGCTTTGTTACTGTGGAAACCCAAGAGACTGGCCAGAGTAGAGAGGCAGATGGTCCGTGTTAGCCGCAAATGTTAGCTAACCCTAAATTGAGAGTTTTGTTTCTGCTTCGTCAATGATTCTTTGCCACCAGGAAGTGGCGCTAATTCACCTTTACGCTTGTAAACTCTCAGGTACGTCACACACCTCTCTGTGTCCGTTCAGAACTAGTCTATTTGTATCAGTCTGATCTATTTATTAGCCTCCACTGTTCGGTAAAAGAACTGTTAGCCACAGGTTAAACCTCAGTCAGTCAGTCAGTGTAAAGGTAACAGGTCCCCAATCAGGATGTTGGTTTAACATGTAGAAAAATCTAATTATTTTATAAACGTCTTGACTGTTGTTCTCGATTTTTACGGCTGTGTTTTGCTGTGGTTGTGGTTGAGGTATAAGTGAGAACCTCGGGTAAGAAGAGTCTCATTGACAAGCGTGTCCTAACAAGTTCAGCTATTCCGGAGACATTTTTGTGTGTGAGAGTAAGACAACACACTCAGGGAGAGTGGGAAATGATTGAATCACATTGGTGTTTGTTTCTTGTAAACCTCAGCTTATGTTACCATTGAGGTTTATTTGTTCAAATTCAATAACTAACTTTCCAAAGTTACAGTAATTACTGATAAAAACCTCTTATTTTAATACAAAGTGACTGTTAGCTTGGGCTGCAATAGATTTAACTCCAAACTTCTAAATAAGTTCTGTAAATTGCGTACAAATTAACTTCCATGAAGTCAACTGTATAATAGTGAGAGAGTGAGAATAAGAAGAGGCTTCAGTTAATGAAAGGCTATGAAGTACATTATATGATTGAGTGATTTGTGATAGAAAAGAAGGGAAAGGTTTACAGGACGGTTTGGAGACCAGCCATGATGGTTTGATATGCTTTAGAGACACTAGGAGTTGACAGAAGACTGGAGGCAGAGCTGGAGGTGGAGGAGTTAAAGATGCTGAGATCCTCTTTAGGAGAGACAAGGATGGACAGGATCAGGAATGAGGTGATTAGAGGGACAACACAGACAAGAAGGTTTAGAGAAGACAGATTGAGATGGTTTGGAGGGAAAGTGGATACATTGGTAGAAGAATGATCCTAGAGATGGAGCTACCAGGTAGGAGACAAAGAGGAGATTGATGGATGCAGTGAGGGAGGACCTGGAGGTAGTTGGAGTCAGAGTTGAGGACAGAGAGGACAGGGAGAGATGGAAAATGTTGACTCGCTGTGGAAACCCCTGAAAAAAGGGACACGCCAAAAGGAAGAGAAGAAGAAAAATAATGAAGTACATCATGTACAACTTAATTTTAAATATATATCTGGTGTACTGTATTTTATTAAATATTTCACACTGATTTGTAATATCAATTCATTCATTGTAATTTTGTAAAGGAGCAGATGGAAGTGGCAGGTTTTGTTAAAAAGTTTCTAAACTAAATTACCACATGTGACTAACATCAATTATTTTAAAAAAATATTTTAACCAAAATGTGTTTTCTCTCTTTGTTTGACACGGTTCCAAGTTATCTACGGCCCTGTACGGCCCCCTAAGCCATGGGTTTGCTGTGAACCATTGAAAATTTGTATAGAGACATGAATGGAAAAATTCTTTACGGTCCAATGTTGAAGGACTTGGCTATATTTTCTTTCTATTCGTGGGAACTGAACACTGAGATATTTTTATACCTCATTGCTTTTTTTTGTGTGACACGCTGTTTCCTACAACTACCTTATTGGTTGAGCTGCACACAAACATTACACGAGTTAACAACTAACTAAAACATATTTTTCTTATTTTTTTGTCTCGATCTTCCAGGTTATTGCGTGACTCATTGGGTTTCCACAAGCTTGAGCGCTGGTCTCCAGCTCACCCTCAGTCACACAGTCCAAATACAGCAGGCACATGACCTCTGCCACACACTAGCAGGGAAAGCAAACACGCTGACAGGCCACACGGAGATTCTCTAAGTCAAGTATCACCTCCCTTCTCCTCTGGCTCCTCCCCCTCCATCTCGCTTCTTCCTGAATTTTTTGTTTGTGCAGCTACAGTGAGGAACACCACCCTCTCAAACACCGGTCACACAGCGGCATTGAGAGTCTAAGGATGTAATAAAAATACTTGTATCCGTTTTTTTCTTCAACTGCATTACTTTTTAATAATGTCTGCTTGCTGCTCACTGAAGCCACAACAGGATTTTGTTGACGGGCACCAAAGGAAGATGACTTTTTGTATTTAATTCACTGCTCTCCACTTACTGTGCAACAGTATCATAGTGGAAGTACTTGATATCCAGAGAGATCTAGGAAAATCAATAGTTAGACTCTGATGGGAGGAGAAGCGAAGGAGAGGAAAGGCTGGGGCCTCCTGCAGATGAAGAAAACCATGGAGGAACCTGAACAGAGCGACGGCGAGAAGGAGCTGGGGGATGAGGATGAGGAGGACGGCAGGGCTGAGCGGATCCCTCTGCAGCGCTGGGTCATGCACGGTGCCGTGATGTTTGGACGAGAATTCTGCTACGCCATGGAAACCGCACTGGTGACTCCTGTGCTTCTGCAGATAGGTAAGACGAGTTTTGTTCTTTCAATGTCCACTTTTAAGGCGGTCAGAACGGTGACCATCCAAAAAGCGTGTAATATAATTATTCGAGCATAAAAGGCAAGGGATTTTAGCTGAAAGTTAGGAAGCAAAAGGAGCAACATATGGCAAAGAGACACAAAAAAGCCAAAATGTGGGTTAGAAATATTTTAGATCAAATTAAATTCCTTTTTTTTTGTCATTGTGACATTGTGATTCACACTACAACGCACAACGAAACATCAAAGTGGGCAGCTATTGAGCGCCCGGGGAGCAGTGCTGACAATACCATGCAGTAACTTGGCAGTAGGGGCATTTGAACCTTGGACCTTGCGGTCCACTTCCTTAACCACTAGGCCACCACTACCACCAAGTAAGTATGCATATAAGTAGGTTAAAGGGCTAAGTTAGACGTTTTGTTTAACTGAAACAAGCAGTTCCACACATCAAAGAGGTGTGTGCCTAAAACCACTCTGACAAAAACTGTAATGACCCGTCAATACCCGCCCAATGACCGGTATCCCACTCCCCTCCTGGGGTTACTCCCCAGGTCCACCCAACAGGAGGGACTTGAATCACCCCTATCTCCTCCCTCCAGGATATTCTGTTACTCCACACTAACAGTTAGAACTGAAGAAGCCTCTTGGATGGGAGGAGAAACGTTATCTATCTTAAGTCTTTATTTTAGCTATCTTAACTCTTTGACCTTGACCATGACCTGAATGACTGAGAACCTTCATCGGCCAATACATATCACTCAAACAGTCATGGAAAACACATACTGTCATGGAAAAAATGATTAGTCCACTCTTTCTTTAATTTCTTGTCCATTTAAAAGTCTGCTTCCACTTAATCTACATTAATCTGGACAAATATAATAACAACAAAAAAGAAGGCTCATAATTAAGTTTAATTTCAGAGCTGATTTCTGGCCATTTTGCATGGTTTTATTGACAGTGACAAAAACCACTTCCGTTCCTACATCACTAGCAATAACATTGTACTGACAGCTTTTAGTCATTGCATGGTTTTGTGTTCATTGTTTCCCCCAGGTGATAAACCTTTAGTGGAACAAGGCATTAAGATGAACAAGGAATTGAAGAAAACAGTAGAGTGGGCTAATCATTTTTTCCATGACTATAGGTTTCTGCAGCATGGCACCAAGGCATCAAACCTAAACCTGCTCTTTTTTTACTCTTTTTTTATTCATGTCATCAGTGACACATTAATGCAAACGTTCCAGATTAACATTCAGACTCCTGTTATTCTTAAATGACGCCCTGGTAAAACAGTGATGTGCAGTTGGACTGGATCCTCGGACGCTTTATTTACCTTGGCTACTTTAACTGGGGCTCGCGTTATGTAACCTCTGTGCCCAGCAGTAGCTACAGTAAATGGGCGAGGCCAAGTTTGCCACCATAGCAAAAAAGGAACAAAGGCCTTTTCCCCCCCAGTAGGTAAAAAGGGAAAAATGTCCAACACAGCACATTTCATGTTCACTTTCCCCCATTGGTTCATTACAGGTTCCTTTATCCCAGATTACAGATTAGAGCAACGAGTCAGTTATTTCCTCAGGGCATGATTTGTGTTTGTTCATGGGTGTGTTTGATTGTATGCATATTTGATCTAAGTGCAATATTTCTATTTATTACAGAGTTCAAATATTAGCTTAGTTTTTATGAGCCTGAGAACTTAGTTAACACTCTGAGTAAAACACTGGTCAATCTGTAACTTGTGTAATTGTTTACCTAGCAGTTCAAAGTGGACTGATGTTAAACTATATTTATAAAACATCCAGAGGTCAGATGTAAATCTAAAAAAAATCATGTTCACATTAGTGACCATGATTTTTTTATTTCACAGAACAATAACAGGTGTGGTATTCAACATTCAACAAATGCAGAAAAAAATAAAAAAAATTAAATTAAAATTAAATTAAAAAAATGGTTTTCTGTGGTCAATGCAGTGCTTCTCAACTGGTCTCACTCTAAGACTAAGACCCTGTGGTCATAGAATTCAAACCAAGCAAATACATTTTCTAAAAAAAAGAAACTTTTGAAAAATCACTTTTAACATACTCATTTTATTCAGCAGAGTGCCTTTCAAAATAAGAGATTTCTTGTTATTTAGCTGATTTTTGACCAGCTGTTTGCACCCCATTCAGAATAGGTCTGCGACCCACTTTTGTGTCAGGACCCACCAGTTGAGAACCATTGGGTTAAGGTGTTTAAACTCCTTCTTATGGCTCCGAGCATTCCCACTGATCCATGTCACGATATTCTGAAAATGAAGTCGTAAACAATTGGAGAGGTCCGGTTGTTTCCTCCTTCTTATCTTATAATCTATCTGTATTATCTGTTCTACTATCGTGGGCTGCGTAAACCGCTTTTAACCTCACTCGCGAGTCAGCAGTTATTTCACAACTTCCTTGGCATGTTGTAGCATAATTCTCTCTCAGCCTGTCTTAACAAGTCCCTTCAGTTTTTTAATGTTCCTGCCAACTTCACCACAGGCTGCAGAACTAGGTTACAGTTTAAATAAACCCTAAAAACATGGAAAACCTGGTTTTGTGCTGCTTCCTGTTTTATAAAAGTATATGTAGTTAAGCTTCATGTTATGAAAAAAGACACAACATAAATGTGTCCAATTATTTTTGCAATGCAAAAAGTATTGAAAGTAGTGTCTGAATAAAACAATCAAGCCAACTCGCTTGATAATTTAAAAATACTGCAGTAAATAAAATACTTTACTTATGGTTTTCTTCTATAGGTCTTCCTGAACAATACTACAGTCTAACCTGGTTCCTCAGTCCGGTTCTGGGTCTCCTCTTTACACCGGTGATTGGTTCTGCCAGTGACAGATGTACTCTGAGGTGGGGCCGCAGACGACCCTTCATCCTGGCCCTTTGTGTGGGTGTGCTCCTGGGAGTGGCCCTTTTTTTGAATGGCTCACTAATAGGTACGTTCAAGAAAAGACATCCACTCATTCAATCACTGTTCAGAGAAATTAATTTTTGTATGCTTTTTTTAGGTCTTTCCATCGGTGATCGCCCCAACAACCAGCCAATCGGCATCATCCTCACTGTACTGGGTGTGGTGCTGCTTGACTTTTCTGCAGATGCCTCAGAAGGACCAATCAGATCTTACCTCCTTGACGTTGCCGACACGGAAGAGCAGGATATGGCGTTAAATATTCATGCATTCTCTGCTGGTAAGATATTTACAGAGTTCAAACACAGGAATTGTCTTATTTTACTTTTGGTTAATTGTGTTTTGATAAGTGATGGCGGATGCATAATTTTTTGGGGTATTTTGATGTATATTTTACAATTTTTAAGTCAATTGTACTTAATAAGTCAGTATTGTACTTAGTTAAATTGTTACCCATATGTCAGTGTTCCACAACAGGTTAAATGTCTCGTACTATTTTCATGGACCGGTCATATAGTTGTGGCAGATAAATACCCCTTATTAAAAGTAGATTTCTGGTGTTCTGAAATTTTTTCCTACCTATAAAATCTTCCTACCAGATTTAACTGTGCATGGTTACAACAAGGATTTCTCAAGTGCACACAGCCTATAATTTTCTCCTACCAGATCGGTATAAAAGGTTAGAATCTTGTATCAATGACTCTGTCATTTTGAGTTTATTGTTGTTGTCTTCACTGAGAAATATTTCCTAATCAAATATAGTTGCATTATTGATGATAGAATCCTAGCCATTCTATTGGTCAGTACTTTTTTTGATATGGGTCAAGTGGAAGGAATAGACAGATGGGGACAAAAGGAGACATTATTTCTCTGCGAACCGGCACCGATTCACCATGGACCGGTCCCCGGCCCCCAGCCCAGTGGTTGGGGACAACTGCCTTAAGGGACAAAAATGGCTAGTTGTTGATCACATGGAGTCACTGCCCTCTTGTGGCATGACAGTTCTATCTGTATGTAGTAATTCAGCCACAAAACCACAATCAATGCCAAGTGACACATATAATTTTTACATATTTACTAATAAGGAAACTTTGTAAGTGCATCTTCAGTTCTGATACATGCATCTGTAAATCTCTCCATCCTGTAGGACTCGGTGGAGCAGTGGGCTACATGCTGGGGGGTCTGGACTGGAAGGGCACCGCCTTGGGCCAGGCGTTTAAATCGCAGGAACAAGTTCTCTTCTTGTTCGCAGGCATCATCTTCATCATCTCCGTCACGCTGCACATGTTCAGTATCCCGGAGAAACCCTTCACTCCGCTCTATAAGCTGAAAGACACAGCGAACAAGGAGTGCGGCAGCCAGATGTCTCTGAAGCCTGACGTCCCGACGCTGCCTTTCCTCGATGTGATCGTGGAGGAAGATTCTTTCGCTCCAGTTCCATTCCAAGAGGGCAATGAATCAGATCCAGTGATATTGGAAATGGATTTCTTCACTGTGGACAGAATGCGCAGTAAAAGTGACTCAGTCTTAGCCATGCCGGACGCTACCATTGTGCTGGACTCTGACCTCCACCCAGATGTGAACCGATTCCTCCCGGAGCCAAATCACTTTCCTCCAAAGTGCCATGGAGAAGCTGACAATGTTTTCAGGTCATCAGACCAAAACAATGAATCATGTTCCTCACCCTGGGGAGAACAGAACCCTGCTGATGTGTTCAATTCAGAGCTGTCAGACCAGACAGTGAACGCCTCAGATACTTCTAATCCGAAACAGGTAGGAATCAGATCTGTCTTCTCTCTGAAAAATGTGTGATTTTGAAACAAAAGAATACAATCACTCTTATTCTTGTGTTGTGTCTTATCACCTGAAGGTCAAAGCCACCTTTGACCACGGTAATGCAATAAAAAGGCCTGGGAATCGACCATTGACCAGCTCGTCTTCATCACGTCCATACAGACACACCTTCTACAGACAGGTACAACTGAATTTAGGACAGAAGTAAAATTACTGTCTGGAATTTGCTATTGGATCTAAAATGTAATGAACAAAAGTTTAAGCTTTTTTAATTTTTCGTCCTCAGCCTTCATTTACCTTCTCGTACTACGGACGAGTGGGATCGCAGCGCCATCGGTTGCGACGGACAACACCCACCAGTCCTCGGCCGATCACCACCTCTCGCAGTCTGAATGATCTGAGCGAGCTCAAGTCCCGTACAGACAGGCGAGAGTTTCACCTGTCGACCAGCAGCCTGTCGTCTGTGAGCTCGGTCAGTGATGAAGGGCCGGATAAAGGCACGACCATCCGACTGCTTTGGTTGTCAATGTTGAAGGTAAACTGGAAAAATAATATTTTGACAGTTGTTTATAACAGCATAAATTAATGTAACGTCTTTACAGTTCCATACGATGGTCATAACTTTATCTTCGTCCTTTTTTATGACCCGTGTAGATGCCAACCCAGCTGTGGAGACTGTGTGTGTGTCACCTTCTCACATGGTTCTCCTACATAGCACAGGCTGTGTTCTTTACGGACTTCATGGGCCAAGTCATCTACCAGGGAAACCCGGTGGTATGCACACACAAAAATTCTGTTGTTGCAACATCATTGTCTTCTTGCTTTTTTTTTAATTAACTGAAAAACTCTTAAAAAAGCTGTTAATCTACTGTATTTAATGGAAAATCCATTGTATAAATTGACAAAGATGGATAATAAAATGCAAATTTTATATATATTTCTTATGTACATAGCAAATAATGAGCCTAAATACAGTCAAACATGTGCCATAATCATTTGTAGAATATTGTTTTTTTTTTATTATTATTATTATTTTGTCTTGATTTCTCCAGGCTTCAACTAACTCCACAGAGCTCCATAATTATCACAGAGGAGTTCAGATGGGCTGCTGGGGGCTGGTGGTCTATGCTGCGACCTCTGCTGTCTGCTCAGGTACACCGCAAATAAAATGATGAAAAATATGCAAGTAAATATGCAGCTGCCCCATAGACTGAGTGAAGGCTTTTAGATATGTTCACCAAAAGGTGTGAAGATGTGTAACTTCAGTGTTTTCTTCAGCACCTGCCTTCATCCAGTTTAAATGTCTTTGAATAAAATCAGATGTAAAAAGAAAAAACAATATCCTGTTTTAAATAATTGTTATTCTCCACTCTCAGCTGTTCTGCAGAAATACCTGGATAATTTTGACCTGAGCATTCGAGTCATCTACATTGTGGGAACTCTAGGGTTCTCTATAGGTCAGTAAAAAAAGGAACAAAAAAACACTTTATTAATAAAATTTACCATGACTGAGTTATATTATTTATATTTTTTCTTTTTTAGGAACTGCAGTCATGGCCATTTTCCCTAATGTGTATGTTGCCATGGTGATGATCAGTACCATGGGCGTCATCTCCATGAGCATTTCCTATTGTCCCTACGCATTACTTGGACAGTACCATGAAATAAAAGAGGTGTGTTTTCAGCCATGTGTTGTGTAATACAGTTGTTTATCACAGCCTGATAAAAATTGAGTTTTTATTTACAACAGTTTCCTCTCTTCTCATTACTTTCTCAGTACATCCATCACAGTCCAGCAAACAGTCGGCGAGGCTTTGGTATCGACTGTGCAATCCTTACATGTCAGGTGAGCATTGTTTACTCTAAACGCTGCCGCTCTCAAACCAGAGTACCTGTACCACTGGTGTAGCAACTTTAACTGCAAATAGTACATGTTATATCTAAACAAATGATTGTACAAACTTTAGAGATGACGTGAGATGAGGAAGCAAAATAATAACATAGAAGAAAGTAAATAATGTCTGTGGTTAGTCATGTCCTTATTTTATAATATTTATTCTTTCAGGTCTACGTCAGTCAGATTTTAGTTGCATCTGCCCTGGGATCTGTAGTGGACGCTGTCGGGAGCGTGCGTGTCATTCCTATTGTGGCCTCCGGGGGCTCCTTGCTTGGCTTCTTCACTGCCTGTTTTCTGGTTATTTACCCTGACATGGAGCAAAACAACTCAGAAAAAGAACCAGATTTGCAGGTGGAGTCGGCAAAATGTGACCAAAATGGAGAAAAAAGAAACGGAGAAATGACTGCCGACCAAAACCTGGCATTGCTGCACCCTGCAGAGAAAGATGGTTTGAGAAAAACAGAGAATCACTCTGTTGCCTAAGTTTGGACATGGATAAAATGTTGCATCTATGTATACAGAATGCAGGGGGTTTTCCACATTCATTAAGCTGGAAGTAAAAGTGTGAGTTTTTTCACTAATGTTGTATTTTTATGCACCTGATGATCTGGGGGAACAACAAGAGTCACAAAATCATGAAAAAAAAGATGTATTCAGTTCTGGGCTGCTTTGTTTGCCCTTTGGAAAACTACCTCAACCTTACTACAAAGAAGGTGTAGATTTTTTTTGTCTCATTGTAGATACAAACTACTGGACCTTTTGGTTTTATACTGATGTTTGACTCCCGACCCTGACTAAGGCCATGTAATTCACAGGGTTTCTTTGAAACAGTGGCCTTATTAAGGTATTGGTATTTATCATTTACACTTAACAGTATGTGAGCCTTAATTGTCAAATACTTGCGTCAACTGCAGGAGAGCGGCCTCTACTGGCAGACCTATTCTCTGCACACAGAATGAATGCCAGTGTTCATTATATACACATATGAATCTTATTATAACTGATCTCCTTGGACAAGTGGGAAGACCTTAAGAATAAACACTTTATTTCTATTTTTTTTCTCTATACCTATGTGTGTGTATATACATCTATACATATATGTATGTCACACCAACACTGCACTTTAAAGGTGTGTGACAATCAGAACTCTACAGCTGCTGTGGTTGTTACACTGCTGTTTTTCTGCTGCAGAAAGAACTTTCTTTGAATCTCACGCTGTTACACTAAGACTATCAGGTCATATTTCGACATAACACATCTGGCAACTTTGTTTTAAAGTTGTTTTTTTTTATATAGAATTTGTTTTGAGTGGGTTCTTTTTACTGTGTTGCAGAGAAGCCAGATTGGTGCACAGACTGTGGTGTTTGGAATGATAATTATAAAAAGGGATAATTAGTTGAGGACATTTGATTATCAGAAATTGTTTTCCATTTGAATTATACGTGACCATAAATGGGGCTGTGACTCCACTGTTGAAAGACAATGCTGTATTGTTTTCATAAATGGAAAAATATTTATTTTCTTTGTTGAATTAAAAAACCTCAGTCTAATGGGGACAGTTGTGTTACTGGTCAAGGATTCCAACCTCATTTGCACTTTGTACAAGATGTTCTGTTGTGCTGTTCTGTCAAACAGATCTTCCATTTCTGGGTCAATCATCAAAACATATTGTTTTCTTACCCCGATAACGTAAAAACAAAAAGGCAGTCACATCACAACAGGCCGTAAGAGTTCCTCTGGTCAAAAAGAAGTTTTAAGTTTATTTGATATTTAGCCAAAATGTGTGATTTTTTGACAGGTCAACCCTGACTGAATGTACAAGTCATTGTTCAGTTGTGGAAGCTTCAACTTGCTGGACTTCATCTTAAAGTATTTGGGTAAAAGTCTGTTCTGCCAAATGTTAGTAACAATTACAGGACATAGACAGTTATGCTTCAACTGCTTACTATTATCACCTACACATCCAAGTGTAGAAATGTAAAGTAAAAAGTGTCTTAATCGAAATATGTTTTGTATGTTTTGCTCTTTTTATTGGTCTAAATCTAAATTATTTGTCAACATTGAAAAATGTATTATTTTTACTGACAAATGTTCACGTGTTGCCATATTTTGGCATTTTATGGTTGTTTTATTTTGAAAATTCTAATATGTTCTCTTGTCAATATGTTTTTGACATTGTTATTGTGAAGCGACAGCAAAATAACAACCATCTTTTGAGTTTTATTCTTGGTTTTAAGTTGCTTTTCTCCCTTTCACAAAAGTGGTTTGTTTAGGCTTGTGATAATCTGTCTCTGATTTTGACTTATTTCTGTAAAATATTTTTTAGAGACTAAATTTTGGTAAGTTTGTTTTTTATTATTTATATCCCTGTAAACTGGGAAATACTGTGCATTTACATTGTAATTTGTTTGTTTTCTTATTTTCTGGATAATGCTAATAGACTACTGAAATAATCTGGTATAGGTAGCAACTTTATAATTCGGTGCCAACTACTTAACCATTTAAAAAGCAGCCGTTACCGGAAGTACTTGTATTTCCGTTACCAAACAAAGGTAGTGAGTCAACAGAATTACTTAATTAGTTAATAGTAATAGGTTAATAGTATTTTTGGCCTGTGTGGAAGCTACAGCAGACACCTGTTACGTCATGTTGTGATTCGGCAGGTATATTCTTGCTCGTTATTGTTCCCGGGTCGCACCTGAGCTAAACTGCCCAACACCGCCCCCACAATTTCCGGTAGTACTACGCCATTCACTGCTTAGGAATTTCTAAACTCGCGGATTATATACATACTGAATTAGGCGTATAACACGAGAAAATAACGGACTAAGTGCTATATATACGTTATTAGCTAAATAAATAATTCCTCCTTGTGTCAGGAACAGCAAAAGTCTAAAAATACAGGTAGAATATATACAATGTAACGTTAAATTAAATAGAACCCGCGCCTTTATTCTCGTGTTATGACTTTTCTTCTAGGTAAAAAACGTACCTCTGGCTTTTTAACATAAATTGTTTTTTGTAATTGTAAAGTCTGTTAAACTTGACAAAAAAGGCGAGTTATTGTGATGAACTAAAGGTAAGTTCAACAAGTGTCACGTACGTGAATATAAGGATGGCACGACGTCATTATGAACATGCTAGGATACAAACAGTTAAGATATAGATAGCGGTATTTACATGTTACATTGTGAACTGAAATTTAGGTAGGTGTTGCTCTATCCATCCATTTATTCGATTCGATTTTTTGATATTTAAATCAATATTAAATCAATATTATTCAATATAATAAGAAAAAACTAACATTTCAATAAGTGAAATAAGAAATAACATGACAATAAGTGTAATATAAGTCGTTTTGTTCAAGTTAATGAATTTCCATCTTTTTTCTATTGTAAGTTTGTTTTAACCATCACAATGTAAAATGATACAATGCTCTCTCTGTCCCTGACACACACACACACACACACACACACACACACACACACACACGCGGACACACACAGAAACAGGAAGCAGCCTGTCCGCCTCATAAACATGGGAGCTGATGTGCGGCCGTCAGTCAGTGTTGGATCAGCCCGCTGTGAGGTCACCTCATCCCGGGGCTCGAGTCATGAATCTGAGGGTCGGATAAACAGGAGCCGCTTCAAACCCTGAGCACAGGTCAGTGACGTCAACTATTGATAAGTGATTGATCGATTGATGCGCGTTGAAAGGCTAGTTTGTGGTGCAGAAAGAGAGATCACATGTTAACCTCCAATAAAACCACTGTATACCTGAGGTCAGGGAAAACTATCGGCGTCCATTTCAAGTTTGTAGTCAATGTTGTGACTCGTTATATTTTGTCTTCGATACATTGATTTCCCTGTATTTGTTGTTCAAATAAAGTCAGGAATCACGTGATACCAAAATAAATAATTTCATTGTTTTTTATCCCAATGCTGATAAATTATTTTATTTACAAAAGGCAAAGTAGTTGTTTTTTTTATTTTTCACCTTTCAACTGACTCAGCATAGTTTGTGGATGTTTTTTTTTATTATAAAAGAAATATTGAACAATTTTTGCAATTTCTTCATCCAAATTTTATCTAAATAGAAACAAATAAATTTTTTAGCAAAAAGAAAACAAAGAAAACATTTTTTTTAGCAATATTTGAAATAAAAATTACAAACAGACAATGACAACTAAATTGATTGGGTCAATGTTATCTATTGATTTAATAAAATAATCATTATTTTATTATTATTAAGTTATTTGAGATAAATATTCCTGTAAATATAAGTTACTGCCATTGTTTTCATTATTTACATACAAACTAAAAAATCAATGACAGCAATGATATAATTTCCGCAGATCACGTGACCGCTTTTGTTAAAGTTGTTGTTTACTGTATGTTCCTAAGTGCTGATTTTCGAAGATGCTCACAGAGAGAGATTATTTGATGTGGTCACATGATCGCAACATGCTAATTGATTGCTCATCTTTTTCGGTATCTCATATGATGATTTATAATATAAATCTGCATCTGCATTTTTTAAAGGAGCAGGTTGGTGATGTGACTCTTGTCCTTCATCGTCATAGCTCATATTCAAATACAGTCGCTTCCTCTTTGTTGTTGTGTCCATGCGCCTGTCCAGCGTCCAAACATGAGCTTCATTTTCCGAGAGGAAATATAGAAGCAGAGGAGGATTGTGAGTGAATACGTTTCCTCCTTCCAGACACACAACATAGCGGTGAACGTGCAAAAAATAAAGTGGTGACGAGTATGAAATGATGCACAAACGTAGATCTGTAGAAGGAGTTAAAGAAAATATTAATGTCAAAGGATGAGGGGAAGATTTAGTTGAATGAGGTTTGACTGATTCAATTGATTTCCTATGCTGTCATATTTATATTCCAGAACAATTACTCTGTGCCACTGCTGCTGCAAAATAAAATGACAAGCTAACGTTCGTCTCGCGGTTATGTTTAGTTCTGAAGACGGATTGAACAGCAGTAATCGATATCACAGTGCGTTAGATGCAGTACACACTTTAGACTGTGCATTACTCTGTATTACAGCTTTAAAGTGGATCTTATGAAGTTGTGTGTTCATTGTTTTTGCCAAACTTCCTTTTATATTTAATAAACAGATACCACAGCAGATCTGACAATCTGTCCTCACACTGCGCTGATGTAGGGATTTTTATATCCTTTCTCTGTTCCTGTAGAATACTATAAGTTTCAATGGATGAAGAAAATAATCTAGAAAGTAAACTCCAGATTGACGTTGTGTTGTCAGAACCTTTTATGACTTCTGCAAAGTGTTATTCCTCTGTCCTTTTCTGATTGGCTTTTTTTTTACTCTAACTCAATGTTCTGCCCTGTTACAGTGGCGTGAACTCTGGGAATCCAGGAGGTTTGAGGATTCCTTCCACTGGGATTTCTTCTGGTCCCTGGTCTGAGTGCAGACATGGCCGACCATCTTGTCCCCACTTTGCTGGAAGTCTGTGTGGTGGTGGGACCATCCATGGACAAACTCAGGGACGTCTACCAGGTGTTGATTTTTAAATAATGTGGATCATAAAAGTATATATATTGGTATACGTATATATATTTATTTTTTTTATAAATCTATATGCTGTTTATTTACAATTTGTTCTAAGTGATATCGATGTTTTCATCAATGTTACAGAAACTAATAACAACACTAGTGACAGTGTTAAAAACACAGAGTGTAAAACAGGTTATGCAAATGATTTAAAGGATGTGAAAAACTGTATTTGTATAAAGAAGAAGATGCTGCTAAATGTTGTTGTGGTTCCTAAATGTAAACGGTGCTAAAACCTATAGGCACTGCTAGAATAGAATAGAATAGAATAGAATAGAATAGAATTGCCTTTATTGTCCTTGTACAGTGTACAACGAAATTTGAGCGCTTCTCTCTTGGTGCCAAAAACAGGAAGAGTAAAAACAATATATTAAACAAAAATCAAAGTAATAATAATAACAGTAATAATAATAATAGTGAATGAAAAATATACAGTCAAAAATATACAATTAGCAGCAGTAAAAGTGGCCCTGAGTGTGGGTAAATTGCACTTGGTGTAATTGGTTATTGCACATAGTTGTTTTAATATTTTTTTATTATTGTACATTTATTATTGTATATTGTACAATCAATGTGATCAGTAAATTGTGAGTTTGTGGTCTATTTTAGGCCGTTATGTTGTTGTTGTTCCAAGGTAGCACCTTCGTAGCTGTCTCCCTAATGACCTGTCTCTTATACACATCTAGATGTGTATAAGAGACAGGTTCCATCCTGCCTGTACTCTATACAATTATCAGCAGTAAAAATGGCCCTGAGTGTGGGTAAATTGCACTTGGTGTAATTAGTTATTGCACATAGTTGTTTTAGTATTTTCATTATTGTACATTTATTATTGTATATTGTACAATCAATGTGATCAGTAAATTGTTGTTGTGTTGTTGTTCACAGCTGAGATAGCTTTTGGGAAGAAGCTATCTCTGAGTCTGTTTGTCCTGGTTTTGTGTGACCTGTACCGTCTGCCTGATGGTAACAGGTCGAACAGAGAGTTACTGGGATGGGACGAGTCTTTGATGATGTTGCCAGCTCTACTGAGGTAGCGAGAGTTGGCGATGTCCTCCAGGCTGGGCAGGGAGAAGCCAGTTATCTTCTGGGCTGTGTTGATGACTCTCTGCTACATTATATACTCAAAATTTTTTATCCGTTTTTTTTTTCCTTTTCCCTCACTCAGACACTGAACAATAACGGAGCCCCAGAGCAAGTCCTGCTAGAACCCGAGGTGCTGCACGTGTTGTCGCCCCCTTTTGTCACCAGATCACAAAATGATAGTGACGTAGTCAGTTCTCATGTGAAGAGACGGCGCTCCTTTCTGAGGAAGAAGAGGGAACCGCCTCCTTCGGCTGCTGTGACGCAGCACCAAGGTGGCGTAGCTGCATAAAGAAGTAGCCTCTAAATATAACCAATTGATGTCCCTGTATAAATGGTGTCCCGGCTACATTTGCAGGTGGAGGTGCAGATGGACGAGGAGGCAGTGAAGACGTCAGCGTTCCTAAAGACATTGATCTCATGGCTTTACCTCAGCTCTGCTTCCCAGGTATAAGTCCGATCAGCAGGATGAGTTTGTTAGCAGAACTCCTCTTGTAGTTTTGAGTTGATTTTACGTTGTTTCAACAGATGGACTTCGTGTGACCAATGAACACCGAGAAGAACAGTTTCACTTCCTGGTTTTCACCGATGTCTTTGGCAACAAGACCCATGGTGTAGTAATGCAGTGTTACCAACCAGTACTGGTAATACTGTCTTTTTTGATACTTATTTAATAAAAGTTACAGCTGGTTAAAAGGTTATTGCACAGACTTCTCTCTGTCTTCTTCCAGGAGGGGGGCTGGTTCTTCAATGGACTTGGTGCTACAAAGTTACCCAAACTTTTCTCGGCCTTCAGTTTCTGTGTTATATCCAAGTATCCATATTTCACTGCCCTCAAAGACTGTCTGTCCTGGTGAGAGACTCGTCTTCTGCAACTGTTTTTAGACACAAATGTTTTTTTTTATTTATATTCTGTCTTTTTGTCAGTCTTTTAATCCAGCTGAGAAACTGCCGCTCATCAGAGATAGAAGAAAGAGTGAAGGAGTTTGCTGCCAAACTTTCACTGGTTCCAATTCCTCCTCCAGGACAACTGCACCTGGTCTGTGTCAGAACACCAGTTTGTGACGTTGTTGCCAAGACTTGAATTATTCTGTATCCTTCTCATTGTCTGTCTCCCAGATGTTCACTCTTCGTCCTCTGACCATCGTCTTACCGTCGAGAGAAGACAAGGATCAACCTGCCATAGATTTGGACCTTCATCTGCCGTTCCTCTGCTTCAGGCCACAGCAGCTCCTACAGGTTTAATGAAAACCTCAGTGTATTTGTTACAATTTACAATTGAGTGCAACTCATGTTGCCTCTGTGTTTGTCTACGTCCACCTCCCCCCAGGTGTTGTCTTGTCTCCTGCAGGAACAGAGGGTGGTGTTATTTTCTGCTGACTGGGCCAGACTCACACTGGTGGCAGAGAGTTTGCTGCTATACCTCCAGGTTAGTTCAATGTTTGTTTTATTTTATTTTTTTTAATTGATTTATGGCCTTTCACTTTAGAATTTGATTGATAAACCTGCAGGTCCACTATAAGTAAATAGTTAATAAGTTAAGGAACAAAAACCCTTGATAGCCCTTGATTTAAAAAAAAATACATGCACTTCTTTTACACACTTTCTGACTTTTTCCCAACACAAGAAAATGCAGAAAATGTCTTTTTCCATACTTTTGAGGAACAAGACCAAATTTATACTGGTTTTGGTTTGTGGCAATACCTACAAATGAACATACATTTACATAAAAGTTAAATATTTTGGGACTCCCAGGCTTATAGATATTAAAAGTGTCGCATTTCTGTCCACTCATATATTTAGAACAGGTAAATTTTGATTTATTTGTGAATAATTTTTTAGTTTTAACTGATGTATGTTTATATAATGTATGGGCAGCCATATTTTCCTTAAGGGGATGTCCGATAATAGCTATTGCTATCAAATTTTGCCCATGTTGTCTAAAGATTTCATCTCCAATTTTTATATTTATCAATACCAATATACCAGGGGTCTCAAACTCAAATAAGTTTAGGGCCACCACCCACACTACTATTTCACCGAAGGGCCTTGTTAGCTTTCAGAAAAATCAGTTTCCCGTAGATTCTGTGTAACACTGAACGAGAAGGAGACTGTGGATCAGGATTTTGAGAACTAGGATTTACCATAAAATATGGAAAACAAATCTATAAAATATTATTATGAATTCAATTTTCACATCAAGGTGTGGGCCGCAAAATATTGTTCCATGGGCTGCAAATGGCCCACGGGCCGCAAGTTTGACACCCCTGAATAAACCGAGCAGATTTGACTTACAACTAAACATTGCAGGACCAATACAAATCTGGCGAAAACTAGACTTTGTCTTTTTGCATTTCCATTATCAGAAGAAAAAAAAATCAATATTATATGAGTATGCTGATATTCAGCCGAACCGATATTATTAGACATCCTATATTTTGCCATGACTTATGATGATAAATAATGTTCTACATTTTCCTGCAGCCTCTGTCATGGCAGCAGCCCTATGTCCCTGTCCTGGCCAGAGGAATGCTGGACTTCCTCATGGCTCCGACTGCTTTCCTCATGGGCTGCCATGTTAGTCACTTTGAAGAAGTCGCAGCTGTGAGTATAAGCTAGTCATGTCATTTTTGTTAACATATCACTATTTATGGAAAAAAAAAGTTTGGCTTGATTTTAACCCCTTCATAACTTCTTGACTACAGGAAACCGATGATCTGATCCTAATCAACATCGACAGTGGAGCTGTCTCCACTTCCTGTTCTGATACAGTTGACCTTCCACAGATTCCTGCAGCTGCAGCAGACTGCTTCACACAGAGGTGGTCATTAACATTCAAGTCTGCATCTATCAGAATAGGAACTGTCTGTCCATAACAGTTTTTACATCAAATAATCATAGGTTTGCATTAGGTGTGTGACGATTTCAGAAACTTCAGAAACGATTCATAAAAAAAATATTAAACGATCGATCCAGTTTGATCCAAACCGATCCAAAGCGATTAATTTGCACACCCCTAATATATACTGTCTGTATATATATATATATATATATATATATATAATGTATATTAGGATTGTGACAATTCACTCACACATAACGTTCCGATTCAAATCTCGATTCACAGGCTACGATTTGTTTCAGGACCGATTCATAAAAATTATTAAAGGATCGATCCAGTTTGATCCGATTTTGGTTCAGTTTGATCCAAAGCGATTAATTTTCACACCCCTAATATATACTGTATATATAGGTATATATATAGTGTATATTAGGGGTGTGGCGATTCACTCACATAACGTTCCGATTCATATCTCGATTCACAGGCTACGATACGATTCAGGAACGATTCATAAATAATATTAAAGGATCGATCCAGTTTGATCCGATTCGGCTAAGTTCGATCCAAAACGATTAATTTGCACACCCCTAGTTTGCATTCAACGATTGTCATTTTTCAATTAATGATGATTAATCTAAGTTAATCCTCTCTTTGAAATGTTGTGACTGAGTTTCACACCTCTTTATATGTGACAAATTCAAATGATGGACCACAGTGTGCTCTTCATTGTCTTTATGTGGTTTTCAGGTCACAGTCTCTGCAGATACACTTCGATCTGAACCAGTGCCACCGCGCCAGCTGCCATGACATCAACGAATGGCGGGCACAGAAGAGAGCATGGCAGCACAACCTCAACCACGACGTCCAGAGGATCACGCTGGAACTGATTGTCAACATATTTAGGTTCAGTGTGTACTGTCTCGGAAAACTCGGCTGCAATCTGACGCCCCCTACCCTCCAGAAGGACGCCCGCCTTATTTAAACATATACATGTTTTTGTTCCACAGGGACGTCAGCTGTCACCTCAATTACGAGCATCGCGTGTTCAATAGTGAAGAGTTCCTGAAAACCAGAGAACCAGCAGATCAACTGTTCTACAAGAAGGTCCATACTTCATCACAGCGTATTCTTCAATGATGTGATCTGGGCTGAGTTTTAATCACACATGGAAACGTTGCAGGTGTTGGAGACGCACATTTTCCACTCCTTCCTTAAAGACCGTCTCAACAGGAAAATGGACAATTACACACGTATGGAGATCAGCACTCGTTCAGAGATGCAGAGGTACGATGTCACGTCTTGAGAATAAATTATACTCCTGTGGAGTCAATTTTCTGCTGCAACGTTACCTTTTATTCTCCAATGGGGGCGCTTTAGACTGAAGGCTACGGTCGAGGTAACTCGCAGGCCAACCATGCAGGAGATACAAGCCCGAAGAAGAAGTTCAATCACAGAGGTTGGCCCCAACAAAAGACTGGGCATGAGCCTTCCTAACCTCGGGGATGAACAGATGAACATCGCCTTCCACAGAAATGGAATTTTAATGTCGGACACTGGTAAACCTGGAGCTGAGGATGAAGCTGTTCTGTTTGTTGTCCCCTCCTCTAACCACTGTCCTCTGTCTCTCTCTGGTCCTGCAGCAGTGAGGACTCCTCCAAAGCCCATAAAGGTGTTTAAGCTTCCGGACTTTCCAGCCTCTTTGTCCTTCCATTCTGTGCAGAGTTATTACAGCGAGCTAATCCAGCACCTTGGAAAGGCCATGTTCTCAGTCCAGAATGAGAACTCTACCATGCTGGCCAGGTACTCTGCTGCAGGGATTGGACCATGTTCTCATGAGGCTGACTGCTGCTGCCACTATGAACTTTTTTTTTGGATTAAAATTAAAACAACTTCCCATCGGGCAGGATTATTTTAAAATAATTGCAGTGTTAAATTTAATATGTGTGTTTCAACGTAACATACTCATTATTTGTATTATTTTCTGGCTAACTGGTTATTTCTTTTCACTCTTTAGGTTTTACTACTTGCGGGGTTTTATCAACACTCTGTGTCTACGACGGTTGGACGCCCTGAGTGATTTCCAGAACCTGTATAAAACAGACACTGCCATCTTTCCCACCCAGTTGGTCACGTGGCTGGTGGACTCTCTGCAACGAGAAGAGAGACAACAAGCTGACAGGAGACCTGAACTGAAGAGGCTCATTCTTAAAGTGAGTCTGAGTCTGATTCTAATGACACATCTCTGAGGCGTCTCCAAATACCTGTTTTAAAGACAAGTTTCAAATAATAGTGACATGATATGGTTGTTCCTCTAATGCAGGTGAAGACACAAAACGAGAAAGCGTCAGTGCAGCCTGATGACCACGTCAAAAAGTTTGAACTCCCGCGCAGTCCCCTCCTCAAGGACGAGTTTGTCCGTTGCGTCCAGGAATGTGGGATTGTGAAAGATGTGGCGACGATACACAGGCTGTTTGGTGCTTTCACTGATGGTGAGTGACACAGTGGTTGGTTCCAATCCTCAATCGTACATTGTCTCTGTTTGTCAGATGTTTGCTTGCTGAAGAAGACATGGTGTTTCTAACTGCAGTGACGAAAAAGAGAAGAACTGTATTTATTTGTTAACTGTTTTGTTAAGACTCAAAGTTAATCTTAACACTTTGTTATTTAATGAGGGACAGCACAGACGAGCTGCTACAGCACACAACACTAAACTTCTTTAATGTGTTTTCAAAGTCAAGTAAAGTAATTAGATATTAGTTACTTTTATAATTTAGTAACTAGTAACGTATCTAGTTAATTTTTTAGAGCAGTAACTGAAAAAGTAATGTTACTTTTTTTAAGAAACTTGCCCAACACTGATGCAAACTAATACAGAGACAAGGCAGATTGAGATGGTTTGGACATGTTCAGAGGAGGAACAGTGGTAGAAGAATGATCTTAGAGATGGATCTACCAGTTAGGAGACAAAGAGGAGATTGATGGATGCAGTGAGGGAGGACATGGAGGTAGTTGGAGTCAGAGTAGAAGATACAGAGGACAGGTGGAGATGGAAAATGTTGACTGTGGCAACACCTGAAAAATGGCAAGTCGAAAAGAGAAGAAGAGGTGAGACCAACCTTGATGGATGAATTAGAGACACTATGAATAGGTAGAAGACAGGAGACAGAGCTTGAGGTAGAGGAGTTAAAGATGTTGAGGTTCTCTTTAGAAGAGACAAGGATGGACATGATGATGAGGTGACTAGAGGGACAAAACAGACAGGAAGGTTTGGAGAAAAAACTAGAGAAGACAGATTGAGATGATTGGACATGTTCAGAGGAGGGACAGTGGATATATTGGTAGAAGAATGATCCTAGAGATGGAGCGACCAGGAAGGAGACAAAGAAGAGATTGATGGATGCAGTGAGGGAGGACATGGAGGTAGTTGGAGTTAGAGTAGAAGATGGAGAACAAGCTGGGATCTGTCTCTTATACACATCTGTGTGTGTATTTATGTGTGTATAAGAGACAGATCCCAGAGAGGGAGCTACCAGGTAGAAGACAAAGAAGAGGTTGATGGATGCAGTGAGGGAGTACATGGAGGTAGTTGGATTCAGAGTAGAAGATACAGAGGACAGGGGGAGATGGAAAATGTTGACTGTGGCAACGCCTGAAAAATGGCAAGTCGAAAGGGGAAGAAGACTTTGTTATCTAAAGTCAAATGATGATCCATAGCTAATAATTGTTCACCAAAATAAATCTAAACATGGCAAAAAATTACCAAAAATTTATTAAAAATACTGAATTCTAACAATGCAATGGAAGTGTATTTACATTAGAATGAACTTTAATGTTCAGATTCACCGTTAAGTCCTTCTAATAGTGAAAAGGTAAACAAAATCCTCGATGGCGGAACGTTGTCTCCTATTTAGATCTGAACACAAACGGATAATGAATGAATTAATTGAAATCATGCGACTCATGATTCCTGCCTCATAAATCCGACTAATGAACAGATGACATGTGATGAACTCTCTGGACGCTCTGGATGAACCACATATGAAACCTTTGCAATAAATGTTTACATCAATGATATAATAAATGGAACTGAGTTCAATGGAAACGTCTCAGTTCAGAACAGACTCCGAACAAACCAGGAATGTCATGTGACCTCCAGCATTTAATTAATTTGAACAAACAGTTTCAAGCTAATAAATAGAAACTCTGCTCAGCCCACGTGACCACAGCTCCTCCAGGCCGTTGGTCTGTTGTGTAAGACTCCAACTTTCCCTTGAGTTCCTTGGGTATTTTTTTTATCTGCTGTGAAAAGGAATCATGCACGGACACAGCAAAGAACAAAAGTGTTCCACTGCTGGGTCGCTGTGATGAGTCCGATGTATGTCCAACGGTGTAAACAATTGGACACGGTTCATGTCCCGTGCATGTTCAGCACATGTCCTTATTGTCTTTGTGCTGCACGTGTGCACCGTCTGTGTAAACCGCAGGTCAGTCCAAGCAGCTGGACCCTGAGCTCTTCAGGCTCTTCTACACCTTCTGGAAGGAGACGGAGGCCGAAGCGCAGGACGTCAACCTGCCCACCCAGGTGGTCGACCACCTGGACAACAGTGAGTGCGTCTACAAGTTGTCCTCCTGCGTCAAGACTTCCCACGGCGTCGGAAAAATCGCAATGACCCAGAAGCGATTGTTCCTGCTCACTGAGGGCCAGCCAGGCTACCTGGAAATCACAAAGTTCAGAGACATACAGGTTTATAAAGCTTTTATTTCAAATATCTGGATTTCCTCAACTTTTTTTCTTTAGGGTCTTAGTTAGAGTGAAACCTCTGGATACAATCGTCTCAAAATACAAGTCTAAGCAATATTTCCTTGTTATTCAAGGAAATTTTTAGTTGCAAGTCCTCAAATCTCAATCTTCAATTGCTTTAATTTGATTATTTTAACCATTTGTATAAGAATAATATAAACAGTTTCCTTTTTATTATTAATTTATATTATAATATATTATAAAATTATAAATATTTGATAAATAATAGTATATTATTTAGGTTGATAACAAATTATTTGGTTTTTAGTTATTTTTGATGAGGAAATAAAATCAAGATACGAGTGAATCGAAGTGAATCACCCAACTGGGATTTTCTTCTGTTAGTGTGAATAAAAATCCTTCCTGAATTTTCATGTTCAACATTTTACTCTCAGACCAAGACCAGACACTTTGTCCTTTGTGCAGGAAGTGAAGATTGCTTCTGCTCCGTTTCTCCTGGTTCGTATCCCTTCCCTCCGTATCCACACCTGCAGCCGGCCTGAGGTGTTTGAGGCCAACCTGAAGACAGAGACTGAACTGTGGAACCTTTTGGTCAAAGAGATGTGGGCTGGACGTAGGATGGCTGATCAACACAAAGTAAGTTAAGGAATAATTCTGTGGTGGTCACGCATAAAAACTACTGCCTGACCACTCTACAAACTATTCTGTAAAGACTGAAGAATTTTATAATTTCTGAATTCCTTTTCACAGTAAGAAAGGTTTGAATCAAACATGTTTCTATTGTTGTGTCATAAATACCAAAGGAAATATCTGAAAATCTTCTGCATCCTTCAAGGACCCTCAGTACATGACTCAGGCTCTGACTAATGCTCTGCTGATGGACGCTGTTGTGGGTTGTCTCCAAACCCAGCGGGCCATCACCGCTGCCTCAAAGCTGGCATACTTTGATAAGATTAAACATGAAGGTAAGAGATCCCACTCTAATTTTGTATTATTTGATCCCACAAAATACCAGTAATTTGTAAAACCTTAGAGAAGTTACATTAAAAACTTTAGTTTGAATTTTGGTATCATTGGTAGTTTTTTGTAGCAAGGCACAAGTTTTCTTTATAGTTTTCACTCCTTCTATTGGCAGCTCTAATTTAAAAGCTACATTAGATATACCTATGAAGAATTATATATTTACAAATGTGTTTTAAGTATCAAGGAACCAGCATCCAACTAGCATGAATAAAAGTAGCAAAATGCCCCCATTTTAAATGAATATATACATATATGTGTGTGTATATATATATGTATATATACTAGAGGTGTGCAAATTAATAATTTTGGATCAGTTTGGATCGAACTGAACCGGATCGGATCGATCTGGATCGATTGTTTAATATTTTTTTATGAATTGTTTCTGAATCGGATCGTAGCCTGTGAATCGAGATATGTAACGTATTGTTATCTGAGTGAATCGTCACACCCCTAATATACACTATATATATATATATATTAAGGGTGTGCAAATTAATCATTTTGGGTCGGTTTGGATCGGACTGAACCGAATCGGATCGAACTGGATCGATCGTTTAATATTTTTTATGAATCGTTCCTGAATTGGATCGTAGCCTGTGAATCGAGAT
>JAFBJS010000395.1:131058-142785 GCA_016785265.1 Paraplagusia blochii
GATATGAATCGGATCGTTATGTGAGTGAATCGTCACACCCCTAATATACACTATATATATAAGGGGTGTGCAAATTAATCGGTTTGGATCGGTTTGGATCACACTGAACTGAATCGGATCGAACTGGATCGATCGTTTAATATTTTTTATGAATCGTTCCTGAATCGGATCGTAGCCTGTGAATCAAGATATGAATCGGATCGTTATGTGAGTGAATCGTCACACCCCTAATATATACATATACATATTTGTCCTTCCTAAATGAAATAAAAAAATCTTCACTCATTGTCTTTGTGATGTCCCTCAGTCCCCATGATGGTCCCAAAAACAACGTCAGAGACTCTCAAACACAAAATCAACCCCTCACTGGACCTGGCTGAGCCTCAGACTGTCCACGTGCTGCTGTACACACCTGGTAGAGTCTTCTTTTATTTGATATAAAGTAAAAAGTTGAATCAAAAGTTCTTTAAAGTTTGTTTCTGTATGAAAATGGTCAAACTCCTCATGTACATCGATGTCTTGAGGACGCTGTATTCGTCCTTACCTACAGGCACTGTCTCTAGGTATTATTTCACACCATAACATCATTGTCTTCTCAACATCAATCCTGCACCATTTCTAACGTCTCAAGACACGCTGTCCACTCACATCGATGGTCATGACCATTTCTATTCCTGTGTAAGGACAGAAATAACAAACGAGGGACAGAATAAGATCAAAACACACCACGTGTCCTATTCTGTCCTTCAATCCGTCCCGTATTTTCCCTTTGTTTCTATTTTTAGACCGTAGTTTTTGTCACACTCTGCTGCAGAGAAAAGCTTCACACTAAACCTGATTAGTTGAGTTGAGTTGCGTAATGAGTGATGGTATGAAAAGCTGCTCTGTTTAAAGTCTCCTTTGTTTTCACTGTGACCGAAGCATCAACATCACAACGATCCCAAGTTTGATGGCAAACAAGGTTGATGATGTTGAAGGTTGGTTGAAATAATGAAGTTAAAGTGAGGACAGATTTTACTCTGTTCTGGTCCAGGCGACGATGTCCCTGTATTTATGTTTATTATGTTGGATTTTTGGTGCTCGTGTCTCTGAGGACACTGAGGGGAAATGGAAACAAATCACTGTGTCATGTGCCCCCTGACCTATAGTTTGAACCCTGGGAAAGTCCTCCCATTGGTTGAATTTTATGTTTCACACTTCTGTTGGAGAATTCAAAGTAAAAAGATGTTGTGACAATAGTTTGAACACGTTGAACCTTACTGTTTTTGCTTCAGGGCTGTTGTTGATCAGCGATTTATTTCACTTGTAATCAAAATATCTTAATCCGAGGCAAAAATGGTTATTAAGCGGTTAAGAATGTGGACTTGAGTTTCCAAGGAGTCAGGTTCGAATCCACCAGCTGCCAGGTTGCCACTGAGGTGCTGTAATCTTAGCACCATCACAAACCACATAACCTCCAGAGGGCACACCACCCACACGAAGGCTCACAGCATGGTGCAGTGTGACTTGGGTGGTGCCAGCTTCCCATGCGACCCGGCATTGGACAAACAGATGAAGATGAATGAATTTATATCTTCATCTTCATCTCAGTGGCAACAATATCAGCTGATTCGAACCTGATTCATTGGGTTCCCATATCTACGTTCTTAACCACTAGATCACAACTGCTGCCCTGGAACCTGAAGCCTTGATAAGATCTATAATTTTTTTTCCCCTGATAATGATGTATCACAAAGCCAAGGTTTTGCCATCTTTGCCGGAAATGCACATGTAATTAGATGTAATTAGGGATTCATTGTTCGGAAAATATCTGCAAGATTAGATGTCCACAAAGGTTAATCTTGGACATTACAGATAGTTTATTCTGAAAAGCTCTTCAATAAAACATTGTCTTTCCTTCAGCCAATGTGCAGTTTGATCACCTCTCCTGTCAACTGCTCCATCCCACTCTCTATGTCTCTCTGCGTCTCCAGGTCAGTTGGCCTGTGACCACTCCGAGAGTGTGAAGAACCCTAAATTGTGGGTGGCCCTCAGTGGAGGCAGAGTGGTGGTCTTCGATGCAGCGAGCTGGTCCATGCTGCAGGACTGTATCCAGGTTGGAGAGCTGCAGCTGGTGAGAGCAGAAGATCTGCATCGTCACAAAGTTTGGGAATGAGATAAAAGTTATCTTAAAGCTCACCTGTGAGCATATTATTGCAGAACTGCATGCTGGGATTGGTCCAGGAGCAGGTTTGGATTGGATCCCAGGACTCTGTGATCTATATCATTGATACTCTCACCATGTCCTGCAACAAACAACTGACGGAGCACAGACATGAAGTGACTGGTCTGACGGTAGACACCAAAGATCAAGCCAATAGGTAGATACACACTCTAAACTGTAACCTAGGTTTTATTTCTGTCCATATTTTGTTTTCAAGTATTTATGGTTTTACTTGGTGGATTTTTTTTATTTGCATTTATGATTTTTTTTCTTCGTGCCTAGTCAGCAGTTATTCTCCTGTAGCAGTGATGGAACCATCCTGCAGTGGGACTCAGCCAGTCTCAAAGTGAAGCGCCAGTTCCACCTGAGCTGCGATCGTCTGTCGTCCATACAGATCCATGAAGGAACGCTGTGGTGCTGTGAGTAGAGTATTGACAGAAAAACTTCAGGTTGGGGCTGATAAGATTTGCCGGGCCAATAACATTTGCAAGATCAGCATAATTATGCAATAATTTCCCCAATTGTATTGGGGATAAACAGCTGTATATGAGGGTGAAACTCACTAGATGGCAGCATTGAAGCTCATTTAATAAATGCAGGTGCCAGCAACAGCTGTATATTAAGGTGAAATTCACTAGATGGCAGCATTGCAGCTCATTTAATAAATGCTGTTTCCACCAACAGTTGTATATTGAGGTTAAAGCTCATTTAATAAATTCTAGTGCCAGCAACAGCTGTATATTAAGGTAAAACTCACTAGATGGCAGCAATGCAGCTCATTTAATAAATGCTGGTGGCAGCAACAGTTGTATGTTAAGGAGAAACTCACTAGATGGCAGCATTGGAGCTCATTTGATAAATGCTGGAGCCAGCAGCAGCCGTATATTAAGGTGAAACTCACTAGATGGCAGCATTGCAGCTCATTTAATGAAAGTTGGTGCCAGCAACAGCTGTATACTAAGGTGAAACTCACTAGATGGCAGCATTGCAGCTTATTTAATAAATGCTGGCACCAGCAACAGTTCTATATTAAGGTGGACCCCACTAGATGGCAGCATTACAGCTTATTTAATAAAGAAATAAAAAGTTTGTACAGATAATTAAAAAAAAAGTACATATTACCAATTTAATGTTTGGACAGTTTCAGCTTATTGGTTCAAGGTTACTATCGGACATCCCTAATAAAAGAGTGTTTGTGGGTCTTACTATGCTCTGTTTTATTCAGAATCAGTGTCAGGTTGACTGTTAAGAGAGAGAGTAGGACATGTAAGAATTTGAAATTCATTGAGTTTCTTTTTGTGGTGGACAGGTTGTGGTGACAGTATCGTAGAGCTGAAAAAGAGTGGAACACTGCAGCGAAGGATAACGCTTCCTGAAGACTTGCGCAGTATTCCCAGTTCCTTCTGCAGCTTCATTGTCATCCCTGAGGTAACGTGTCAGTCCTACCATCACTTCAGTAAGGTTGAGGTTAAAAAAACAAAATAAAATAAAATACACTAACAACAACACGTGTACAAATACATAAATGAATACAACAGTATCTTTACACTCAGACAGTAAACCATTCATTCATCTTCATTTGCTTATTTGTTGCCAAGTTGTGGGGCCTTCTGGACCTAAGTCTGTTTCAGAGATAAATCATTATTGAAAATAATTTATGCTTTTATTGCAGCAAGGTCAGCTGTGGGCAGGATGTGCAGAGTCAGGAGAGCTGTGTCTGTGGAACATCACTGATCACAGAGCCCCGTACAAAAGAATCCCTCTGCCCGGCACGTCAGGAGTCACCTGTATGATCCGTGTCAAGGACCAGGTGAGGAAAAAATATATATTTTCAATCTTTTTTAACATCATGATTGTATAAATCTTTGATTTGCTGCAAAGAAGCTTTGCCTTGAGGGCAAAATGGGGCAGAAATGTCTGGCTGATGTTATTCAGCCCATATTTTCAGCCCAAAACTAGCACATTGTGTAATATGTGTAAGGAACCAATCTTCACAGACATGTCTGTAAGGAATGTTTGACAAAAACTAACAAAAATCAACAAACAAACAAAAATTGCTTTGTTGATAAATTGTATATCAAAGTTAAGATCACTAGATGGCAGCATTGCAGCTCATTAAATTGAACAACAGTTTTTATAGTGAATATTACCAGGCCTAAATTCTTATAATTTAATATCAGAATCAGAAATTCTGTGTTTGGACAATATTGCCAAATAATATATTACAATTATTTACATGTTTTTAATACTACTAAATGACTGCTGCCCACCTTGGTTCGTCCTCCACTCCCCTCAGATCTGGGTGGGCTGCCAGGGCGGCTGCACGATTGGAGGTGTGTGCGACAGTCGTGTGAGGAGCCAGGTTCTGGTGGTCAACCCTGAGAACCACACTGTGGCTAAGGAACTGCAGGCTCATTCAGACATCATCCAGACACTGTGCTCAGCGGAGGATCGGTATGTCCTGAGTGGCTCTGCACACCGGGACGGGAAGATCGCCATCTGGAAGGTGGAGTGAAGAACAGACTGGGAATAAAGAAGGCAGAATAAAAGAAAACATGTGTGATGTGAAAACAGGAATTGGTTCATGTGATAATGAAGCGCCTCAGAAATAACACTCTTGTTGTCTGAAAGATGGCAGGTATGTAATGGAAGACTGAGTTCACCATCAGTGAATACAATAAAGTTTTGTCCCTGGCAGTTGGACAAAATGGAGATTCAGAAACAAAAAAACAACACATAAAATGTGTAAACAAAATGTTTGTTCTGCAACAAAAACACAGTATATTTATGTTTTCATACGTTAAGACAATGACAACCTTTCAGTAAAAAGTAACCTGTCATGTCCATTACTTGGAATTTGCACTTTTGCAGTTACTGTGATGGTATCAGCTGTGAACAATAAAATAATAAAAACATTCAAGTCCTCTACTTCCTTTAATTCCATTTTATCACAAAATAGATTGGAAACCAAGCAAATCTGTGTTCATCTTCCTTTTCTTGTTGTCCTTAACACAAAATACACATTTAAACCTGGTATTTTATTTTGTCTCTTATATTTTATTTGTTATATTTTATTAAATTTAAAAGGAATTACCATAAGTGTGATGGTGTGGACATGTTCAGACGAGGGACAGTGGAGACATTGGCAACCCCAGAAAAAAGGGACAAGATTTTAAGATGATTTTATGAAATGTAAAAATTGTATTATTTCAAATATAACAAAAAATGTATTTATTGTATTAAATTCAACCTCGCTGGCAAATACGCTTATTCACAATGTTCTACACAATAATCTATATATATATATAAATATATATATATATATTATAGTTTAATTAATATTATTATAATTAAATTGTTATATACCGCATAATAAATAGAGCATTAGCTTTTGTAACATGAGGTTCTATTTATTCAGATGTATGTAAAAATATACACAATTTAAATGTATTTAAATTATAATTTAATGCATTTAAAATTGACACCAAACCAAAACAAGTCTTAAAATAAACATAAATGAATCGCAACATGGTCCCCATCTCCTCCAGCAGATGGCGGTGAAGTAACTCTACGTACGCCGTCGAAGAAGTTACGTCTGCCGGTTATACCAATTACATCTACGATTACTGGTCACGTGACACGAGATCAAGGACGTCATTTTCCAGCGACCGGCGCAGTCACATCGGTCCATGTGAAAATCACCTGTCAAAGTTGTCCTTCCCTTCCCGGTAGGTGCGTTTTAATCGTCCCTTAATTCTAATATTGTGTTTATTGGTTGTGAATAATGACCAGTGATGGTTGACCGGGACGAGTGGACGTCGTTTTACGGCTCATGGCGTCTTTTCTCCACGGTAGCAAGGTCAACATTTAACGTTACATATGGGAAACAGGAGGCGGTGAATGAGTGTGAGGGACAGTAGTGATGGAAGTCCTCGAACAGTGACAGACCAGTCACTGCTGACACTTACAGTATAGTGAGTCTTATTGCAGTGTGTGTCTGTGGTTCGTCAGTGCATTGACCTTAAGGATAAAGGATAAAAGAGTGAATGCTGCATTTAAGTGTTTTTTTTCCTGCACTTCCTGTTGCTCAGCTTCACTTCCGTCTGTAAAACAAAACAAAAAAGTAAGTAAAGTTGACCATTTGTTTTGGTGGTCAGGACTATAGTTTTCTTTTCTCAAAACTCATTGGTGTTTCTTCGGCTAGAAAACTGCTGTGACACAGGAGGAGATGTTACTGTCTTGTGTGTGTATATATGTATATATATGTAAGTGTGTATGTATGTATGTATATATATATATATATGTGTGTGTGTGTGTGTGTTTGACAAGATCAGGAATGAGGTGATTAGAGGGACAACACAGACAGGAAGGTTTAGAGACAAAGCTAGAGAAGACAGATTGAGATGGTTTGGACATGTTCAGAGGAGGGACAGTGGAGACATTGGTAGAAGAATGATCCTAGATAGGAGCTACCAGGTAGGAGCTACCAGGTAGGAGACAAAGAGGAGATTGATGGATGCAGTAAGGGGCATGCAGGAGATAGTTGGACAAAATACAGAGGACAGACTGAGATGGGAAATGTTGATTGAGGGACAAGCCAAAAGGAAAATAAGAAATTAATATGAAAATGTGGTCGAATGTGACTTTCACTGAAACAGTCATTCATGTTGTTTTGTTTTTCTGGTTTGTTTCCACTCTGCATTTTCATTGTCCACACTATTATTATTATTTATTATTATATATTACTATTATTATTGATTACGCTATTGTTTTCAGTGTCCACGTCCTTTACGCTGTATTTTTAGTTCAGTATTAGCTGAGACAGTGGATTAACCTTAAGTGATAGAAGACCTATTTATAGTTATATTTATACATAGATATATTTTTGTATGCAATAGAATGTATAATTTTATACACATAATATGGTTATTACTAATATTTGTACTTTTTAAAATCAGTATTTAAGTAATTTTCCATTACTTTTATGCTTTTGTCCTCATGGTTTTTGATAATACTAATGAAAGTTTTTTTTTTACTAATAAAGTATGTATGATAATACCATAATAAATGTATTTGCAAAAAGACTGTAATAAATGTAAGATTTGTTGTTTGTTTTTCCTATGATCATGAAAACCTGATTACAATATTACCGGGTTTTACCCAATGATGTGTGCCTTTAAAAAAATGTTTGGGGGCTAAACAGCTGTATATTAAAGAGTAAGTCACTAGATGGCAGCATTGCAGCACAATAAGTCAAACTCACTCAGTGGGTTGGAAAGACGAATGAATATTATCAGGCCTACATTGGTATTTGTTGATATCGGAATAGGAAATTAAATGCATGGACAATATTGCATGTTGGTTAATATTAGCTAACCTTATTACCAATTACACTAAAACCTTTACCACTTGGCTCACTGTCCGCTTCTGTCCTCCACAGACGATGGCTAGCCGCTTCCTGAGCAGATATGTCCATCTGCTCTGCAGGGCCTCCCATCAGGCTCCAGGTAGCGCTGTGGCGTCAGTCTGCCGCCTCCCATTGACTCTGACCGCGCCCGTTGATGTCCAGAGGACCGAGGTCTGGCCCCAGATCAGTAAGAGGTTCATGCACGAGAAGAGTTCACTCGCCACTGATGACGACGATCGCAGTCAGCCCTCGTTTTCCAAAGTGCATGATCTAATAAGGAAGGCCACCACGCCAGAGAACGTTCTGCAAACTTGGGAAGAGGAAGGAGGAGACGTCAACACTGCCGCACTCAGTTTTATGAAGTGGGTCATGTTGGTGAAAAAGACGAAGGGAAAATTCCGCATGGATTCCCGGACAAACAACATGTTGGACACCATGTCTGCACAGGTATGACTGGAACCAGAGCTTGGTGAATGTCCTCATGCTTTTTATCAATAAACATGTGGGTAATTCTTATTTTTTGTTTCTCCCCAGGTGGCCAAACTGTGGAACTACAATCTGGTGTCCATCTTATCTTCCCTCTGGCTCATTAAAGTTCCCCAAAACGATTCACGGCTGCTCTCCATTCAGCAGGAGGTTCTCTGGCGTGTGCGTAAGCTGACCTGCAAGCAGCTGGCCCTCCTGGTGAGCTCGGTAGCTAGCCGGAAGGACCAGCAGGTGGCACTAATAATGAGTACTGCAATGAAACACCTGGAGCTGCGCATGACGGAAATCACCGAAACCAAAACGGTCACTTATCTGTTTATGAAAGCAACTCAACTGTCAACGTCCCTGAACCATAAAGTAGAAGATAAGGTATGAGACTTGGTTCTAACCATGATAAATAAACAATATCTCATATCAGAAGTAATGTCAAGAAAAGTATCCAGAAGTACAGTAGTGCCTCAGCTTTCGATCAGAATCCGTTCCAGGTTTGTGGTCGAAGTCTGGAATCATTTTTCCCATAAAAAATAATGTTAAACTCATTAATCTGTTCTGGCCCAAATGATGAAGTCAATTTTTTTTCAATAAATGTGTATCTAACCAGCAATTTAGTCCTAAACATGTAGATTTAGATTTAATATCTTTTTGTCCTCCTTCCTAATGTAAGTATTGGCTGGCATTTTTTCCAAAAAAGACGTGTCTCATCGCAATTAAAAACAGCCTTTACGCACCGGGTGAAAGCGGTCACGTATTTATCGGCAGCTTTTTGTTCCGAACTCGGCGCCTCTCCATGTCTAGTCACTATAGGCGTAGCCACAGGTGGGCCAGGCCCTCCCCATCCAATGAGAGGGCTGATCAAACCTGGCTATGATACTTTGGGGGTGGCCCACCCTAATTTGTTCTGGGCCCACCCATTTTATGGGTTCTGGCTACGCCCCTGCTAGTCACACGATGGAGACCAGTTCTCTGCTTAAACTTTTCAAACCAGCCACGACTGGCTTTAACAGTAAAGCCCTTTTCATCACTTTCTACATTCCCCTCGCTGCTCGAACCCGCACCTTTCTTTTTTAGATCATCATAAATAGCGAGAGCCCTTTCACTGATCAACTCTTCGGTGATGCTGTCTCCAGCTCCAACTCTTTTTCTTTAATAAAGATAAGCAGCAATTATTCCATTTCATCTAGTATCTTGAATTGAGTTGAATTCTGAACGAGAAAAATCGCACGCGGTTTGGCTTGACTTAGCCTAGCACGGCTGCCCGAATGCTCTCTCAGCTTGACTCGGGCCGGTCGAAAGCTGAAATTCGGTCGAAAGTGGAGGCACGTATTTCTCAAAAATGTTGGTCGAGGGCTGAGGCACCACTGTATAACACTCTAAATTTAATGCTGCCAAGACATCAAATCCCTCAACACACCACTAGAGGGAACCCAAGCACTACTGATTATTAGAATCCTGCAGTTTGGCCAATTAGCCTCTTTCTCTTTTCTTTTCTTTGTGAAAGAATATTTTTGGTTTTATTGTTGATTTGTTGTTACTGAAAAACAATCAAACTTCCTTCTGTTGGAGTTTTGACGATTTTAATCAATTTTTTTTCTAAATACCTCTGTTTATTCTTAGCTTGATAATAATGTATTTGTATGCAATAGGAAGTATAATTTCATATAACTAATATGATTATTACTAATATTTGTATATTTAAAAATCACTATTTAAGTCATTTTCCGTTAGTCTTTTGTGCTTTTCTCCCTAAGGTTTTTGATAATACTGCTGAAGTATTGTTACTAAAAAAAACAGTAAAAATACTTTCTATTCAAGTTTTGAATTTTTTAATCGGAACTTATTATTAAAACAAGAAATTGACATAAAGTGTTAGAAAACGGTGCTGACATTTTTTTTTAATACCTCTGTTTATTCTTAGCTTTTCAAATAATATATATTTTTTGTATGCAATAGAAAGTATAATTTCATACAACTAATATGATTATTACTAATATTTGTATATTTAAAAATCACTATTTAAGTAATTCTCCGTGCTTTTGTCCCTAAGGTTTTTGATAATACTGCTGAAGTATTGTTACTAAAAAAACAGTCAAAATACTTTCTATTCGAGTTTTGACTTTTTTAATCGGAACTTATCATTAAAACAAGAAATTGGCACTAAATGTAAGAAAAAGGTGCTGACATTTTTTTTTTATCTGTTTATTTTTATCTGTTTTTTTTTTTCTTTTTTTTTTTTTTAAGAAGTATGATATCTTTTATTTCCCACGTCCATAATTGTACTCCTCCTCCTTCTCCATGTCCTCCAGGCCTTGGAACTGGCCGAGAGCTTTTCCGCAAAAGAGATAGGAAGCATCCTGTTGTCCTTGGGAATTCAAAGCCGCAGAAACGTCCCACTTCTCAGAGCTCTTTCCTATCACATCCTGCAGAAGCCGTCATCAGATTTCAGCGCTCCTCTTATAATGGACTTGGCTTTCGCTTTCGGTAACGAGGCTTTTATTATTATTGGACATTTAGTGTCCGAGTGTAGAAAGTGTGGACATTATTGGTCGTTTAATAAATAAACGGTTTCTTCCTGGTCTTCACTCTCCCACAGGAAAGTTGAATTTCCACAACACTGTACTCTTCCAAAAAATGGCTGCGGAACTCATGCCTCATGTCCCGGAACTGAAGCCCAGTGAAGTCACTCGCTTTGCCAAGTCCCTAACCTTCCTCAAATGGCTGAACCTCCCGATTTCCGAGGCCCTGGCTGAGGTCCGTCTTCAAACCTGCGACCGGGATTAAACTGTGGGTTGAAAGAAAAACCTAAATATTCACCATTTTCTCCTGTGATGTATTTTTTTTCCTAGCACTTCCTGGCCAACAGTGCGAAGTACAGTACTTATGAGTACAGCAACCTGCTCATGGCCTTCGCCAGACTCTACTTCCTGCCCAGCAATAAAGACCAGTTCTTCACTGAGGTACAGACGGGGACTGACTGGTCAGCTGACTCCACCTGGTTGTCTCCACACCTTTGAATTTTTATTTTTGTTTTTCTCTTTGTGTTCAAGGTCCACTCTCTGCTGGACAAGTCCCTCTGCGACCTAGAGCCCCTCCTGAGGACGGACGTGGTCTGGGCTCTGTGTATACTGCAGCAGGCTAAGCCGTCTTACATCACACCCATTTTAGAAACAGAATTTGTTGCCAAGGTGTTGGGTAAGTGGAATAAAGGAGCTTTTTGTTTTCACTTATTTAGTCCGAGTGGAACATTCAGAGTTTTTGGTCTGAGTTCAGGTCTCTGAGGACAACCTCTCTAAGGAGAGAAGTGCAGAAGGTTCTTTTAACGAAGATTAAGATGTTAAAGAAATAAAGTGGAACTGGACATGGACAGAGTCCATGTGTGAATGAAAGGGGAACAGTGGAATGGTGAGGTTACAAGGAGCAGAGGTGGAGAAGGTGGAGGAGTTTAGATACTGAAGATCAACTGTTCAGAGCAGTGGAGACTGTGGAAGAGACTGAGGAGAAGAATAGAGTGAAGTCTGGAGTGATCTGTGATAGAAGAGAGTCAGCTAAGGTGGAGGGACAGGTTTACAGGACAGTGGAGAGACCAGCCATGATGGATGGACTAGAGACACTAGGAATAGGTAGAAGACAGGAG
>JAFBJS010000395.1:143258-174241 GCA_016785265.1 Paraplagusia blochii
TAGAGGGACAACACAGACAGGAAGGTTTGGAGAAAAAGCTAGAGAAGACAGATTGAGATGGTTTGGACATGTTCAGAGGAGGGACTGTGGAGACAATGGTAGAAGAATGATCCTAGAGATGGAGCTACCAGGTAGGAGACAAAGAGGAGATTGATGGATGCAGTGAGGGAGGACATGGAGGATTCATTCATTCATTAAGTCTTTCAGTTAAAACCTCAAGTAGAATCCATTTTATTACCTGCACTCATTTTTTGCACTTTTTTTGTTGGGTTTTATCTTGGCCTGCAGAGGGCGATAACAGCGGGGCAGAGAACTATCGTCTGAAGCTCCTACACATTGCCGCGACCCTCTCCTTAGAGCACCCAGAATCCTCTGACTCGGGGCCTCCACCCTCCCTGCTGGAGTCCTCAGTCACTCCCACCATCTCCCCCCTGCAGACCAGCTTGAGGGAGAGTTTGCAGGAAATAGTGGGGGAGAAAACTGAAGCTCTTCGCACGGGGGTTCGATCCCCGTACGGATGGAACATCGGTGAGTAAAAATACCGGACAATTCAGACGTGACCAGAGAATACCTAAGAATGATTTTCTGGATATTGAGTTTACTAATATGTGTCATAACCTCTCACAACCACCAGATGGCGAACTGCTAATAGATAACGATAATAAACCAATCAACTGGCCAAGCGGCAGTGACGAGACGCTTCCTGCAGGGGCGCGGAGGTTGGTCACGCAAGTTAATATAAAACTTTAAGGTTTTTAGTTTTGGTTTTGTTTCCTTTTTTAAGTTTTTCTTTCTGTTTCGCAGGGTTGCCTTTATTGTCTGGGAATTTCCAAACTATCTTGTCAAGAGTAAAGACCCTCTGGGACGGTTTGTCATGATGAGGAGACATCTGGAGCTAGCAGGCTACCTCCTGGTGGAGGTAATGACTCTTTATCTTTGGATCAGGTTTCATAAAAACAGGCACCAGTTGATTGATTCTAGAACAGGCATGGGCAAACTAAGGCCCGGGGGCCGGATGTGGCCCGTTGAGCGCCTTTATGCGGCCCACCAACCTTTTCCAAATTAAAAAAATTATCTATATTATCATCATACTTCTGCCATTTCCAGCAATTACTGTGTTTCCCCAGTAGATGGCATTGTTAAGGCTAATAGAAATGTAGGGTTTTAAATTTTATACGTGCCTATTATTACTTGCCATTTATCTTAGTTCAAATTTAAGCTGCATCTTTCTGCTCTTGACTCATCCCCAGCGTCCAATTTTAGGACCAATTGTGGCCCTTGAGTCAAAAAGTTTGCCCACACCTGTTCTAGAATGTGTTTCTTTTCGTGGTGATGATTATTTTAGAGCAATAGTTGTCAACTTTTTTGACTTGACGCCCAAATTTAATGGCAACCACGGCCTATGAAATTTTAGGATCGATTAAGTTACGATTGAATTGACCAAATATTCTGTTTTTTAGGAAATGGAAAAAAAAAATTTTTTTAGCCATTTCTGATAATATCCAATCACCAATTTTATCGTCTTTATATTTTCATAATCATGTAATGACGCTAAGACTGGTTTTCCTCCGATAACGATAATTCGCAATGACTGGGTTTTGCTTAATTTGCTGCAATCGAACGAACGGTCTTCAGATATTCAGATGGTCTTCAGATGTCTTCTCTATTGAAAACATAAAAAATTTTATTTCGTAAAAATCATTACTTTTTTTTTTTTACGAAATCGTAAACATTTCTTCATGTTAAAACGCCTCGTACTATTTTCTACAGTTAGCTTAGAGAAGTCTGTCTTCTTCCCTGTATATTGGGGTTTGTCGAAGAACTGACTGGTGCAATACTGCCAACCTGTGGTCTAATGCTGCATTGCATCTTCTACTCGTGAGACGAAAGTCTCTTCGATATGGTCAATTATAAACCGATGAAATCCACTTGTCCACAGTTGCCAAACTGTAATTCCATTTGGAGCCCTGTAGGTGGCACCACCTACGGTTAAGAGTCACGGTTTTAGAGGATGATGAGGGTGATGAAGATGATGCCGTGGCAACAATGAGCTTCTTATATCAACGGGGCTAAGACACAGGAGAGTCTCACTGCAATCTGTGGTAAAAATAGTTGGAGCTGCAGGACATCAGCAGCGTCTCTGTCGTCTTCATCTAGGTCGTCTTCTGATCTGTCCTCCAGTTTGTACTGATTCAGTGGACTTCACTGACAACTTTAACCCTTTTACTTCCCTATGGTCAGACACAGACCACGGTCAGATCAGTGCTTAAACCAACGCACTCTGTCTTCTTTCAGGTTCCATATTTCGAGTTCCTGGAGCTGAAGATGGACTGGCAAAGACAGGCGTACCTGAAGGACAAAATCGCAAAGGCCGTGGCCAAGGACATGGCCAAGTGAATTGAAAAAGTCCAGATAAAAATCCACAGATTCAGCACCATCAACATATTTAGATCTGGTTCTGAAGCATGACTGCAGGAATAAGTCCCTCGTAAGTTAAAAAAAAAAAAAAAAAGAGAGAGAATGAGAAAAATAAAATTCCAGTGGTTCCCTTGGAAACCTAAGGGGGTTTCCCTGTTTCCATGGTGACGAGAAGCAGCAGTTTGGAGCAGAAGGACCGAAATAAACTCAACTCTGAACTGTTTAGGAGAAGTCAGGCCAAGACCAAGAACAGGGCAAATACTGAGCAGTGAGGGATTGGAACTGACGGGCGTCCACGTCTGCGTCTCTGATGTAATGTCATGTTTGTGTCCTTATGGTAAAATAAATTGTTTTATTGACATAAAAAATTGCCTTTGATTCTTAATGTATCGAACTCTGTGTGTGTGTGTTTGTGTGTGTGAGAGACGCAAGGTTGTGTCCAGATGTTGTTTTGAGTGGATCCATCACATCAACCGGTCAGTCGGTCGTCAACACATCAGTTTAAGTCAATGTTCATGAATCATTCACTCATTCATCCATTCATCTTCTACTGTTTCAGCTGGAGGTGGAGGACTTGAAGATGCTGATGTTGTCTTTAGGAGAGACAAGGATGGACAGGATCAGGAATGAGGTGATTAGAGGGACAACACAGACAGGAAGGTTTGGAGACAGATTGAGATGGTTTGGACATGTCCAGAGGAGGGACAGTGGATACATTGGTAGAAGAATGATCCTAGAGATGGAGCTACCAGGTAGGAGACAAAGAGGAGATTGATGGATGCAGTGAGGGAGGACATGGAGGTGGTTGGAGTTGGAGTTGAGGATGTGGAGGACAGGGTAAGATGAAAATTGTTGACTCGCTGTGGCAACCCCTGAAAAACGGGATAAGCCGAAAGAAGAAGAGATCTTCTACTGTTTCAGGATCTTCATGGAGTCATTCCCTGAGTCACTACTGAATGATCTCACTCTCCAACCTATGGACAATTAGAAATTTTAAGGTATGGAGGTAAAGGTGAGAGAGATCTAACTGATGGTGGTTCCATAATGTGGTTTGCTGGTCTCAGAAGATTAGTGTCCTCGGTTCGAGTCCCAGAGAAACAGGACACTGGCTAACATCAGTTGTCTTCTAACTGTATAGATGTAATGGAAATGTAAAGACGGCCTACTTACAACTATTACTTACTAATGCTTTCAGTTGCGACCTCATGTCCCAGGAGTCTCTGTCCTCTCCCCCTAGAACTGAATGGCCAAAAACTGGACTCCAAATAATGGCCCAACTCCCCTAGGACTCTATAGTCCAAGTTCTCGACCCAGGACTTCACCCTTGGAGCTGAGACTTCTAGGACTTTAAAGAACCTTAGTGTAGATGAAATAGATATTCTTCTCCTCTCTCCACCCGTCCGTCCTAGGTGAGGATCCCGTCCACCGTAGACCATCGTGAGGTTAATTTCTTTTTCCTGTCGGGAGTTTTTTCGGAATTGTTCCTCAGCCGGTGTGAGGGTCTGTTAGGGCAGGGGGCGTTTTCCCATTTACTGCATCTTGTTTATTGCACATCTTCTTCTTCTTCTCCGTTCGCCTTATCCCGTTTTTCAGGTGTTGCCGCAGCGAGTCAACAATTTCCATCGTATGGAAATCTTTTTGTTGTCTGTTGCATCTTAGATTTGGCAAAATGTTTTTACGCTGGATGTCCTTCCTGACGCAACCCTCACCATTTATCCGGGCTTGTGACCGGCACTGAAAAACACTGGATTGCGCCCCCTAGTGGCTGGGTTTGTACATTGTACGTGATTATTTGTATAAGTGCCTTGGGATAACTGTTGTTATAATTTTGTACTATAAATGACTGCTTTTGATGTAATTCTTGACTAATAATTTACATTTTGGAAAATCTGGAAAATATTTTCTGTCCCATTGTCCATCTCCAAATGTTTTTGGGGGATTTTGATGAAAAAGTTCTTGAAAAATTGGTCCTAATGTCAGGTTATTTACTCTGACCTTATCAATGTGACCTCCTCTTAGTCTAAAAGTGAAGTTCAGCAGGGAACGGAGGTCCTGCAGTGGTGATGACTTCAGGTGGAAACATCTCCCTGTTGATTTCCTGTGATCAGGAAGGATGAGGTCATTTTATCAGAACAGACCGTCAGTTGATCTGTTTCACTCCCATCTCCACTCTCCGTGTTTTTGCAGTTCCCTTCCTGTCCTCCTCGGCTGAGGGGCAGCACTGACGGAGCAGGAGAAATCTGCTGACATCACCTCCCCACAAGATCCAGTCATCGCTCTGCTGTGAGAGGAGAGGAAAGGAGAGGAGAGGGGAGGAGAGATGAGGGCGGGGGCAGAGGAAAGAGTGAGAGATGCAGGGAGGAGGGGGGGAGGCAGGGATGGGACACCGATGGGAGAATGCTGCAGCTCACTCTTACATCTCACACACTCTGTGGATCATAAGGCGGAGAAACACTTTCACTGAACAGCAGCATCACTGAGCTGCACCACCTCACTCTCTCCCCCACCACTCCCACCTCCTGCCTCCCCCTCTTCTCCTCCGTCTCCCTCAAACACAAACACACAAAGACAAACAGTGCACGTGTTGCGGGGAAGCACCGAACGCTGGGTTGCTGACTTTCCCCCTCCCTTCCTCCTCCCTCTCTCTGAGCGTTCTTAACCCCTCCCTCCCTCCTCCTCTTGCTCCCTCCCTCCTTCCCTATCTCTCTCTCTCCTCTCTTTCCTTTTTTTACCTTGCCTGTTCTGGCTGTATGGTTTATTATTGCAACACAGCCCAAGACAGTCGGCGAGAAGCATGCCGGGGGAGAGCACTCACAGATCTGTCCCTACCGACAAGCATCTGGAGCAGGGAGCAGAGGAGACGGGGCTCCCTGGACCAGGTAGGAGAACCAACAGGGAGGATGGAGGAGGTGGAGGAGGAGGAATGAGTTGATGGTGTTTGTGGAGATGGTTGTTGGGCAGGGGAAAGACAAACAACTTGAGTGGAACTGTGACTTTGTCAGAATTCTCGTGCTGTGGTCGTGTTCACTGGTGGATGATGTCACCGCTGAGGTGGAGATGAGGTGGAGATGTAAATATAAACCTGGTTTCTAACAAGTGTCACATCATCATCGTTCCCACTGAGCTTATCATCTGGGAGCTGAGTCTCCTCCTGATCAGCTGTCGTCCCCCGCTGCACCTCCTCGTGCTCCTCATCCCTAACAACCCTCCTCCTCCACTGCAGCAGAGTTTCGGTCTCAGCCTCTCACTTCTGTCCCTGCTTCACCCTCAGCTCTGCCGCTGCCTCCACGTTTCTCCATCACTTTTTGCGAGCTACAGTGCGGAGTGGCTCCTCCCTCCCTGCCTCCCTCCCCGTCTCTCCCCCAACCTCGGCATGAACATGACACAGCAGCATGAAACAGGCCACTCACGTAGTTTTTCTTTCTTTTTGACATAAATACTAAATCTCTGCTTCTGTTTTCGGTGTTTTTTTGGTTTATAACCACCTGGTCGGGCTTTGATCTTGTAGATAAAACTAGAACTAGAACATTTTTGCAGTCATTTAACTGGATAAACTTCCCAAAAATATCTGTAAGCTCTCTGTCCCAGTCTTGGCTGAGCAGCACGGCACTGAAACAAAGTGACAGGTGAAAAAAAAAAAATAAACGGAATCAGAGACAAAGATTCTGTTCTTGCCGTCGCCTGAGCTGAAGCACCAACACCAGGCGTTCTGTTACAGCTCCTAACGCTGCAGCCTTTGTGACGCAGCTCCAGCTCGCTGCGGCCTACTGCTGCTACAAAGCCTGCTGCTCTGTTTCACTCTCCTCTCCCAGAGGATGCTTTCAGGCCTGGGCCGACATCCGTCCGCTCAACACGGCCCTGCGTCTCTGGGGTCGATGGTTCCCTTTAAATCAGCAGAGAAAAAATACATAAATACGTACATTTTATATTTAACCATGTATTTTTTTTACTAAACTGAAGCCGTTGCTGTGTTCTACGCATCTCTTTATTGTTTGTTATTGAAGATTATTATTGTTTTTTTTACTAAAAAACTAAAAAAAATTAGCATGATGTAACATTCTGGACTGCAGAGAAGTTATTTAGAGGAAATGGGCTTTGTGTTTGGTGACATGTGTTTGTCCTGAGGCATGACTCAGCACACACACACACACACACACACACACACACCCCTGAAGCTCATTAATAGGGCAGTGGTCAGACAGGGCTGCTAAGTGCTGATGCTTGCAACCACCTCCATCGCAGATGAGCGCGGGCAAAAAAATGGAGGCAACCAAGAGAAGCAGACACAGCTGAAAAAGAAACCAAAAGGTGGGGGAGAGGTGGTGTTAAGGGGGTGGGGGTGGGAGACGGGAGTTCTTGTCTACAGCAAATAGACTTCAGGAGGTTCTGACCAAACAGCTGCAGGACAGAGTTGGACGTCAGTCAGTTGATGACTGGCTTTTTTTCACGAGGATGGTATCAGTTAATGTATGTGATAATCAATTCAACATGACAGGGGGAATAGAGGAAAGTATAGAATCAAACTAAATAGATCAAGTGTTCTCCTATTATAGCCCCTCCCACTTCATTTCCCCCTTTTAGCTCTTACTCAATGGTTCACTAACCTGATTTCAGTCTTTATATTAGAAGCTGAAGTTAAAATGTACAAGAGAGTCACTTCCTCTTTAGCCAGCCACATCTGGCTGTACCTGTAGAGGGCGCCACAGTCATGAAAATAGTATCAACCTCTTTAATATTGTTTTCTCATTCAATCCGTAATCGAATACTGAAGTAGGTAATTCGGGATTCAAGCCCATATTAACTAATCCGCATTCGTTTCACTTTGCATTCACACACAATAAGGGAGTGAATGCGCATTAGTCTAACCATGATCCAGTTTCAATTTGATCACGTGGTTATATAACGAGATCTCGTTAATATCCGGTTTTATTCAACATGGATTCTGTCAACCAACGCACGTGCAATTTTGAGGAAGAAATGGAGCAGGTTAAAGAAAGATCAAGTTTTTACGAGCTTGTTAAACTAATACAGGTGTTGTTGTGTTCACACACACACGTGGGGAGCGACAACCGTTTTACTTTTTATTGCTTTACACCCATATTAGTTAAATCAGTATTGAAACCCCCGACTAGAGGTGGATTAGTTAATGCGCATTAGTTGATGAGCGAATGTGCATTAGTTTGTAATGTGAACGCAAAGGGGGAGCAGAACTGGTTTCGCGTCGCAGCGAATACTGTATTAAATGCCAATGTGAAAACGGTATAACTTCTTCAATTTACTAAGTACTAGTAGTTACTAGTTTACTAAGTAAAGACGGAGACTTTGCCTTTGGGTCAAAATGCGAAGGCCCAGTTAAATAAGTAAATAAGTAAACCTTGCAGGCACTGGACTGGCCGGCCTGCAGTCCAGATCTGTCAAGCAGTTTATGGAATCAAACCCTAAGAAATGGCAGAAACTAAAATGTAACCAGTTAAAAATGTTTCTCATTAGTTTGCTTTGTTGTATGACTGACTTACTTCTTCCTGTGTTTTTCAGAAATGATAAGACATCCGTCCACGGACTTTACCCCCAGTGACAGCGGTTCTTCCCCCAGTGATAGTGGTTCTAGCCCCTCTCCTAGTACACCTCAGAAAGTGCTCCCAGGATTCATCTTTGGTCCAAGGCTGCTTCATGCAACACCAAGCTCCACTGGTTCAACAAGACCTCAGCCCGAGGGCTCGGATCATCGCAACCCCACCTCACGGAGGTTGTCTGGAAAGTTGGGTGGTCATGGACCGTGTGGACGCCATATTCCTTTTAAAATGGAGAGAATCAAGGTTTGTTATTTCTTCCCTTTCATATTCCCATGACAGCTGTATTTAATTAAATATATGCTGATAGTAAATATACAGTATTTTTCCTGATTTTGACAGGTTCTAACCGGATCTGAGGTGGAAAGTGACTTCCCAGACGATCAAACCATTAGCACAAGGGTGGTGATGGGTCAAGAGACGCTGCGCAAATCAACAGAGATCCAGAAAGGAAAACCTCTGGTCGAACCAGTTGGTCAGACTCTTCCCACACCAGCTCCACCGCTTCCTCAGGCACAATCAAAGGAGGAAAAGAGTGGTCCAAAACAGGAAGACGAGCAGAAGGAACCCATCCAACAGGCTACCAAACACGTTTCACCTTCTCACAAGCCTCCCTCGCCGCCATCGTCCTCTCCAAAGCCCGTCACAGCCGATGACACACTGATAGACACGCAGGAAGAGGGTGGAACCTCGCAAAAAGAAGTGCCTTCCCTCCCTTTTTCTGAGCTGGCCTGTCCAGTTACTTTGTCCTTCTCGGAACCGGCCTTTGCTGTTGACCCTCTACGAGTAGGAATGCCCTCATCCCTGGACCCTGACCTTTACTATACTGCTCCTTCCACACCAATAAAAATGACTCCCTGCTCTTCTCACCTTAAACACAACTCCTACCCAGGATCACCTGCCTGTCCTCTTTCTCCCGGCTCTCCCTCAGACAGCGAGGACCTCTGCTCCCCTCTCACTTCTCCCTCCGGTTCATACATCACTGCCGAGGGAGGCAGCTGGGCCTCCTCCTACACATCGTCCACCTCCCCATCCACCTCCCCTAATCCACTCCTCACAGAAGAAGCACAGGAAGCCCATGCCTGCTTCGTAAGCTCCTTGTCAGAAATTGGAGATGAAGTTGGAGAAGAAAAAGGACCAGTGGGACCAGAGAAAGAAGAAGAACCGGTCGGGGAGTACAGCTCACACCGTCCTGACGATTTCAGTTCAAATCCAAGAATAGGTAGAAAAGAGGCAGTGATTCTGGAAGAGGAGGAGGAGGCGCCGAAGGTTGACGAGGTCAAAGTAACCAGAGAAAGTTGTCGTCCATCGTGGGTGACGGAGAACAGGACGTCTCTAAGAAGCAGTAGCAGCCACAGCAGTGACTCTCAGGAAGATGAAGGAGAGTCCGAATGCTCGGTCTTTCCGCTCGAAGAGGCAAATTCGGCTGAAATAGAACGTGCTAGAAACATACAGACGGGTCTTACCTTGCAACTGGACACGTGCCTAGCAGAGGAGAGTTACGGACAAATCGATGAGCAACCACATCTGTTATCAACGGCTTTAACCCCAGACATGACCATGGGCTCGTCCAGCTTTAGTTCCGATTCCCCGCTCACCCCTCACGACGTCTTTGGTCCTGGAGCATTTGAAAGATTAGGTTCCGGTTCTTTTCTGTTCTCTCAGGCAGCGTCTTCTGACGATACACCCGAAGAAGAAAGGATGATCCCTGCTTCCCTCATCTCCTTTCCTCTCCACACCAGCCTTATCTTTAGAGCCGATTCCATGGAAATCACTCTGTTCCCCACAGAGGAAGATTACGACATTGGAGAAGTTCCTGACGGAGATGAAGGGAAGGACGTGGATGCCTACGCAGCAGGAGAGGAGGAGGCCGATGTTGAAGATGGAGATGATGATGATGAGGAGGAGGACGAAGATGAAGAAGAGGATGACGAGTATGACGACGAGTGTGATTGCAGTGCCGGCGGTGCCGCAGACTGTGACGACTATAATGGAACTCATGAAGAGACCGATGACCGTGAAGGGGCGCCGGTGGAAGCTAAGGTGGAGGTGAAGGTGGTAGAAGATGTAGAAGGAGAGGAAGAGGAGGAGCAGGACGATGTGGAGTGTGACAGCAGAGCAGTGGAGGACCCAACAGATGAGGACAGCTCAGCGTCGTTCCTTCATTCACTTTCAGAAACCTCCATCAATGAGGGTCTGGATGAATCTTTTTGTTATCAAGACGACACAGATGACTCCTTGGATTCTGCGTCTTACAATGGAGAAGAAGACGAATGTCTGTACAGCACTGAGAGACACGCACAATCACTAGAACCAACATCGCAGGTATGCACTCCTGTCGACGTGACAACAGAACCTGAACAGGTGTCGGAAAGCTGCACGGAGTCCAATGAAAATATACAAGAGGAAAAAACAGGCGAACCTGGTGAAGTCACATCTCTTTCTGATACTGTTCACCCCAAAGAAAACACCAGGAGATCTGAAAGTTTGGAAGATCCTCAGCCTGATCATCTGTCGCTCCCTGAATTAGAATCATCCACTGGAGCAGATCAGAGGGAACTGTCACCTTCAAGAACAATTTCCGATAAATCCTCAAATGACCAAAAAGCTTCTAGTCTTTCAGAATCCGTTCCACACCAACCCACCGCGGAACCAAGTAGGTCTGATCCATTCACCATTCTTGAAGATTCCAATGACAGACATCAGGTCCATCATTCGGCAATGCCTGATGTCATTCCTGAACCTCCAAACCAGGTCAATAGACCCGCCTCCTGCACGTCATCACAGAAAAATGAGGATCTGGACAGGTCAACGGATGACACTGAGAAAAAGACCGAGATGAAAGTTCCAACAATGAAACAAAGCACTGATTGTCCCGTGGAAACGTGTACCAAAGAACCAGAGAGGGATTCTTTCAAACTTCTCATCAGACCTCGTCATTGTCAGCCTGAGAGCCAGACCACGGTCAGAGCGACTAGGCTTGTGTTATCAAAGTCCCTTTCCAATAAATCCGACGTACCAAGAGGAGCGGAGGCCTTGTATAGATCTGGTGTAGCCAGGGAGTCTGAGATCAAGCAAGACCAGAAGACTGGTATAACGTCAGAGTCCAGAAACTCAGGTTCAACTTTCCCTTCTGACATTGCAGCTGCCACCAATGACTTGAACAAAGGTGTCGTCCTTCTGTCCTGTCCCAGAGACACTTGCCCAAGCTCCAGCAATATACCCGTATCTGTCACCTCAGACGTTGCTGACAATCTTTCCCTCACGTCTGAATTCTTTCCCGGCGACTGTGGCCAGGAGAATCTGAGAGAAACCCTTCACGGTGCCGTGGAGGGTGCAGTGGGCGCCGTTGGATCTCACTCCCCTGTGGCCATTTCACCCAAAAGAGATAACTCTGAAACAGAGACAAAGAGGAGAGTGGACCCTCGGTCTGGGATTTGGGGTGATAGCAGGACGGTCAGTGGGTTGGGCTTTAGTTCAGGGCCGGTGGATTTGGGTGGATGGAAAGAGTTGGAGACTCAATATGAGATAAAGTCAGAAAGCCATAACAAACAAATGACGGTGGCTCCGATTCTGGGGGTTAACACCTGTAAAGATTATATCAGTGTCGCAGATTTTGGGGTTCACGAGGAAGAAAACAGTCGGTGTGGAATGACGGAGCGGTTAACAGACGAGAAACTGGTTGAGAAAGTTTCATCTGAAACTATTCTGACCTCATGGAAATCAATCGAGGAGATTTCAGAAGCAGGAGGCGGAGAAGATGGAAGCACTCAAATACCGCTGGATGAAGATAGTTATCTAAACACAGGCGCAGATGTAGGCAGGAAGAACACAACGATACAGGACACTTGGAACAACAACAACAATGACTCGGCATTTGAGTCTTTCAAAGAAATGATGTGTGGAAGTTTGAACGCTCTCTCGGAGGAGGCGAGACCGCAGAACGTTAGCGTCGCTGTTAAAGGGTCGCCTTCCAATATTCCATTTGAGGAGATGCAACTTCAGGCGTCCGATTCATTTGTAGAACAAAAGGAGGAGACGCTGAAGACGTCAGGATCGAGACAGATATCATCCCCAGGAAAGGACATCTGTAACATCTCGGCGTCGATGAAGACTAACGTCAACACGGTGGCAAAAAGTCAACATTTTCATTGCTCAACTCAACCCCGTCAGGATGCGACGACCGCAGCTAATGACTCCTTTTGTTTCCCTCACGGATCCTTTGGTTCTTTCACTCCTAAATGTAAATCTGCTGAGCTTAGACCGAGTCGGCGTTCCCAGTACAAGGTTGAAAATAATGTCTCTGCGCCTGAAGAAACTCTGGGAAGTTTAAAGCCTGAGACTGATCGTAATCAGAAGGTTGAAATAACCGACACGGCCCCTCGTGAATCATCGAGTGAAGAAGCCCTTGGAGGACAACAACATTTTTGTTGTAACTCAGGGGAAGATGGTGATGGCGAGACAACAGATAAAAAAATCCAAGGTGACAAGATGGACAAAGATAAAAAATGTGAGATAAAGGCCTCCCCCATACCGATGAGCCCCAAACACATCTCCTGTCCTGTCTCTAAGGACGTTGGTCTGGACATACCAAATACTTCTGAGAAAAGTCGTAGAGGGAAGCAGAGGAAACACAGAAAACGGCAGAAAGACAGCCAGAGTGGTTCGAGCTCCGACTCTGTGGATGATCTGATGAAAGACGAATCGTCAAATACCGCAGAGGAGATCACAGCTGTCCCTCAACCGAAGACGGATCAAGAGACAAAGACGAAATCTTCACCACTGTGTAATCAGCACACCACATCTAGGACAGACAATCCAAAGTCCCTTACAGTAGTACAGGACCCCAGTAGTACCAGGTCTGAGGTCCTGGATAACATCAACGTTATTGTGGCACTGAATGAAGAAATGCAACAGAAGGAGCAAACTCTGGATAACAGGCCTTTGGTAGCTAACAGGCGAATTGCAGTAGATATTAATGACAACAACATTGTGACGGACCAGACCCAAATCATACCGTCCCCACATTCCTGCTCTCCCTTACCCTGCGCTTCACCTGAGACGGAGGACGATCTTTCCACACCGGTACAAGAATCTCAGCCCGTCCTTTCAATCAACCAACGGTCTTTCCTCTCAACGTGCCACGATAATACGTTTTGCTCAAGCGCCCAGGAATCCAGGCAGCCGTCCAATGACACGTTTCCTTCCAGTAGCAGCATCATCGTCCAGAAGATTCCATCTGTCACATCTCCATCTGCCTCCTTCTCCACAGCTACACCAGCCAGTCTTTCCCAGCCAACCCAGGAGTCATCATTATCAGGAAATAATGACTCACCACGCGCCCGAGATTCTGTTTCCAGTGTCCAGTCTCATCCCAACAACCAGTCGCACAAACAAAACAAACAGGGTTTCACAAGGAGCTCACAGGACAAACTGAGAGGTGAGTCCACAAATGTGACAACCAACTGGTGTGATGATGCCGAGTTTGTTGTCTCTCTGTACGTAGGTAGTGTATGTATTGGACATATTTAACCTTAAAAGTTAAAGTATCTGAGGTGAAATACAACGTTCACTCAGTAACAAACCCTGTTCAGTTGAACACAGCTCTGGCAGGAATTGAAGAAAGACATGCAGGAGAAATGTCTTGTTTTATGAGTCTTGTTTTATGCTATTTTGGAGATCAACTAACATATGTGGATATTTCTATGCAATATTTATCATATATTTACAATATGTCTATACATACTGTGCATATATGGTTTATACCAGTGGTTCTCAACCTGGTTGCGATCGAACCTTAGGGGTTCGGAGAGTCGGTCTCAGGTGTTCGGTAGAGCTTCTGCCGCGGAGGTCAAGACACACCGACTAACCCTACTGGTGGGGCTTGGTAGAACCACTGGTCTATATATATATATGATGCATTACACATTTAAATATATATATACCAATGTGTCTTTATGTATGTAAATGACCATTTGCAGCCATGTTGCAACAGCAATTACAAAATCTTTGTTTTTTCCAATTGTCCCTGAACTTATTCCAGAGGGTCCTTTTCCAACTAAAGGGACTAAAGACCTCCAGGATGACACTGTCCTGCCTGGACATCCAGACAGGTCCCAATCGAGGGAGGTTGTGGGAAATGACGCCCCATCGATCCACCAGGAACTGGAGCCCTTTACTTCAACCATCATGACTGACAGACCGTCTGGGGGTGCCGTCAATCACAGCCACAGGATTACTGAGGACATTGACATTTCCTTCAAACACAATTGTGAGTCCTGTCACTCACCTGACGTCCACAACGAATCAGACCAATTTTTACCTTCTCCTGACAGCCATCGACAAAAAATCAAAATCCCATTCGCTCTTTCTGGGTAGGTTCCATCCTGGCTTCCTGTAATGAGTCTGAGAGTGAAGGGTCAGTACCTGAGCTGGAGGAGGTGGAACACCTAAGGCCTCCAGAACATCTGGTGAGACGTCCAAGGTTTTCAATTTGTGAAATAGCACCGTAGCGTTTGTGGCTCATACTCTTGAGAATCTGCTACGTTTTTGTCACACTGACTGCCACTAGAGGGTGCTCTAGCTGGCTAGTGCGACTTATACTCCAGATAATACGGTAGATGTTTGGTCTGGTGATGACCACTTTGTTCCTTCTGTCTTTCTTTCAGTCTCTGTCCTCTGCAGATGAAGGACTGAACAGACCAAAGCAGAGTCGTAGTGAGAAGAAGGCTCGCAAGGTCAGTAAAGAAAACTCCCTCGCAGTAGAAGACCAAAAAACTGATGGGGCTCAGATTACATTATACTGACATCTAGTGGTGGCTTCTTTACCAGATCTATAAATCATGTCATGTTGCATTTAATAACATCTATCCAGACCTGAGGATATGGAATAATGTTCTCTATGGTGCACGATGTGATGGTTCTTCACTGTTACTGGAAGACAGAACCAGACACTGGTCTGTCCTCCTGTCTTCGGTTCTGTCTCTACCTGCTTTCTGTGTATGTAGGCCATGTCTAAACTGGGTCTGAAACCAGTCCACGGTGTGACCAGAATAACGATAAGGAAGTCCAAGAGTATCCTGTTTGTCATCAGTCGACCTGACGTCTTCAAGAGCCCAGCGTCAGACATTTACATCGTCTTTGGAGAAGCCAAGGTGGGACTTCCTTCCTTCCCTCCTTTCTTTCCTCCTTCCTTTCTATCCTTCTTTCCTTCCCTCCTAACTTATTTCCTAATTCCGTTCTTTTTTTCTGCTCTTGTAACTTGTTTACTTTCCTACTTTCCTCCATTTCTTTATCTGTTCCTTCCTTCCTCCCATCATTCCATCCTTCTATTCTTCCTACATAACTCATTTCCTCCCTTCCGTACTTCCAGTCTTTTTTTCTTCCTTTTATATCTTGTTTACTTACCTTCCCTCCTTCCATTCTCATTTTTTCTTTGGTTACTTCTGTACTTTTCTTCCTTTCTTCCTTCTTCCCTTACTTTCTTCCCTCGTTCCTACCTTCCTTCCTTCCTTCCTTCCTTACGTCATTCCATTGTTCTTTCCTTCCTGCTTAAAGTTATTTCCTCCCTTCCCTCCTTCCATTCTCTTTTTCTTCTTTGGTAACTTCTTTACTTTCTTCCCTACTTCTTTCCTTTATTTTTTTCTTCCTTTCTTCCTTGATTCCTTCCTTCCTTCCTTCCTTCTATCATTCGATCCTTCTTTCCTTCCTTCATAACCTATTTCCTCCCTTTGCTCCTTCCATTCTTTTGTTTCTTAACTTCCTTCCTTCCTTCCTTCCTTTCTCCCTTCCTTCCTTCCTTCCTTCCTTCCTCCCTTCCTTCCTTCCTTCTATATTCCTTCTTTCCTACGTTTTTCTCCATTACGTCTTCTTTCCTCCTGTCCTGTCCTTCCTAAATGCATTCTTTTATTTCCTGCTCTCTAAGCAGATCTTTCTTCCCACTTCCTTCGACCCTACATTTCCTACAACATTTTTTTTCCACTTTGTTAATTTTTTCCATCTTTTTTCCTCATCTATTTTCAAACTCCCTGTCCAATATATCATTCTTTCCTCTGTTTCTTTCCATACTTGTTACCTTTCTTCTTTCTTCCTCTCTTTCCTTCTCCGTGTTTTGATTCCTTTTTTTTTACTTCTGCCTTCTTTCTATCCATCCTGTCTTTCCTTCTGTTCTTCCTTTCCGTCTCTCCGCCTCCCTCTAGCGGACACTTTTAATATTCTCCACATCTCTCCCCCTCAGATTGAGGACCTATCACAGCAGGCTCACAAAGCTGCTGCAGAGAAATTCAAAATGCCGGTGACCTCCTCTCCTCTGGCTCCTCCTGTCCCACCCAGCCTGACCATCAAAGAAGAGAGCGAAGAGGAGGAAGAGGAGGTGGTGTACCACTGAGAACATCACAGAACCTAGAGTTAAAGTCCATGTTGTGTTTATTTACTCCCAATAATCTTGATTTGATGATGATTTCTCCATCTCTGATGCTCTAGTTGGACGAGGGAGGTCTGGAGCAGAGGGACATCGAGCTGGTGATGGCTCAGGCCAACGTGTCACGAGCTAAAGCCGTCCGTGCGCTGAAACACAACAAGAATGACATTGTGAATGCCATCATGGTGAGAGGGGAGAAAGAGGAGGAGGAGGGAGGGAGGGAGGGAGGGAGAGGAGTCAGTGGAGGAGGACGGGGGGGGGGGGGGGGGGAGGAGACTGGGGGTCACACTCAGAGGGAGAAGAGCTGCTGCATAAAGTAATGAGTCATAGTTACTGTATAATTTGAAGTCCTGTCTCTTCTGAGCAGTGCTCATTTTGTCCACCAGATGGCAGCAGAGGATTTTAATTAGACTTATAGTGCGTTGTATCCAATTCCATCAGGCGACAGTGCATAACGAGAGTATAAACTGAAATTAACGGTATTTTTTAATCTTTTTTTTATTTTAAAAAATACTTCTTTAACCTTTATTTGTCTGACACTGGTGCTGACATATTTTAATGCTTGTTTTCCTTGTAAACTTACATCTTTATTTTTGTAAAAAAAATTAATTTGATTGTGTATTGCCTGTATGTATTTTTCTTAACCTGACATTAATGATTTTTAAAAATTTTTTTGGTGTTTTTATTTACCACAGGAACTGACCATGTGAATGAAGGACACTTGGATCTTCAGGATCTTCAGGTTCCTCTAGTTCCAGCCTAAAAAGCCTAAACGCCACTGATTCTTCTGTCTTGCTGCTACTGTTTGTTGCTTCCCCAATATCTGCTGAATAAAGACTATTCTAACGTGAGCTCGACTTTTAAATATTCAATCGGCCAAAAGTGATGATGAATTACAACTTTTTTTCCCCCATTTTTTTCATAGATAATTTACACACATTCCTTTTGTTAAACTCTTTATTATGATCCCTGGAAAAATATTCTCATTAGCGGCTTTCATTGTTACCATTTTTTTTTATTAGATGAAATGTTTGGTCCCATAATTAAGATTTTTAACAAACCAAAACAAAGAAGATGACACAACAAACATTGGCAAAAACACACGTCTGCTCTGTGAAGTCGAGACCAAAACAAACAAAAAAAAATACCAGACGAGACGAGTCACCTTCTGACCACAGTTATTCTCCCTGTCAATGTTAGGGTTAAGACATTTCCTGAGCAGATGTGATGCAACCCAGTGTGTTAAAAACACCCTCACAGGTGAACTGTAGGATGAACTAGTAAACAGCCAACACACAGGTGAGTACACACAAAAATACACAGAGTATTTTATCCCTAAAACACCTCAGGGCAGTATCTGTAAAGTTTCGTTCCGCTGCAGCACAGATGGATAATATTTCACTTGGATTAAATGCACTTTTTGGCTCGACTCCTTGGAGTAAACAGGTTTAAGACTAATTTGCGGGGAGGACGTTGTTCTCAAAGTGTCCCTGGTTGGTGATGTTCCCAGCTGGGGAGTATCTGGCAACGACGAATGAAGAACCGTCCGATGCGATGGCTTTCCCGATGCCCAGCTCTTTGCTGCTTTTCCAAACCATAGCAGTGAAATGGCCTTGACAGGAGAAACAAAGTAGATAGAAATGACACAAGGAAAAGAAATTTAATACCAACGGCTCCTTTTTGAGCCTTTTCACCCAATCACATTGGTTCAGAGTGAGTAACAGTCATGTGATCCTCCTATTGGGGGATCACATGCTCCCGCTCCGTCACGCGGGAGTCTCCGGCTTTGGGAAACTATTTGGTTGCGGGACGTGCATTTCAACCGTAGGCCTTCAAATGACGTCATAGTTTTGTGACGTCAAATAAATACGCCATACATTTAGTCCTGTTTTAAATGCAATCTGTGCAATCACAGGACACGTACATGTTGGTAGGGCCAGCTAGAAGGCTCTGATGTCGCAATCTTGTGAGATTATTGGTCGGAGCGCAGTAAACTGAACAAGCTGTGTCTGTTCCCTTACAGAGTGCAAAGCCTTCACTTTTGATTCTGAAAGTTCTGGCAGATTTCAGGGAACCTGACAACACTAGCTAGCTGAAATACTATTGGATAAAAAGTTTTTATCCAACTAAAATGTAAACATTATTAATTAAGAAAAATATTTATGAATAAATGTGTTTTTCTTAGTATGTTTAGGCCAGCAGAGAAGGCTTTGCTGGCCCTGACCCTCCACCACTGCTTGAATTAGGAGTGAACAGAACAGAGACTCCATGTGTTTCCGGATCTGGTCCATGCTAAGGTGGAGACATGGAGGTGGAGACAAAAAAGTGAATCATCGTCATTGCTGGGAAAATGGTGTGGGATTTCAAAAATGTTGCCTTTGAGGCTTAATGTTACTAATTCTCTGAAGTTTTTCAGGCTTTTTTTCCATACAAAGAATTCCAGTGTTTGGATTAATCACAAAAAAATGCAGGTGAGAAACACTGCCATCTACCGGTAATTTGTCCTATTTTATCTATTAAGTTTTTTTCCTCACATTTGGAAAGGAAAACGACTCTGTCCAGTAGTAGCCCCAGAAGTATCTTCTTTTGGATTAAATGACCTGGATGACAGAGAACCTAAACCTTATGTGTCAAACCCAAGGCTCGGGGGCCAAATGCGCCCGCCAATATTTTGTAAAGTCTTAATTAATGCAAATATTTAGATGTAATGTAGTTACATCTCTACAGTCTTCTATTTACAATTGGCCCTTTATGGAAACAGTAGTTATGATATGACACAGACACATTCAGAAATGTTGTTATACTGATTAATCATGATTAATCATGATTGCAATCCATCATGGTTTTAATGAACCTGGTAAATGGATCATTTATCGTGATTAACCATAACTTACTGCATCATGATAATGATCAACTGTGATAAGTACTCCATGATGTTTGATTCATTCTGATTAATCATGATTAATTGCGATTAATCTATAGCAAATATGTAATCAGAATCTATTTTGGCAGGAACTCCCATACAGGTCATTTGAAACATAAAGATTTTTATAAGTGATGTCCGATATTTACGTTTCCGAATTTATCAAACCAAAGTATTTGTCCAAATACTTTTAAATTTCAGACAGATACCAATGTACCTACTTACTAAAAATATATGTGATACACCTATATATGTATAGAATATTGTTTTTTTTTTTTTTCTGTTTCTAGTTCTCACCTGTACCAGAGGAGAATCCAGGACGGTTGAAGTTGTACTGTTTGACTTCGTCGTACCAGCGATCAACGACATCTTTCCCTGCGGGAGAACGTAGACAGAGTGTCACCTCAGCACAGAACAGGATCAGACTTGACGTTCATCTCTGAGTGACACCAGCGTGAGGCGCTGCACCACTTTATACTCTTTACAGATGCTGCAGTATTCTGGGGGATTTTTTTTCACTTTTTTTCAAGTCACTCATATCTGGGGGGACATTTCTCTTCAGTGACTCATGGTGTCTGGGATTTAAACAGCTCCCAGCTGTTCACACCAGGAGCTGGAACACCCAGCAGGGGGCGTTGTTCAGTGTGTGAAGATAGTACATGAATATATAACAGACAGTTCTTTCTCCTTATGCAGTACCTGATTGGTCATAAGAAGCCCAGGCCAGGTTCTCTCCACAGCTCCCCCTGCTGGACTGTTCACTGTGCTTCAGGATCTTGGTGCTGGCCAGGCTTTCCGCGTACCTGTGGACCCATCAGTCAAAGGTAAGGGACTATATGGATATACAATCCTTTTACTGTACACTATAAGGTCACGCCTTCACTGAACAAACATATTATCAACATGTCCCTGCCCAGTGTATACATCTAAATCCTGCTAAATCCTCTTGAAATGGTCAAAAGCTCTTTTTTTATGGGCTTTTATCCCCACTCAGCTCTTCTCCACCCTTTAGATAAACACTCCGTCCAAGGTTTACTGCAGAGTAAAACTACGCCAGAGTTGTAAAAAAAACATTTCCCAAGAAGCAGAATTGAATCTAAATATTTAAAATAATCGCAGGATAGTGTTAGCGTTTAGAACCTGGATTATAAAAACAATGTTGAGAAAATAAAACATCAAAAAGACGTCGCATTCAGTGCTGATAGGAAACGTCTTCGAGGAGTTCCGTCTTTTACATTTGCCAGTTTATATATTCCATTTAATCAGATTTTCATTAAAATCTGAAATTATTTATATGTTTGGATTTTTTGTACACAAACGGCCCATAGAAATACAAAATCTATCACATGTATTTTACATCTATATTTTTCATGGACAGTTTGTTATTAGAATTGGTGTGTTCTCAAAAAATGTGAACTCTCGTTCAGTTATAAGTAAAGCAAAATATTGATCATCTTGATTTTTGCCCTGGTCAAGGCAGGGCCTTCAGCTAGAAGGCCCTGAGGTTGATTCTGAAGGCTCTGACAGGCTCTGACATAGGGCCAGCTTGAAGGCCTTGACGTTCATTCTGAAAGCTCTGGCAGATTTCATGGCAACTGACAACTCCAGACAGTCAAAACATGATTGAGTAAGTAAATACCTATCCAACAATAAAACTCAATGCTATTAGACACCCGCTATGGCTTAAACAATGACATACATGTTGTATAAACATAGTGTCATCTAGAAGGCCCTGAAGTTAACTCTGAAGGCTTTGGCAGATTTTACGGCAACTGACTACTTAATATGTTGTGTTTTATCCACCAGTGAAACACAATGTTTTCAGACAACCGAGAGGGCTTAAATATTAATATACGTTGTATTTACATAGAGCCAGCTAGAAGGCCCTGACTTTTGATTCTGAAGGCTCTCACAAGCTCTGACATAGGGCTAGCTAGAAGGCCTTGACGTTGATTCTGAAGGCTCTAGGAGATTTCATGGCAACTGACAACTCCAAATAATTATACATGATTGAGTTAGTAGAATTCAATCCATAGATAAAACTCAATTATCAGACACCTGGAGAGAGAGACAAAGACAGAAGGTTTGAGAAAGAGAGAGACAGACAGAGGGCCTGGGAGTGAGAGACACACAGATAGAGAGACACAGAGAGCAGCTGCTATGAGTTGAAGGAGAAACAGAGGCCTTCAAATACTAATGGTATCTGACGGGCCAGGGTGCAGCCTTCATTATGGGCCTTCCTTCCTCCTAATGAAGGCTCTGGTTCTCATCAGTGTGTGCATTAACCCACCGGGCGGCCTCTCTGCTCAGCTTGGAGCTCAGCTTCAGCGGAGGAGCCTGGTGCTTCCGTCTGTAGTCATTATGGCAGCGCAGAACTTCATTAGAGAACTGTCTGGAGGCTGAGGGACACAGACGACAGGAGGAGTCACAGGAGTCACAGCAGGAGCAGATGGTGATGATGATGAGGACAGCAGAGACTGAAGAACAGGACTGCAGAGACCTGTAGTTTACTGACTGACTGATGGAGTGACTGATGTAGTGACTGACTGATTAAAGGAGTGGCTCCCTAACTGACTGACTGACTGACTGACTGATTGATTGATTGACTGATGGAGTGATGTTATGTCAGACTGACTGACTGACTGACAAAGTGACTGAGTGATGTAGTGACTGATATAGTGACTTACTGACTGACAGAAAGACTGACTGAATGAAGGAGTGACTGACTGACTGACAAAGTGACTAAGTGATGTAGTGACTGATATAGTGACTTACTGACTGACTGACTGCCAGAAAGACTGACTGACTGACTGACTGACTGACTGACTGACTGACAAAGTGACTGAGTGATGTAGTGACTGGTATAGTGACTGAGTGACTGACAGAAAGACAGATTGACTGACTGACTGATTTACTGACTGACTAACTGACTGCCTGTTAGAGTGACTGACTGACTGACGAAATGAGTGACTGTCTGACTGACTGACTGACTGACACTGACTGACAGACACTGACTGACTGTTGGAGAGAGTGACTGATAGTGACTGATATAGTGACTGACTGACAGAAAGACTGACTGAATGAAGGAGTGATTGACTGACTGACAAAGTGACTAAGTGATGTAGTGACTGATATAGTGACTGACTGACTGAAAGAAAGACTGACTGAATGAAGGAGTGAGTGAGTGAGTGAGTGAGTGAGTGAGTGAGTGAGTGAGTGAGTGAGTGACTGACTGACTGACTGACTGACAAAGTGACTGAGTGATGTAGTGACTGGTATAGTGACTGACTGACTGACTGATTGAAAGACTGACTGACTGAAAGAAAGACTGACTGAATGAAGGAGTGAGTGAGTGAGTGAGTGAGTGAGTGAGTGAGTGAGTGAGTGAGTGACTGACAAAGTGACTGAGTGATGTAGTGACTGGTATAGTGACTGAGTGACTGACAGAAAGACAGATTGACTGACTGACTGATCTACTGACTAACTAACTGACTGACTGACTCAGTGACTGACTAACTGACTGACTGTTGGAGAGACTGTCTGACAGACAGACTGACACTGACTGACTGACACTGACTGACTGACACTGACTGACTGACACTGACTGACTGACACTGACTGACTTCAGGAGGAGGTGATGGAGTCACCCTCCTCCCTCCTGCCTCCCCCTCCTCCCTTGCTGCCTGGTGCCTATCACTCACTGCCCTGTTGATAAGTGTCACACAATGTCAAACAATGGACACATTGAACCAGCTGCAGAGAAACAATGGACATGTCCAACATGCTGCAGCGTAGCCTGTGTTGAGAAGCTGAATCAGAGCAGATTAGAGACTTTAGGAAGTTCAGAACAAACGGAAACAGAATCAAAGTGAAAACTCAGTGTTTCCTTCCGTCGGTGACGCAGACTCATCGAGAGGAAGAAGACGTTCCTGCAGCTGCAGCTGCTTCCACTTACCTGACGTCCCCATGCTGCTGACACAGAGATCTGTTGGGTCTGAGCTGAAGAGAAGCCTGGACGGCAGCAACCTCTCCTCTGTCCTGCTGTCTCACCCTTACCCGTCCTCCCTCTGTCCCTCTTGTGCAGCCACTAACTCTCAGCTCAGGAAATCCAGATCTGCTCACGCAGCTGCCCTGCTCCTCTCTGTGGTTTCCAATAAACCGGTTTCAGTTACGAGGCCACACCCCCGTACTATCAGCCTGTCCCACCCCTGCTGCAAGAATTCAGGGACACCCCTCCAGTGGGTGACATCATACATTCCCAACGTCCATTTATGGACTCGTGTTCCACAGAATTTTCAGCTAAAAAAACTTTTTTTACCCCCCTTTTTTCCGTTGAGTCATTCTACTCAGACACACAGCTCTACAGCGCCACCAGGCTGAGTCAGTGTCTTATTACACAGCAGGCTAATGATTACCATCTGCATTAGTCTTTCATTTTCACCTTGGCAGGAACATCATATGGTTTTAGTGTCTGGTCAAATGGACTCTGATGTGTTTTGGAAATGAAATCCACTCTGATATTTATAGACTGGGTCAGAGGAACAGAGAGGATTCCATGGACAACAGTGACTGACTGCAGAGACAGACAATTGGCCCTCACCCCTCACCCCTCACCCCTCACACTCTACCGTTCACCTATAGAAAAATGCAGCTCTGCAAGGATTTCCCAGATTTAATAATACAGTAAAGTCTGGAATGTACGACAATAAAACATGTGTAGACATCTTTCTGACTTTGTCCCCGTCTCCAGAAACCTGTGCGTTTGATTGTATGACCTGGACATGGACTTGAGACCTGGATTCAAAAACTGTAGTCCTGACTTGGAATCATCTACAAAGACTTGACTTGGTTTTGTTTCTGTCCAGTTCTGACTTGGACGTCAACATTTTAAATTTTCATATTTTCTTTCAGATTACAAAACTGAGAACCAATAGTTAAAAAAAAGGAAAAATTTACTTTTATTTTTTTTTTTTCCGGCTAATTTATTTTTACCATTAAAAAAAAATAGGCATATGGAAATTTGGAAATTCCCACACTTGTGTGAAATTATCAATAAGTATCAGAATTTATGGAATTATGGAATATAAAAAAATCCATAGTATTTAATTTTCTAGTTTATTCATCCTCATACTATCATCCGTTGCCAGGTCTCCACCACCACCACCCAAATCACACTGCACCTGCATACTGTGAGACACCTGGAAATTATGCAGGGTGGGACGGTGCTATGATCAGAGAAACCTGGGAGCTGGAGGATTCGAACCTCAAGCCTTGTGGATCCAGGACCGCTTCTATAACCACTGGGCCACCACTGCTGCCCATTTTCTGGTTCAGTTTGTTGTTATTGAACTGACAACTAAAGAAAGTGTTTTTCTACTTGGTAGATTTGTTAAACTTTTGCAGACCTTATAAACTTTTCATTCCGGAGAAATCCCACGAAAACCAGTCCAAGTTTAAAGTCAACATTAAAACTGGGGCACGGACTTAAACAAACGCACCTGTTGGTGAAAACAACAGCAACAAACCAGGTTTTTTTTTGTTTTTTTTTAACACAGCGGAACAGGGCATTGAGCAATAACGAGCCAACAAGGTTGTGGTCGGCACAGAGACGGATCCACTGTGGCCTGGAGCGAACACTGACATGAAGGAGCTGCGAGTCCGGGCAGAACCTGTTTCTGAAGAACGATGGAAGGTGAAGAAGGTGTTTGAGTTTCTGTTTTTTTAATGCCCTCAGAGGACGAAAGTCTGTTTCCTCTTCACCGCAACACAACAAAGTTAAACCAACCAACCAGCTCTCAACCAGAATCTGTTGGAACTGTTAAACCTTTAGGTGACATTAGAAGTCAAAATGAATGCAGTTTTGGCGCCCCCTGTGGCTGACTGTGTAAACTCTGCAGAGCAGGGAAGGGGAGTGCATTTGTTACAACAACAGAAATAAAAAGAGTAAAACACAAAAAATAAGGGTCGACAGTGGTGGCCTAGTGGTTAAGGAAGCAGATTCAAGTCAGGTTCGAATCCGCCAGGTTGCCATTGAGCATAGCACTGTTTAAAATTAACACTAATTTGGGTGGTGCCAACTGCAAGTGTGACCTGGCAACGGACAAGCAGAGGAAGATGAATGAACAGATAATAAAACACAGAGTCGGTGGTTTTTGCAGAAGTAGAACTTGCGGAAATGTTGTTGTGCAAAATGACACAGGAAGTAGATTCATATTCATCCTCAGATTCTATCAAGAAGAACAAAAAAGAGACTTCGCTTTAACCTGGAGAGTTTGAAGTTGGATATCATTCACACCATGATTTCAAAAATACTTAAATACTACTTAAATACTTAAAGTTTTGTTGAATTATTGAGAGAAACAATGAAGCTGTGATTAAGGTCCAGCTTTTTTTCTTGTCTCCAGATTAACAAGAAACAATAAAAATAAGGAAATAAGGAAAATGACACTTTTTTAATTGTATTCTGTTATTTTTAAAAGGATAATTACATTAAACTTTACTTCTAAACACATTTGCAGTCATTGTTAAAACCTTGTATCAGATCCATAGTTTATGACAGTACAGTAGCCGTGGTAAAGGTTAATAACAACTTAACATTATTGCATTTTACATATATGTTATTGCACAGTAACGTAATAAATGTCTTATTATTATTTTATTAACTTTATTATTACTTATTCCCATTTCACAATTATTGACTCTCAAATCTAATGTTTTATTTAATCTATATATATTTGAATCTATATATTTTTTTTCAAATTGTTTATATTTTTAAAAATAATAATTTTGTTAGTAAGACTCTGTGTGTGTGTTTTTTCCAGGGTGGATCCCACTCACCTGCGTCCTCATATTCTGCCATCTTCTCTGCTCCTGGTCCTGGTGAGTTTCTGCTGAACTTCCTGAATTCAACCTTTGTCCACCTTGGACAGCGTCTCCGCGCAGCAGCGTTAAAGTCTTGTGTGCGAATCCCAACAGATACAGACGCAGTTTATTCAACAGTTCAGCATGAACGGGGAGGTCTGTGAGGTGTGGTGTGTGTGTGTGTGTGTGTGTGTGTGTGTGTGTGTGTGTGTGTGTGTGTGTCTATGTGTGTGTGTGTGTGGGTGTGTGTTGTTGTTTGTGGTTCTCTTTGTGTCTGCAGGAATCTGATAGTGGGTGTGAGTGCTTCTATGCTTTTATCATCACATTAAACTTTTATAAAAGGAGACGTAACATATAGATATAATATACATGCATAGTATGGATGTACAAGTATTTAAAAATATAAATACTGAAGGTAATAAGAAGATACACAATTTTGACAAACATATATACACAAGATTCTGGAAATATATATAGACCAAGTTCTAAATATATATACATATATTTATAAACATATCTGAATATCAATACAAAGAGTTTAAATATATATATATGCAAGATTCTGAAAACATATATACAAAAATCTGAATATAAATTTAAAATGTTCAAATATATCAATCAATCAATTTTTATTTATATAGCCCACATTTACAAAACAAATATATATACAGTATATCTATAAGATTCTCAATATATATACAAGAAATTTAAATATATAAAGGATTATATACAATGAATATATATGCAGTACATACACAGTATATACAATATCTAAATATATACACAAAAATTTACAAAGTGTATACAAGATTCTATATATATATATATACAAGAGATTATATATGTAAGTCTGAATATATAAATATTGCATATGTAAAATGCATGAATACAAAAATCTGAATATATATATATATACAGAATTCTCAGTTCATATATGAGATTCTTAAATATACAATATATCTAACAAATTTTATATAAATATTATATATTTTGTATATGTATTCAATTTATATGTTCATGACTTGAACTCAGTTGTGACTACAATTATATCAGGGGCGTAGCCAGAACTCATATTATTGGTGGGCCCCAAACAATCAGGGTGGGCCAACCCCTAAGTATTATAGTCAAGTTTGATCAGCCCTCTCATTGGATGGGGCGGGACTGACTGACAAGTGGGCGGACCCAGGCTCACCCGTGGCTACGCCTATGAATTATATACAGTACAAATTATATGTGATTCATATTTTTACACATGTAGCCACTAGAGGGCACTCTACACTATCATATCTAGTAGTGCAGTATGTACTGAAACCTTTACATGTTTGTAATTTTCACACCGTGCGACTTACACACTGGAAACATAGAAGAAATATATATTTCAGCTTCACAGTCCTTTTCACAGAGCATTTGCGGTGGAAAAAGTGTCGTCATGTGATGGAATCATCTAAAAAAACTTCTTTATTGTAATTGAAGGCAACAATGTTCTGTCTTTTTCGCGTTCCCACAGCGTGAGTTCTGCCTCTGTCTGAGCAGCTACTGCAGCCTCACACACTGAGAGGAGAAGAAATCATTATCACAAAGACAATTATGTAAATAGGTCATATTGACCTGCAGAGAAGTCCGATAATCACAGTCCATTTATGGGAATAAAAAGCTGTAAACAAACACTTCACATACAGATAGATGTTATGCGATGTCACCTCACGATCTTCTTCTTCTTCTGACCCCGCGTATGCATTGATTTCACGGTGGAAATACAGCCTGGTGTCTGCTGTACGGCTCAGGTTTGAGGTGAATGAAGCCACTTTGTTAAAGACAACGCAGGTTTACAATCAACAAATGAACCTGAAGGTTGATTAAAAGCTCTACGTATGTTTTTTAGGATAAGAAGGAAAAAAAACCTAGCAGCAGTTTTATAAATGGGAATATATCAATCAGGGACGTCCGATAATATTGACAGGACAATCATATCACATGTTTTTCCATCCAATAATAAAACCCTGATGATGAAATGCCAGAGTCTGTTCAAATGACCTGTGCCTTAATGAAAGTGGAGGTCACTAGATGGCAGCATTACAGCTCATTTATTGAATCTAGTGTAATAATGAGGGGAGTTCTATTTATTTATTTCCGGTGGCCACAACTCTTACAATGGTTCGTACACATTAATAAATACATACAAAAGGAAAATATTGGGAAATTAGACAATGGGAAAAATGGTAATATCAGAAATCCCTGGTAATAAGTTGAAATTAGGTAATCAATATTTCAAAGTATTTATGAAGAAGTACTATTGCCATTTTTTACCATGTTTTACGAATATTCACTGCAACCTTCATATGAGTTTTTTAAAATGTTAGCGTTTGTGTTAATGTTTAATGTGAACTTTTGACTTTTGCACTTTTAGAATTTTACTTTTGATCAAATATGATTATGAGAATTATAATTATTATATTATTTAATCTATCTATCTATCTATCTATCTATCTATCTATCTGTCTATCTATCTATCTATCTATCTATCTATCTGTCTGTCTCCATCCATCTATCCATTCATCCATCCATCCATCCACCCACCAACCCATCCATCGACCCATCCAACAACCCACCCATCATCCATTCATCCATCCATCCATCCATCCACCTATCATCCATCCATCCATCCACCCAAACACACCCACCCACCCACCCATCATCCATCCATTCATCCATCATCCATCCATCCATCCATCCATTCATCCACCCATCCATCCAAACACACCCACCCACCCATTCATCCAAACATCCATCCACCCACCTACCCATCATCCATCCATCCAACCATTCATCCACCCACCCACCCACCTATCATCCATTCATCCATCCATCCACCCATCCACCCAAACACACCCACCCACCCATTCATCCAAATATCCATCCACCCACCCACCCATTATCCATCCATCCAACCATCCATCAACCCACCCTCCCATCATCCATCCATCCACCAACCCACTTATCATCCATCCATCCATCCATCCATCCACCCATCCATCCAACCAACCACCCATCATCCATCCATCCATCCAAACATACTCACCCATCCATCCACCCATCCACCCATCCATCCCATCATCCATCCATCCATCCATCCATCCACCCATCCACCCATCCATCCAACCAACCACCCATCATCCATCCATCCATCCAAACATACTCACCCATCCATCCACCCACCCACCCACACATCATCCATCCATCCATCCACCTATCCAATATTCCAATCTATTTACTTTCTCTCACATATTACACTCTTTCAGCCACTAGATGGCAGTATGGGCACAGCTCCAGAGTCAGATCGAGGTGAAGCCGTTAGTGGCAGCGGTGCCACAGATGAGGACTTGGTTTGATAATGTGAGTGGACATGATGGGATTCATGTGAAAAGTCAAGCCACTTGATTTCTCATTAGCTGGAAGCTGCAATTCCAGCGGATTGATTTCCTCCTCACATCTGCAGCATGATGAGAGTGGACATCTGGAGGGAGACATTTACATAGTCTGCAGTGTCACAGCCATACATCTACATTCATACTAATGGAGATGGTTTGTAGCGGGTGTATTAGTGTGCAGGTGTGTGTGTGTGTGTGTGTGTGTGTGTATGGCTCTGGGAGGTGGAATGGTAATGTGATTTATGGACAACGTCCCTATTAAAGGAACAGTGGGGACATTGATCCATGCAGATATTGCATCATTCATCTTTCCACATCCACTGGACCTGTTCTACTTATGGCTGGGCTCTGCTGTCAGCTGTGACACTGCTCTCTCTCCACCTTCTCTCTCCACCTTCTCTCTCCACCTTCTCTCTCCACCTTCTCTTCCGTCTCATCCTGACAAACCTAATTCATCAGATTCCCTTTTAAAAATCAGGGAACAGCAAATATCAGCGTTCACACATGTTCATATCTGACGGAGTCGTCGTGACTTGGTCTCAGATCAGACAGAAAATCACCGTCACGGTCATGTCATTTGGAGAAGAACGATAATGTTCCTCAGGAGGACGGAAACAAAGACGTCTTCACATGTTCTTTTCTAAATGACTTGATTCTATTTGTTGGACATAAAGTGATTAAGGAGCTGATGCTCCGTGAGAAGTTCAGGCCTCTGAATGTCAGAGAGTTTCTTCTTGTTTACTCTTTAATACTAAACACTGTTACTGATCCAGTACTTCTGAAAATTAATATGTATCTTACTATGTACTGTAGGTGGCGGTGGTGAGACCAGCCATGATGGATGGTTTAGAGACACTAGGGATAGACATGTTCAAAAGAGGGACAGTGGTTGTATTGGTAGAAGAATGATCCTAGAGATGGAGCTACCAGGTAGAGGACAAAGAGGAGATTGATGGATGCAGTGAGGGAGGACATGGAGGTAGGTGGAGTCAGAGTTGAGGATACAGAGGACAGGGGGAGATGGAAAAAATGTTGACTCAGTGTGGCTACCCCTAAAAAAGGGACAAGCGGAAAGGAGAAGAAGAAGAAGACTGTAGTGGGCGCTAAACCAGACACTAGGGAGCAAAACCAGCCACTAGAGGGCACAAGCCAGTGTTTTTTAGTGCTGGTCCCAAGCCTGGATAAATGGTGAGGGTTGCCTCAGGAAGGACATATGACGTAAAACTTTGGACAAATCAAAGATGCGGGAAAACACAGACAGGAAGGTTTGGAGAAAATGCTAGAGAAGACAGATTGAGATGGTTTGGACATGTCCAGAGGAGGGACAGTAGATACATTGGTAGAAGAATGATCCTAGAGATGGA
>JAFBJS010000395.1:174283-189003 GCA_016785265.1 Paraplagusia blochii
CAAAGAGGAGATTGATGGATGCAGTGAGGGAGGACATGGAGGTGGTTGGAGTTAGAGTTGAGGACACAGAGGACAGGGGGAGATGGACAATGTTGACTTGCTGTGGCAAAAAAAAGGACGAAAGAAAAAGAAAGAAGACTGTAGATGGCGCTAATCTGTTAAGTTGTCAGTGTATCCATCATCGTAGTAACCTCTTGGTTGCCCCTAAAAGACCTGCACGAGCTGCAGCTGCTCCTGTCCTAAGCCATGTTTCTAAACACTGGGCTCTTGGTCCCTTTTTGGTCCAAACTTTATTTTTATCTAGAAAATAACAAAGAATTTCACAACAGGTCTGACGAATGAAGTGTTGTTACAATCATTTTGTGAAACCATTCACCAAAAAAATGAGTTTTCTATAGAAATGTTTCACAACCAAGATGATCGTGATTTCCTTTTCCTTGAAAGTAAATCTCAGACATGACCAAAGCAGCAGGAAGACTCTCCAGCATCACCTCCGTCAGTGCCAGGCAGGTGTAGGAAGCTGCCTCTCTCTCCACACGGCTTCGCTCCAGAACTTGACACATCAAGAAGCCTTTTATGGTGTCATTAGTGCAACAGTTCCACCGGGGACGGATGATTCCGTGGGTTAAGAGGAGTTAATCACCTGCCAATCAAACCTCATCAAGACGCCCCTACGGAGGAGGCGCTGTACAAACCTCATCATATTTGGGGAGCTTTCAATTACGCAGATACAGTCGGGGAGACAAATGCGCGGAGCAGGGAGTGACGGGGTGAGCAGGAGGTGAGCGAGGAGAGGAGCAACGGAGGGAAGACGCAGACGTGGAGAGTCGGAGACAGTGAGCGAGGCTAGACGACTCCTGTCTGACACTAAGCAGCAGAAACGTAATGTCTTAAAAGGCCATCACAGTCAATAAAGTTCCTAATGTACTTAAAGCAATTATGGCGTCCCCAGAGGAGCAGAGTGCATGCTGGATATTAACCTCAGTAACCCGCTCTAGCTGGTCCCTAATTAAATTATCCTCACAGCACGTTCCCACACTGACACACACACATGCTCACACACACACACACACACACACACACACACACACATTTGTTTGTGTTTACAGGAAGTGTGTGTCGGAGGACGGTTTGTTGTACGACCTTGACATTGATTGACGTTTTATAGCTGTTATAACCCAGGAACCGTCTGTCACCATCCTGGAGGTGTGTGTGTGTGTGTGTGTGTGTGTGTGTGTCTACCTGAAGACGGTGAACACTCGACTCAGCAGTGCCCCCTTCAGAACCTGTAGTTTATTGTTTTGTGTCTTGTAGTGCAAATATTACCTTAACATAGAGTAAAGCTTGTGTCAAACCTAAGGCCCGGAGCCCAAATGTTGTCCCCCCCAAATCATGTTGTTAGGCCAGGGACAGTGGCGACTTAGTGGTTAAGGAACTGGACTGGGGTCTGGAGGGTTCCAAGTTCGAGTCCACCAACTGCCAAGTTGCAACTAAGGTCCTCTGACCATGGCAATGTCCCCACTCACTGCTGCCTTTGTGAGCCGTCCTGCGGTCCTGGGACGGTGCTGTGGTCAGAGCTGGTGGATTCCAACCTGGACCTACATCCACTTCCTTAACTACTAGGCCACCACTGCCGCCCTACACGGCAATAAAACTTCAATAAATAGAGTTTTAATGCAGGGAAGTTAAATTAAAATTCACAGTTGTTGGACTCAAACCCAGAACCCTCCAGACTCAAGTTTGATTCCTTAACCACTAAACCACAGCTTAATCACACACATCAGTAAAATTTGTTTCTAATTCTGCTCCATCTGTATCCTTTTATTGTCTGTTGTGAAGTAAATAGTATATAGTGGCTACACACCAACGTTTGATATAATCTCTCGGGCCATATATAATAATACCGTGGGCCAGAATTGGGCCCCGAGCCTTAGTTTGACATGTGTACATTAACACATAAATAGCGCTATTAATAAAATACAACTAGTCCTTGAGAAGAAACCATATTGACGATGAAACCCTCCTGCCCCAGTGAAAATTAATATTTGAAGCCAAGCTGTAATAAATATAATTAAAATAACATAACTTTATATTGTGTAGGTAAGGATCAAGGTATTAACTGAACTGTAGGTGGCGCTACTTAGTGTGTAACACATAATTTCCCGAAGGATACTCCAGAAGGATTAATAAAGTTCTATCCATCTATGTATAGAAAGACGAAGGAGTCAGTAATCTGAGATTATTGTAATGGTATCGCTTGACATGATCCCATTTTTCTTATTATTTAAAAATTTAATCTGATGAATCACTTGGCAGCTGTGGATTATTTTTTAATTTGAAAAATGTCGAAAAAAAATTAAAAGTCAAAACTTTGTAAACTTGGTGGAAGGAGACTGTAATATGGGTTAAAATCATAAAAAAAATCTAAATCTTCTTCTTAACATGTCCAGATCACATGATTTATTTTCTTTCCTCTGTTGGTTCCTTTAATTCTCTTCCCGTTTCTTCCTCCTCGGTTTATGAGCCCACGTCTCGTTACAAATAAGCCATCCAAGTCGACTTAATGTAGTTTAATAGTTGTCACAAAATGTTATTTGCCGAGCCAAGGAGAAATCCTGACACCATGAATACTAATTATTGCTCCTGAAAACAACGAACAATCTCTAAGCATCGTCACCGCCTCCTGTTAATGTTTTTCTTTTCTTAGAATCTGGGACGCAGCGGCGGCGGCGGTGGCGGTGGGATGGACCGGGCAGGGGGCTCCTGGAGATTTTCTCTTTTGTGCTTCACTGATTTATTCTCCTGCTGGATTGTTTTCTTCTGTGCCTAAAACACTCATCTTTAAGCTGGGCCTCCCTGGTATGAATAGATATGTGGCACATGGTCAGTACCAGTGGTGGTTTCTCTAAATTGGCCCAGGAAGCTTCACTGACCTTAATGTTTCATATTATTAATCATCAAATGTGTTTTTTTAGAACAGATGATAATTTAAAATCAGCTTTTCAATGTGATGTTTTTGGCCATACCTTTCTGGGCCAACAGAGGGCATTAAACCCTAATTGCAATATGACTTCTTGGTTAGTAAATATCCACTGCACATTGTCAGGCTAACTGTGGAGAAAATATCATTTTGTACGAACTCTAACTATGGCTACGTGAACATAATTTGCTCATATAATCTCGGGGCGTCTCCACGATGATCGGACGATAATTGTTGGAAAAGTCCTTATGTCGTAGGGGACGTAGAGGGAGGAGGTTACACCGACGCCAATAACATAGCAACATGTTGAAAAGCCCGCTGTTGTTCTAATAAACAAATCCTAACACTCATGTGTTTCCATTTGCAGCCACTGGAGGCAGTCTACCACCATAAACACAAGGAAGACCTCTACTACTTCTTAAATGATGTGGGTGAAGGTAAGAATCAAGATATTAACTGGTGGCGCTGCACAGTGGATAAAAGAAAATATATAAATAAAATAATAATACAATGAAAATATAATTGCTGGCAATTAAACTTGGTCTGTTCTGGTCACATGTGTTTCAATGACAATTAAGCCTTAAGAAACATCACTTTGGTAAAATAGGTCTTTTCCAACTGAAGTTCTGTCTTCAACTACCTCCATGTCCTCCGTCCCTACATCGATCAATCTCCTCTTTGTCTCCTACCTGGTAGCTCCATCACTAGGATCATTCTTCTACCAATGTATCCACTGTCCCTCATCTGAACGTGTCCAAACCATCTCAATCTGTCTTCTCTAGCTTTTTCTCTAGACTGTCTTGTCTGTGTATTTACTGTGAAAACGGGAGGTTTAATGAGGACCAAGCACAGGTCCCCATTAGTTCATCAGTGTTGGCCAAGTTACTTAAACAAAGTAACTTATTACTCTACTAGTTACTGCTCTGAAAAAGTAACTAGTTACGTTACTATTGACTAAATTCTAAAAGCAACTAATAACTACTTACTTTACTTTAAAAACACATTTAAAAAGTTTAGTGTTGTGTACTGTATAGCAACTCTCATAATTGTAACCTCAACTTGCCACTTGCTGTCGTCTTGCTTGTGGTTGTGTGCTGCCCTATAAGTCAAGAAGACCCGCCCAGGTTTCTTTCTGATTGGCTTAGCCTAAAATGTTAACCTATGTCAACCAATCGTCACTCCTTTTCAACGCTTGGGTTCAGTTAGTGTGGACGGCCGTCTTTCGCTCATGACTGACAGGCAGCAGACAGACTCCACTGACACACAGTCATCTCTCCGTGGTCGGGAGACACCATCCATTTGGACCACAGATAACTAGTAACGAGCCCCTTTACAGCACAGTAACAATAAAGGCGTTGCTAAATGGGAAAAGTAAAGTGTTACATTATTAGCTACTGAGAAAAGTTACCGATACGTTACCCAGTATAAGTAACACGTTAGTCCCAACACTGGCTTACATGTTATTTTTGAGTTTTAAAGACTATTTACAATATGTTAGGACACTAATAAAAGACAAAAACCAGTGTGTTCGTGCAGGTATGGTTCTTGGTGGGGCTGTGGTTAAAAAAATAGATTAATCGATTTTAATCATTTTTTTTTGTTAATAGGACGATATCGATTCATAAATCCAAAAATCAATCTTTTTTTTCCCTTCTTTTCCCAACAACTTTACGTGAGCTCATGCACCACAGGTGATTACGTATTTACGTGGTTACGCGCGAGTTAACACACTCGCACGTAAAACAAATGTAAAAACAACATGGCACTAAAATCTAAAACTAGAGTCTGCCTTGTAATTTTGGGTCAAGTCACGTTAAATAAAAAATGCACGATGGATTAATATGACTGCCTTGAGTAAATTTGTGATGGAAATAAATGTAAAAAAATACATTTATTATTAGCAAATGGATTAAGTTTCAATTTTAGCTTTGATTCTTCTGATAATAACGTTGGTACCGAACTATAATTGGTATGAGAAAAACTGAATCAAAAACCGAAGCGAATCGTGAATTGAATCGAATGGAACCCTTGTGAATCGAATCGAATCGATTTAGAAAATTTCAATCAATACCCAGCCCTAGTTCTTGGTCGGGCTGTGAGGTGCACAGTCCTATAGCGGAGCGATCCAGGAGAGGAGTGTGTCTGGCAGACTGTGTTAGCCCATCAGCTGGCTGTCAAAGCACACGTCCTAACACAGCAGGAAATACAGCCATCAAACCCTGACTAACGCAGACTAAGGGATGTGAGAGGCAGTCTCTGAGCCAATCAGGTGCTTCCACCAGCACACCTCCACATCTAAGGATTCCTAACACGTGTATTCCTTTATATTCTAAGCCTTGTCATCGCAGTGACCATTTTAACTCCGGGCTGTCGCGATGCACACAGTGTGGAATTCATCAGATGAACTCCTGCAATCCCAGCAGGAATGACATCTTTAACCACAGTAGAGCCAGTAAGCACTTTCTGAAATATATACATAGAGTATGTCCTTGAGCTATTTGAATATCCTGTTCTAATGAATACTTAATGATGACAACAGTAACCTTTGCTGACTGGATTTAAAAGAAAAAAAAAAAAAATGCGGAGTTAAAATAGGGCCCGACTGGATTTACATATTGAAGTGAATAGTAATTATGACATTAATCATCATCGGCTGCAGACTGTAAATTAAAAAACCCCGGGGTCACGGAATCAAACGGAAAACCTGGAAAAGGTTGTTTTCTAAAAGGAAGTTGTCTGTGTTTGGCCTGAGAACTGTACTTTTTGTGAAAGTACTTTGTGGTACTACAATTTCAACACAAATAGATACATCCTATAATAAATAGTCCCAGTTTAGGGACGCAGTTCCCTCTGAAGGGCCAGTTATAAACTCAAAGACTAATTGTTTGCGCAATTGATTATTATTTTTAGGCATGTCTGATATTAACATTCATCGATACCGATATGAACCGATTTCAATATATGCAGGTAATTTCCCCTGAATTATTGTAATACCACACTGAAAGGTATTTTATAAATACCTGTGTTTAACATAAACACACTACTTCAATATAAGTTATAGTAAAATCCATCCATCCATCTTCATCCACTTATCCAGAGCCAGGTCGCGGGGGCAACATTCGGAGGAGGGATACCCAAACTTCCCTCTCCCTAGACACTTCCTCCAACTCTTCTGGGGGGTTCCCAAGGCGTTCCCAGGCCAGCCGGGCAACATAGTCGCTCCAGCGTGTCCTAGGTCTTCCTCTGGGTCTCCTCCCAGTGGGACATGACACAAACACCACCCGTGGGAGGCGTCCAGGGGGCATGCGATGTAGATGCCCAAGCCACCTCAACTGACTCCTTTCGAAGTGGAGGAGCAACGGCTCTACTCCGCTATAGAAAAATGACACATTTATTTTTATAACTTTCCAAAAACATTGATTAACATTATAAACCAACAACAGGCAATATAAATGGACAAAGATAGAAAGAAAAAAAAAGCATTTCAGCATCATCACAATGTAAACGACTCTCGTTGATGACATGAGAGACGACACCGTAGCGTTGATCATTGTTGTTGTCCCTTTAAGATGACATCACTAATCATGTGCCGATCAAAGTGTCAGTTGTACTGACTGAGTATGTACTGACTGAGTATGTACGACGAAGTCCAGTGCATTTGCCGAAACCGCGGCTTTGCAGCATCGAATTTTGAATATTGGTGAAAAAAAAACGATACCGATATGCTCCGATATTCAAAAAGGTTGCTGATGTCGGCCCGATCCCAAATTATTTTTTTTAAGAAACATTGCTGTTCTATCAGGTTATAGAACTCAAGGCAAATGTTTTGGTATGACTCTTGGGTTTGATTGGTGTACACACTTTTTTTTGTGGGACAAGCCAAAGGAAAAAAAAAAAAATTGTCTCTTTGGTTGTATACCTTAGGTCCGGCTGTTTTCCTCCAGTTTTTAGGACAATACTTTCAGACACAAACACGATGTTTGCCCTCAAGGCTACGAGGAAAGCGCCAGGGAGCAGGAACTGAAGGCGCTCCTTCCCCACTTTGCTTTGTAAAGTGCTAAACAGCATTTTATTGAAGGATAGAGCCAATAAACAGCTCAATACTGCATATTTTGTGTCTGCTACAAACAGTTTTATCGTCTCCCACTGCGTGCTCCTCACTTCTGTGGTCATGGATCATGGGAGACCAGGGACGGGGAAACAAAAACACTAACAATGTGAAATAAATATGCATGACAAAAGCCCTAGGGAGGGGGAGGAAAAGGCGGGGCAGCAGGTTAGAGACTATTGTTTTTTTTGAACACATGTGAACAACAGTTTGAGGAAGTATTGGATCCAGAAGAAGGTTGAAGGGTATTGGTGAGAAAACCTTTTTTTTTCTGAAGGAAAATGTCTTTTTTTGTTATAAACACAGTTCAAGAGCAACTACTGAGTCGTTTTGTTGAAAGGGGGGACCTTGCTTGGGGCACCTGGGTGGTATCTTGGCGGCAGGGCTGGTTTGTATTCAAACCGGGGGTCTTGTGGACCCAGGTCCGCTTCCTTAACCACTACTGTAGGCCAGCAACTGCCCCTTGTTGCATCGTGGGGTAAGACAATAGTGGTGACCCCATGGTTAAGGAAGTGGTTCTTGGGTCGGCAAAGGCTTCAATCCGATTCCACCTGCTCACGGCATAGCACCATCTCGACTCACATAACTCTCAGTGTACTCACCACCCATAGGAAGGCTCGCAGTATTGTGTAGTGTGATTTAGGTGGCAGTAATGGAGACTGATGTCCCTGCAACTGCCAAAGAGGATGAATATGAAGGAAGGAACATTATTCTGTAAGTATCAAACAAGTATCTCTCCGTATTGCTGAGTACCCTGAATGTAGCACTCGGTTCAAAAGGGTTCGATGGCTTTCTTGGCCCGCCTCTTTTAGACAATCCATCCAATCCGTCTTCTCTGGTGAGGATAGGTACATTATCTCCCGCTCCCTTTATCAGTGTATTGTTTTTTCCTGCCACAACCCTTGATTTGGGTGTGTTGCCATACCAGACCTTCCTAGTTGTCAGTTAGAACTATAGGGAACCTTTTAGATGAGACGTGAAACATCTTCAAGAACCTATTCCATCCAGTTGGCGTCGGTGTGACTACTTCTGGATTGAGATGACCTGTATGACTGAGAACCTACACATGAGTTTCTTCTTACGGGGGGGAAAGGGTGAGTGGGTAGAACAGGCAGGGGCAAACTTTTGGACTTTTCGGGCCACTATTGATTGTAAAATAAGACCCGGAGGACGAGTTGGGTGTAAATATATGGTGCAGTTGTGGCCTAGTGGATAAGAAACCACACTTTGGTCCGCCGGGTCTCAGGTTTGAGTCCACCAACTGAGTACTGAGGTGAATTGAGTATGGCACCGCCCCCAATCACTGCTCCCCAGGTGCTTAAAGCTACCCACTGGTTACTTTGGCGTTGGGTTAAATGCATTGTGGATCATAATGTCAAGGACTTTGCTTTCCTTAAGATAAAAGTCAATCATTAGGGCACAATTTACAGGGCTGTAAACATGGGCATTGCAGGATTGAAGCAGAATCGTATCAAAATGCAATAAAATTACGTAATTTAGAGAAGTTTGACGGGCCAGATTACAAAGCAGAACGGGCCGATTCTGGCCCCCTGGCCTTAGTTTGCCCATGCCTGTCTTAGGGACTTGTTGGACTTGCAATGGTCTTATAAGGGTGCTGGAAGGAAGAGGTCAGTGGATAACAACACAGAGAAAAATGATTGTTTGAAGATGGTGAGAAAAGTAAATCCCCAAATCCAGTTAAGGAGAAATCAGTGGAGAAGATTACTCGATAAAAAAGAATCAACAACTCTGGACGGGCGCCGAAGTCTCTGAGCGAACGTCTGTCTCTCCGCCTCCCAAACCAAGACAGTGATCCTGTCAAATCCTGACGGGGAGAACGGTGTGTTCCAGCGCCGTTGAGCGCCATATACATCGTCCACCTCACCTCGCTCCATCAATCTGTACGTACAGGATACTGTTAAGTCTGCACATGGGCAGATGCACGGGTTGCACACACCCAGCCATGCGCTCTCACAAACACATTAGCAGTGACACACACAAGGTGGGAGACAGTCGCTGTGGAGATAGATGGGGGAGGTAAATAGGGGTGTCATGGCGGTGTGATGGAATGAGGCAGAGGAGAATTCATCCTGTGTTTCCTCCAGCCTCTGTCCCCCTGCTGACAGCAGCCTGAAATAGGGCCCACTGTGTCTGTATATATATCCGGCTGTATGTGTGCGAGGGAGAAAGTGAGACTACACGTCTCTTTTCCATGTGCATCCTCCGTTTCGCCTCGTTTTTATATCCTTTTTAAAAAAAAAAATTGAATTTTTTTGTGTTCTTGTATTTCCTCAGCACTGGGGAGACAGATGACAATGACCAACGTGAACGGAGGGAGGAAAGGGAAGCAGAGGGAGGGAGGGAGAAATCCTTTGGGAGTGAAATGCATTTTTCATTTTTATGTTCAGATCTGCTTTTATCTGAAATCCCATTGGGCCAACGGTCACTAAAGTGTTATTAAATCCTGCTGAGCAACTGTGTTTGTCCTGCAGAGGTTGGCAATACCTGGGGATGATCATTTAAATCTCCTGGATGCTTAAGGTACAAGATGTATTGCTGTAAATGTGTCGGTTATTAAACAATTTTTTCCTATTATCCTGCTCCGGGGAACAGATCCTGTTCATCCAAATAGTGCAGATGGAAAAAAAAAAAAAAGCTGCCAGAAAAGAAACATTTCCTCCAGGTTTTATTTCCAGCACGGTGTTGTGATGTAACCTGCAGTTAGTTTTTAAAAAGAAAATATAGATTTAATTTTGTGCCATCACAGAAAAAAGTCAAACCCATTCTTGTTTTTGGAGAAGGATAATTGAGGTTAAATCCTTACCATGGTTGCCATTGTTTTTAATGAAATCAGCCAAAAAGACTGGGATTTTTTGTTCTAATTCGTGTCCACAGACAAAAAAAAATCCCTGTTTGTGTAGTTCCATTCTTAAAGGGGTTTATGTTTTTTAACTGAAAGTGAAACTTCTAAGTAGCTCTTAGCCGTGTTACATTGACACAGGCCTGTCCTCTTTGTCCTCGCTTTTTTTTTCTTTCTTCGAACTCTGCCTGAATTTTTTTCCCCCTCTTCTTTTGTTTACGTTTTTTTTTGTGTGTGTGTGTTTTCTTCAGGCTGTGTCTGTCTTACTTTACGTCCCAAAGACGTCTTTTCTTTCTTTTCCTCCAGGACAGGGAACGTCCCAGACATTGACTCAGTGAAGCCTCAGTGTAGAGTAATTAGAATTAAAGTATTAGACTTTAAAAGGAGGATTTAGGCCTGATTATGACGGAGGGAAACTATAATCCAAAAACTCCCCCGTGAGTTTCATAAAACTTTCAGCCAGTTGTACAGTCTTACATGAGCCAGAGGTGGGCAAACTTTTTGGCTCGTTGATGAGATTTGTCTGCCGAGCTTGGATCAGTGTTAGTTGGATGCAGGACGTCTGGCAAAGTAATAAAAGTAATTAAAAAGAGTAGACCTAGAAAAAAAAAAGCTAGAGAAGTTAGACTGAAATGGTTTGGACTTGTTCAGAGGAGGGACAGTGGATACATTGGTAGAAGAATGATCCTAGAGATGGAGCTACCAGGTAGGAGACAAGGAGGAGATTGGTGGATGCAGTGAGGGAGGACATGGAGGTAGGTGGACTTAGAGTAGAAGATGGAGAAGACAGGGGAAGATGGGGAAGTATGATTGGCAGTGGAAAACCCCGAGACATGGATAAACGAGGAAATAAATGAGGAAACATGAACTATCGAAGATAATTGGGCACATTTGATGTATGCTGCCATCTAGTGGCATTAACCTAAATGGCAGACAATTCATTGTAATGCATAAAATACCATACTTTGCCAAAGGAGACTCCTGAGGGACTAATAAAGTTCTATCTATCTATCTATCTATCTATCTATCTATCTATCTATCTATCTATCTATCTATCTATCTATCTATCTATCCATCCATCCATCCATCCATCCATCCACCTAACCTTCCATCATCCACCCCCCTTTCCATCCATCCATCCATCCATCCATCCACCCACCTATCTATCTATCTATCTATCTATCTATCTATCTATCATCTAAAATAAAAAGATTGACAATAGTCTCTAATATAGCTTGGTCAGGGCCAGATTAAAAAGCGATGTGATCAATATAGGGCCTGCAGACCAGAGTTTGTCCAGATCTGATCCAAACAGTAACTTTCAACCACTGTGCTGGTGTGACTATAAATTTACTGCTAATCATTTTTCATTGTTTCTTCTACAGTACAGAACCGTGACAGGGACAACGTTTCAATACTCTTCCACTAGGTGGCGGCAGTGAGTATGTTTTTCTTCAATTCCTGCCAGCATTCCCAGGTTTTGTTCAACCAAACAGACTCACAATTTACACTGTGAGTTAATTAAATACCGAAGATTGCTGTCATTGCATTAACATTTAATGAGATTAAATTACATTTTTGTGGCGTTTTTTTTTTTTTCAAATACTCAAAAAGCAGTAGGGAAACTGTCAACTGCTGGGAGCTGTCAACATGTGTGAGTGTTGTTGTTTTGGTCTGTGGGTATAAGCATGTAGGAATTGTGCTGCGTGGGTGAGCAGCGATGCCTGTAAGTGAATGGTTTCACATTCTGCTTTTCTCTCTCTGTGGTGAAACAGACTTTTCCCCTCGATTAAAAATGAATGTCAACCTTATGCTCTCTGCCACATTCTCCTGCTCCCACTCTTTTCTCACCACTACCCCCCTCTCTCTCTCATCTCCCAGCCATCTCCAGGTTCTCCAACACCTCCCACCAACACACACGTTCACACGCTGCCAGCGTGCGCTGAGACCCCAACCCTCTCCTTCTCTCCTGGCATCTTCTCCCTCTCTCCTCCCAACTCATTCTCCTCGACCCCTGTCTCTTTTCTGAACATATTTCATCAAAGCCTTCTTCACAGGTGACACCCACCAAGATCTCATTAACTGCTGCTAAGTACAGAAGGGCTGACAGAACACGCTGTGTTCAGCAGGCAGCACACACACGTACTGGAGTTTGTGCTTTTGACAGGACTCCCCATAGATAGAAGATCTTCCTGGGCCCTTACCCTGGAATTTGTTACAACTATTTTCCTCATCCTTATCTGTAGTCCAGCACTAACCCGACTCTTGAGTCCTTACTAACTCCTACTCCTCAGTAGGGACCTACAAAGTGACTTACAGAGGTGGATTAATGTTATCAAGATAGAGGTTCCTCTGGGAATCGAACACAGGACTCTTTACTCGCTGCTACCGAGGCAAACGTGATGACTTGGTCCACGGGAGCAGATGGATGGAACAGTCATGTAATCGAAGAGAAAAGACATGTAAAAATACTGAAATGCTGAAATGCTTTAAGCCTCTCTACGCCATCTATAGGTAAAACATGGGCGTTGCACGGAAAAAGGCAAAAGCAAAATCCAAATTAAAAACAATATACCGTATTTTCACGACCATAAGACACACGGTACGAAGACGCAGTCTCAGTTTTGTGTCATTACTATATTTAACACACGCATAAGGCGCACCTGATCATAGGGCGTGGGTTTTATATACAATCCACTCCCACACTTCACCCTTTAAAGTTCTCATGGTGTCCTCTACTACATCCGCCTTACAACAACACAAGAATACAAGTGTGCTATTTAAAAAAAAAAAGAGACGGAGCAAAACAATGCCTACACTTCCCCCTTTAAGGTTCTCATGGTGTCCTCTAGGGCGCGCCGCACATTTTGAAGAAAATCTAAGATTTCTATGTGCGCCTTATCATCGTGAAAATACTGTAATCTGGAGAAGGTCCAAATCCCGCTGTCAGGTGCTCTGAATATAGTACTATCCCAACTATTTTTTGGGTGGTGCTAGCTGCCCCTCCAACCCAGCGACAAACAAGAGCTGATCTCAGAGCTGAATGGCTTCTGGCCCTCACTTTGGTAAATCCTAGGGTGGAGCATGTTGGGGTGCATGTTATTATGAAGCAGTCAGTGGGAAACAACAGGGAGAAGAATGATGGATTGGAGTTGGCAGGAAAATAAATTCCCCAAAGAAGTTAAGGAGAAACTTCAGTGGAGGAGATTAACTTCATAAAAAAACTCCACAAAAACAAGGTAAAACTGGCACAAGTTTCTATGATTTCTCTGCTTTCAGAGTTAACTCCTCACCTTCTCACCTTTTATACCAGGCATGGGCAAAATAAGACCCGGGGGCCAAATGCGGGCCAACCTTTTCCAAGTTAAATAATTTGTTTATATCCTCATTATACTCTGCCTTTTCTCTGCAATGCCAGCGTTTCCACAATAGATGATGTAATAGAAGTTATAAGAAATTTACTTAATTTTATTTTTTTACTCTTGACACTGTCCCTTGTCCAATTTTAGGATGGATTCTGGCCTGTGAGTCAAAAAGTTTGCCCACGTCTGTTCTATACCTATCCATCCATTGACTTTTGCTAATTTCATCAGTCTCCACAATCGCCACCCAAACTCTACATTGCACCGCACCACGATAAACATTTTAAATGTGTTTTAAAAGTAAAGTAACTAGTTATTAGTTACTTTTATAATTTGGTAACTAGTAACGTAACTAGTTACTTTTTCAGAGCAGTAACTAGTTAAGTAATAAGTTACTTTTTTTGTTTGTCCATGCCTGCGCTATCCAGTGGCAAGTTGAGATTACAATAAAGATGTCTAAACATCTATTTTGCTACATTTTGATATTTGATACAGAACACGACACTAAACATTTTTAATGCGTTTTCAAAGTAAAGTAACTAGTTATTAGTTACTTTTATCATTTAGTAATCTGTAACGCAACTAGTTACCTTTTCAGAGCAGTAACCAGTAAAGTAAGTTACTTTTTTAAAAGTAACTTGCCCAACACTGCGCACTAAGGTCCCCAGACCTTAGTTTGTCCATGCTTGCACTATCCACCATAAAGATGTGGTTTTCACAATAATAAGGTTCAAAAACGCGTGCATGTTGGACGACTCAAAGACACGATGGCGTGCGCTGTATGAGCGACAGTAAAAGTGGGTGAAACAGTGTCATCAAAGACACTGTTCCTCCATCAGTCTCATGTATAATTCCAACACTGAAGCGAGCGAGTGATCGCAGTCTAATGACTTCTGCTGCAGCACGTGTTCTGGGCGTTTTGTGTACGTGAGTGTGTGTGTAAATTCACACACATTCACATATATGCATACTTAACCTCCCTCTGTCCAAGCCTTGTTAGTGGCTGTATTAACCCAGGGTCCCTGCCCCCCCGCCCCACGATCAGTGTAACACCATTAACTCCCATTAAGTCTCACTTTGTCTCATTTCCTGTTACACCACCGTGACTTTCTGTTTGCTGCAACCCTGAGTTTTCCCAGTCCAACCGGCAGTCGTTAAGTGGCCCATAGAAGGCGGGACCTGGTGAGGGCGGTAGTTAGCCGCCGAACGATTGACATTAATTGAGCAACGCGGTGACTCCGCGACCTGTCTCTTATACACATCTATACCGTATTTTCACAACCATAAGACGCACGGTACGAAGACGCAGTCTCAGTTTTGTGTCATTACTATATTTAACACACACATAAGGCGCACCTGATCATAGGGCGTGGGTTTTATATACAATCCACGCCCACACTTCACCCTTTA
>JAFBJS010000395.1:193925-208457 GCA_016785265.1 Paraplagusia blochii
TCCTCTTTGTCTCCAACCTGGTAGCTCCATCTCTAGGATCATTCTTCTACCAATGTATCCACTGTCCCTCCTCTGAACATGTCCACACCATCTCAATCCTTTCTCCAAACCTTCCTGTCTGTGTTGTCCCTCTAATCACCTCATTCCTGTCCATCCTTGTCTCTCAGCTTCTTGAACTCGTCCCTTATTAAAAAACGCTAAAGGCAAATTTTTACCATTTACAGCGAGAGAACATCTGATAAACCGTTGCCTGTTTCAAGAGAAACTTTTAACCTGCTTGTCAGCCTTATTGGTCTTTTGAAACAGATTTGTCCTGACAACCAATTAGAAGAAAGTACAAGTTTTTCTTTTATAGCGATGGCAAAATCTGAACATTCACACTAATCCAAGAAAATGCCGTCACTTTGTTCCCATCTGTGGAGCTGAGTGCAGACCAAACTCTGAGGGTCGACTTTAGTCCTACAATAGCACGTTATCTCTCCGTATTATTATTCATTGCATGAATTCATGTATGCACTCATTATAAAGCAACGAGCCCTGGATGGAAAAGCATAAATTAACATATTAATACAATCTAACCTGGCTCCAGGTCCAATCTGTCTTGTCTCATTCTATACCTCATTTCCACCTCCCTGGTTTCCACACATCTCTCCCCCATTTTTTATTCTTCACACAAAATGCTAGTATCCCGGAGTCTGGGTCATCCTTTACTGTCCCTCCTCTGCCGATGTGTGCAAGAGAGACAGAGCAGTGGGGAAGAGGAAGAAAAAAAAGAGGGATGGCTGCGGGGTGTTGAAGGAGCAGAGATGAATCTCCCTGTTGTCTCAGTTTGCCAACTATTCCAAAATCGAATGCAAGAAGAAAAGTTTTAAAGTTTTATCCGACAACTCTCCACTCTGCCTGCATAGACAACAAAAAGTCCCGGTATTTTACAAGTTCTGCACCTTCTATTTTTAGGTGTTGAGCTGCTCTTCTCTGCATTACTGCATTCATTTCAAGTGTTCTGAAATATTTTCCTACCTATAAAATCTTCCTACCTACCAGATTGGTATAAAAAGTTAGAATCTTGTATCAATGACTCCGCGTCATTTTGAGTTTATTGTTGTTGTCTTCACTGAGAAAATATTTCCTAATCAAATATAGTTGCATTATTGATGATGGAATCCTAGCCATTCTATTGGTCAATTCTTTTGTTGATATGGGTATGGATCAAGTGGAAGGAATAGACAGATGGGACCAAAAGGAAACATTATTTCTCTGCGACCCGACACCAATTCACCCACGGACCGGTACTGGTCCCCGAACCAGTGGTTTAAAGAAAGACAAACCACAAATAACTGTCTCTTTGATTCACGTCCTGTAAAAGATTAATCAGTAACTTCAATCAATAAATTAATCTGGTTGTCCGTTAACCAGTTGCAGAGGCAGCAGTCTCCATGACCACCACCCAAATCACACAACACCCTCATAATTCATCCTGCAGGTATTGAGTCAACTGTAAGAAGTCAACACCCTGACCTGGATTTGATCTTGTCCAGGAGGTGAACCAAGACATTGACACTGGGACAAAGCGATACCACTAACTTGTCAGAATCTATGGCAGATTTAGACTAAATTAAATAAAACTAATCATGAACTCAACATTCAACAACACTTAAAGTCTCGTTTTAGACGTTTTTGGCTGCAGTGAGTCAACAATCTTAGTCACAGGTGTCAAACCTAGGCCCACAGCCCAAATCTGGCCCGCGGTGTTATGATATCTGGCCCAAGAGATCAGACCAAACGTATACTAGAATTGGCCCACCAGTATGGAGCCCTTATATACTGTCAGAATATAGTATAGTTATATTAATACTGCTTGCTTTTGGTTATAGCACATATTTTTTTTCTTAAAATTACTTGGAAAGAGTAGGAAGAGACAGAATAAGAAACAAATATCACTGATTTGTGAATTATTTCTAATGTAATTTCTCATGTGTTGACCATGAAGCTTTGGCTCAATGATTCCACATTTAAAAAACAATAATAATTTGGGCTTGAAAGAAGGGAAACATGCACATTTACAGTTAATCTATCAATATATATTGAGTTTCATGCCAGTTTTTAAATCTGGCCCGCCAGAAACTTCCTGGAAATGTAATACATCAGTGTAAATTCTCGAGTTTATGTTTGTTTGTTTTTTAATTAGATTTTAAAACTTGACCTTTGTGTAAAATTGATCTGTGGTTCCTGAGTTGGAGAGACACGAATGAAGACATGGAAAAAGTGAGAAAAACAGAGAGAGAGTCGTTTAAGAACTGAATATTCTGCTCATTAAACAGACAGGAGTGTTAAACTAGAACCCACCGAGACTCACAGCCACACACACACACACACACACACACACACACACACTCTCACTCCACTCCAGCCTCAGAAAGTTATCTAATGTTGCCAATTAGCATGACTGCTCTGTGCTGCATTAGTTCTCTTTTAGATTCAGCCCTGACCGCCGTTACCGCCGCTCTCCTCCTCCGGCCCCTCCTTTCATTCTCTCCCTTTCTCATTAGCTCTGCATCGTAACACGGCCAATCATAATAGGTGCACTATCCTGTGAAATGGCTTGGGCTTCATCTTTGGAGAGAATGGACGTCCTCTTCCTCATGGGCACAAACACATGCCTGCAGACACAATAGGGTCTGGGCCTTTGAATAGTGTATAAATCAGCCATTTACCGCCCGGGGAGAAATCCCAGAGATTTTACAGTCTGTAGCAGAGAGAGCTGCCGTTTGGGATTCATCAATTAGGTATGTGGTGAAAGTAAGAGCTGGATGAAGGAGGCAGCTTTGGTCGGAGGAGAGAAATTTCTGACAGAAATGGAACAAAGATAGAGCAGAATCCCTTAAAAATGCTGTGAGGAGAACAAAAGATATAAAATACGCATCTATCCATCTATTTATTCTAAAGAATTCAAAAACATAGAATGTCTAAACACGCAGTCCAGCTATGACATAAAGAAAAACATCAAAAGTTGCTAAATATTGGCTGTAAAATACAGATTTTATGGGTTATTTCAGTTTTTATCATTATATTGGACTGATGTGTGATAGAAGAGACTCAGCTAAGGTGAAGGGACAGGTTTACAGGACGGTGGTGAGACCAGCCATGATGGATGGATTAGAGACACTAGGAATAGACAGAAGACAGGAGACAGAGCTGGAGGTGGAGGAGTTAAAGGTGCTGAGGTTCTCTTGAGGAGAGGATGGACAGGATCAAGAATGAGGTGATTAGAGGGACAACACAGACAGGAAGGTTTGGAGAAAAAGCTAGAGAAGACAGATTGAGATGGTTTGGACATGTTCAGAGGAGGGACAGTGGATACATTGGTAGAAGAATGATCCTAGAGATGGAAGTACACGGAGGTAGTTGGAGTCAGAGTAGAAGATAACAGAAGAAAAGAAGAAAAGTTGGACTGTATGTAAATTTTCACTCTATTTCTATAGCATGGACAAACTAAGGCCGGGGGCCGGATGCAGCCCGTTGAGCTTTTTAATGCAGGACAGTGGTAGTGGTAGAGGAATGATCCTAGAGATGGACCTACCAGGTAGGAGACAAAGTGGAGATTGATGGATGCAAGGACAGGAGGACAGGACAGGAGGTAGTTGGAGTTGAAGGTAAGGATACAGAGGACAGGGGGAGATGGAAAATGTTGACTCGCTGTGGCAACTCTGAAAAAGGGACAAGCCGAAAGGAAAAGAAAATCAATATTATTGGTCCAAACATATTTACCATCAGTGGCACAAAGCATTTAAATTAGGAGTGTGACGATTCACTCACATAACGATCCGATTCATATCTCGATTCACAGGCTACGATCTGATTCAGGAACGATTCATAAAAAATATTAAACGATCAATCAAACGAGCGACCTAGCAGCTGGAGGTGGTTTCAAACCTGAAACCTTACGACCCAAGTCCGCTTCCTTACCCGCTAGGCCACCACTGCCGACTGTCATAATATTACAACTTTAAATCTGGCAGTGGTAGCCTAACGGTTGGAGGTTTGAATCCACCAGCTGCCAGGTTGCCACTGAGGTGCTCTGAGCACGGCACCATCCACAGGAAGGGATCACAATGTGGTGTGATTTGGGTGGCGGTCGTGGAGACTGATGTCCCTGAGATCCTGTAGCTGACCGTTACAGTAGTTTGAAGTTTGAGGGGATTTGGTCCTGAGCTGATCATTTTTGTCAAGGTTTCCGTGGTGAAGAGCTGAATGTGTAGCGAAGTGTTTCTGCAGGACAAAAGAAGGACGTGTCATTGTCTACAGTACGTCTTCAGGCAGGAAGGGGAGATGACATCATCAAGGCAACATTGCAAGTCCTTAATGTAAATATGCATACGAGGATTATCACAGACGGCCAGGCGCGGCGGCAGAGCTTTGTTTCCGTGACACAGTGTCATTGCCTTTGTTTCCCGGTGCGCGGTGGTTTGTGTTACTGCACACGTGCACGTACTGTGTGTGTGTGTGTGCGACACCAAGGCATCTGTTTCCTGCTGGAAAAGGTTAATTACATCTCTACTGCCTGACTAGACGTGCCATGCATAGTCACACACACTAATGAGATCTTTGTGAGCTCCGTGTCTGCTGCAGCAGCTGAATGGATCTCTCAACCACTTGTTTCCAGCTTTCAGGAGTCTTTTGTCGCCGCTAAGAAGTGAGACGAGCGCCGAGACACTCGGCCACTCGTACAGGTGACATCTGGAAGCACGTGGCATTTACGGACAGACGCCGAACTCCCACGAGGGGGACATTAATTGATGAGTCCTCTCGGTGGGTGCGAATGTGTCTTTGTAATTACTTGTCTGGCTTTTAATGAGAGAAAGGCGTTGTGGGAAAACGGAGATTGAACGCCTCACGTGGTCTCGTGTTGCTCATTCTGACCCCTGACTCCCATCTTCACACTGAGGCACAGATACTGATGCAACAGCTGCTCACTGTCAGACTGGGTCGAGCTCACGAGTGAAAGTGAGGTGAGCTGCAGGCCAGCATGAGAAACTTTAGAAATGACTGCATCACTCGGCAGAAGTTTTCACTCATCTGATGTGACGTTTGGAGGAGGACATGGAGACACTATCACAAAATGTAAAATCCAAGAAACCAACCAGCCAACTGAATAGGAGCATGCACGTGACACAGTTTAGGAAAGACATAGGGATGTTCCTAGAGCCCAAGATCAAGGGTGGTTTAACAAAATGGGCTAAAGTGGCGGCAGCTCTGAGTCTCGCCACCAGGGGGGACTAAAATTAGTGGGAGTAGTCGACTTACCCTAACCCTAACGCTTTCTTTCAAAGGTGCTAGATAGATATTTTGGATTTTAATCTTCCAAAAAGATATGCCACCACCTTTAAAATATAGGGTAGGAAAATATTTTGGGTAGGAATAAACTTCAGACATGGCTGTAAATTATTACTACAGGTAGGACAATATTATGGTAGGAAAATATTATGGGTAGGAAAAAACTTCAGATATGACTTTAGATTATCATATGGGTAAGATAATATTATGGGTACAAAAATAGTATGGGTAGGAAAAAACTTCAGATATGACCTTAAATTATTTCTACAGGTAGAACAATATTATGGTAGGAAAATATTATGGGTAGGAAAAAACTTCAGCTATAACTTTAGATTATCATATGGGTGGGATAATATTATGGGTACGAAAATAGTATGGGTAGGAAAAAACTTCAGATATGCCTTTAAATCATCACTACAGGTAGGAAAATATTATGGGTAGGAAAATACTCCAGAACAACAGCACCTGGACTTTATTTTGACGCAGAGTTAACCTTAGGAGGAAAAAAAATTCTGAAGACTCTTGTGTCGCTGTACCTGTCATGATAGGGACACATTATGAAGGGTCTCATCCTGGTAATTAGCCCCAGGCCTTGGATAGTGTTAATCCGGCCCTGACCAAGATAAATGTCATTTAAAAGTCACGCACAAAGGTTGAAATGTTAGATAACTTTTAGCCTTTTTGCACCATTTTTTGGGAAATAGAGACATTACAGAGACTAGGAAGAAAGTTCTAATGATAATATAAAGTAATAATATCTTTTGGACAAGTTTGGCAGGCTGGATTCGAAAGCCAAACGGGCTGCATCTGGTCCCCGAGCCACAGTTTGTCCTAGACTCTGATGACAGACACTTCCTCAGTTCTCATGGTTTCATGCAAGAGGTTTTTCTAGCCTTCGTGATTTGTATTTGACGCACAATGATACGATGATATGATGTAAAGCCAGTGGTTAAGTTGGCAGTGATGATGCAAAGAGGATGAAAAAAAAAATTATAACATGAAATCATTGTATTTGTATCAGCAGTATCTACAGCAGCAAGAATAAGTGCAGAACTAAGCTGTGTTTGGTTCAGGTTAAAGTTAAGTCCATGTAGTTCAGTCCATCTGTCTCACTCACTTCCTCTCTTCGTCCTCCTCCTCCTCCTCCTCCTCCTCCTCCACAGACTGCGATCACCTTTGCAGAAATTGATTGATCCTGCACTAAATATATTGTTATTTTGGAAGAACTTGTAGTCTTTTGTCGGGTAAATGTCTTGTGTCAATGCCAATATTTTTTAAAATCAGGTGCCTCCTGTCCTGGAAAACTGGATTTCGGCAAATAATTCTATATATATTGCCATAAGGGCCTGTCAGATTACTTATGTTGATAAATTACAGATAAAAAGATTTTGAACAATACTGCAGTATTCAACCATCCAGTGTTTTAGAAGGTTATATAAGGAGGACATTGTTTTATAACATTAGTTTGCTATGGCACCCCTGGAAGAGGGACTAGCAAAATGGAGTAGAAGAAGAAGTAAAAAGAGGATGTAGGAGACACAAGAGTCAACATAGGTAGAAATGTCTAAATAAAGTTAATACAACTTTCCTACACCTGGTAATTCTTATTGATCAGATGTAAGTAAAACCACTCACTCTTAAAAGCCGTGTCCAGACCGTGACATTCACGTGTCCTACCGCCAAGGTATTTAGTGTGTACTAATGAGTCACTGCTAACGCCTATTAGACCTGTTCTCAGGGGGACGGTTAGTTTGCAGCAGGGTCCCCAGGCACATTAGTCTTGAGTAAAAGTGTGGATTAATCAGACCCTGGTCTGGTGGTCCAGCAGTTTCTCCATGTCAGCTGTCTTAGAAACACAACCTGTTATTTATAAAGCAAGGATCTTAGAAAATATACAAAAGCCAGTATTTCTAGTCAATATATTGAATCTCTACTATAAAAAACCTCCTATTTATGACAAGATCATTCCCTAAAATAAGAAAACCCGGTCGTGGTAAGAGAGAGGCCTGGTTGACAGCACAGTTGTCAGACATCCGTCTGTTGATCTCTCCAACGTTCCACCTCCTCACCCTCCTCACCCTCCACCTCCGCCACTTGATCTTTGTTCTTCTTCTGTTGTCTACGGCAGAAGCCGTTCAGGCCACAAAAGCAGGCACAGGTGAAAGGCATGGCAGGCAACCTGCGGAGAGAGGAAGGGAGAAGATGTACGGCATAAATGATCTGTGTTTCCACCACCAGTAGATAGGAAAGAATTGAGAAAGTATCTCAACCTTACTTCTTGGTCAACTTATTTTCGCCAAATTAAATTATTTATTACGTTGCCGGGTCGCAGGGGCAGCTGGCACCACCCAAATCACATTGCACCATATTGTGAGCCTTCCTGTGGGTGGTGAGCCCACAAGAACTTATGTGGGTAGAGACTGTGCTATCTTCAGAGCACCTCAGCTGGTGGATTCGAACCTGAAGCCCTGCGGACCCAAGTCCGCTTCCTTAACCACTAGGCCACCACTGCCAATCCAAATGAATCATTTAATTCATAAAAGAATGTTGCCGTTTCAAAAGAATTGTATTGTTATATTGCATTTTCGATTCATTCACCTTCATCCATTAACCTGGTCACAGGGGCATCAATCTCCACCACTGCCACCCAAATCACACTGCACCATATTGTGAGCCTTTTTTCTTCTTATTTTTTCAAGAGCCAAGTTTTTACCATTCAAATTTCCTGGATTTGACTGCATATGATGTAAAAAGAGAGTTTCAGGTAATGATGAAATAATTCCCATCATTACTTGAAACTGAACTGGAATCAGATACTGAATAAAAATATGTTCTTCTGCACAGAAGTTACTGCCAAAAAAAAGGTTTGATCTTTCTGACTGGTCTGCCTGGATGGTAAGGGTTAGCTCGCAGCAAGATTCTAATTCAGGATGACATGTTTCAAAAAAGCTTTGACGAAAAGGAAAAATAAGGAATGAGGCCTCAAATAAAATGCATAAAAGGAAGGAAACCAACCTTCGACATTGTGATTCACACCACTGCACACAAGGAAATTCCTCGGCATTTAACCCATCACCAAAGTGCACCCGGGAAACAGTGAGTGGGGACGATGCCTTGCTCAGTGGACCTCAGTAGTAACCTGGCAGTTGGAGGATTCAAGCCAGAAACCCTACAGATCCAAGTCCTTAACCACTGACTTCTAGGTGCTTTAGATCAGTGGTTCTCAACGGGTCTCACTCTGGACCCACATTTTCCTGTGATCATTAAGTTGCGAAAAAAAAGGCTTTGAAAAAAATCACTTCTTTTAACATACTCCTTTTATTCTACAGAGTGTGCCTTTCAAAATAAGAGATTTTCTAAAATAAAACACCTGCTCAACAGCAGATTCACATTATTTCGCTGATTTCTGACCAGCTCTTAGTGATCCAATCAGAACGGGTCCGTGACCCACTTTTGGGTCGGGACCCACCAGTTGAGAACCACTGCTTTAGATTATCATTGGTCTACTCCAAGTTGCTACTTTTAAACGGTAATAACAGCTGTTAGATTTCCGACTTTGTAAATAATTTAAAGATGAAGTTTCCTGATCGTGTGCCACTTTCAACACCGGAGGCAGTGTGACGGGAACATATTGACAACTGCGTGTCTTAAATCCTGATCTTCTAAGATTTACTCTTATCTACAACAACAACAGGCCCAAAGCCACCTGCGTAATCCTGTTATTGTGCATGTGGCCGAGGCCTGTCGATTAAATCCCGAAGGCAGTGTCTTTTCTCCGTCCGCGTGAGCTCGTCGTTCACGTCCCCCGCACTGAGCTACTGAACGTAGAGAAAGTTACTGTCAATAAGTCCACCACTATTGGCGGAGCTGTCTATCATGTGCTATCAGTCGGAGAAGAAAGATAGCTTTCCAATTAAACTTTTAAACTCTAAAAATAAAAAAACATCCATGCTTGACATACTACGTCTTTTACTGCGCCCTTTTTGAGGACTTATGAAGTTGCAAACGCTTGCAGTCAGTGAGAAAATGTTGATTGTAAGAAAGGCAAAGTAAAAATTAAAAAATGGATCAAGTATCAGTCTTAAGCCCGGTGTAGCAATTAGCTGCTTACGCGGTACGAGTTAATCGCAGAGATTCAAGGTTTACGACTGTTGTTCTAACAATGTGCGATTCGATGATCGGATGCAATTGGATTGATCAGATTGTACGATCAAACACGACACGTCTATATTGGCAGAAGAATGATCTTAGAAATGGAGCTACCACGTAGGAGACAAAGAGGACATTGATGGATGCAGTGAGGGAGGACATGGAGGTAGTTGGAGTCAGAGTAGAAGATACAGAGGACAGGGGGAGATGGACATTGTTGACTTGTAGAAAGAAGAAGAAGATTGTGAGGTAGTTGGGAGGCAATCGTGAGGCGATAATCGATATTGGCTAGTACCAGGTAGCCATGCACCACTGTTTAGGGGTGGATGGGTGCGGTTGAGGTGCCATGGTAGTGGTATCATCCCCGGACACTGCTCCACGGGCGCTGGTTCAGCTGCTCACTACAGTGATGAGTTAAACGCAGAGGCAAAATTTCCCAAAAAATATCTGGGATGAACAACAACATCCTTCCTTCCATGTAAGAATTCTCTCATTAGTCAGTAGTTAGTGAGTAAGAGTTCACGTCTTTGATGGTAGAGACGGTATCAGTTGCCATGACATGGGGTGGGACTGATGCAGGGACATCATCACTAATTGCATCTCCTCTTTGAAATGTCTAGCTGTCCTTTCTGTGAAGGAGAAAAAAACAGACGAGAATTCCTGGGCGGTCATCCAGTGATTTTCCTGCTGTCAGGGAATTTCGCCACCATGTTACACGGCACAAAATATTCTCTGGCAACAATGCTATGCTAGATGTACCGCAACAACCGACATTGCCATTACACTAATGAGTGATTAACGTCATTAAACAGAGTCAAAGTTGTGAGCTGATGGCCTGGTGCCACAGTTTTATGTCGCAGCCATTAACTTTCCTTGCTTTGTTTGTCGACATTTACCTTCTCCAGAGTGTGTGAGTGTGTGTGTCTGTGTACAGTTTCACACAAGGCTCAGCAGTCCTAACAGAAGCTTGTCTTCTCTGAGAATTGCTGACACTATCTTCCCTTCCTGATCCACCTGGTCCTCAAGGGAAGGGCCCGAACAATTCCAAGCCTAAAGAATTCAACTTTCTAGCCAATCTTGAATCAGTCCCTAGATAACGATGCCTGAAACGACTCCTCAGGCTTCCAGGAGGATTCAGTCCAGAGGCCCATTCTACCACTTGACCAGGATCTTTTCATTACAGTGCCGCCCTGGGGCAGTGGTAGCCTAGTGGTTAAGGAACAGGTTTGGGGTCTGGAGGGTTCCAGGTTGGAGTATACCAACTATACCAAGTCAAGGTCCCTACTCGCTGCTCCCCAGGCGCTCTAAGGTGCCCACTGCTCACTTTGGTGATGGGTTAAATGCAGACGTCACATTGTGTGCAGTGGTGTGAGTCCCAATTGGTTTGCCAGGACAGAGGAAGAAGAATAGTTGAGAATTGGTCATCATACATATACGCAGGTGAACTTTGGGTTCTTGCTGTAATGGACAAAATCCTCTTGCCATTGGACCAATGGTCCCTCATAGCGTCCGTACAGGCTACATTTGAAGCATTTTTTTGATCTACGCACCACAGTTAGCTCTAAATACCGGCCAGATTAAGAGTAGATACGGTAGATGGAGTATTCTCAAGCCTTTTCTATACCATTTAAGGGGAGAACGTGGCTATTGCAGAGAAAAGGAAAAAGTGCAATGAGGCTTCAGGACAAAAGCTACTCTAGATGTCTAGTTTTCCGAGATATGAGTAATACACTTTTGTTAGGTTTTCTTCACAAAACAAGGAAACATCAAGTTAAGACTGCTTATCTAAGCTAGGCCTTAAACCAGCCTCTAGGGGGCACAAGCCAGTGTTTCTTTGTAGTGCCGGCCCAAGCCCGGATATGATGAGGGTTGCGTCAGGAAGGGCCTCCGGCGTAAAACTTTGAAATCAAAGATGCAAGACAACAAAAAGCCAACCCTGAAAAGAGACAAGCTGCAAGTAGAAGGATCCAAGCTAGCTTGACCACACGATCAAGCTATAGGTAGGACACACCTTCAGAAAACTGAATTTCAAAGCTGAATGGGTTTTTACTGGACCCAAGGACTTAGTTTGACCAATGCCTGGCTACATACAGTACCACTACAGATATTTTACTCCTTTTTCCCGGTACTACAACAGCCAAGTTTACTAGCTCCACCTTTTATAAAACTGAACTATAGTCTCAAGCAGGGGTCTCAAACCTGCGGCCCGTGGGCCATTTGTGGCCCGTGGAGCGATATTTTGTGGCCCCCACCTTGAAGTTGAAAGCTAAAAAATCATTTTGTTGGATGCACTTAGTGGTACACACTGCTGTGGATGAATGTTAGTATTACAAGACTTGTCAAGATTTTTTATTTCATTTTCACCTTTTTTTTTCTACTGTATTGAATATTAACTGCTAATGCGACCAATTTGGTAGAATGACAGTGGGGACAGAGACAAAGACAGCTGCAAATATGCCAATATAGGAAATATGATAATATTACTGCAGTACTGTATGGTGACCAGTTGATAAATAAATAAGAAGTTAAAAGATGTTTTTTCACAGAGGTTTGTACAAACTGAGAGTAAAACTGCAGTAAATCCCAGATCATTGCTAATCCCCACTTGCTCATTTACACTTCTGCTGGGATCACCATCAGTTTCATAACCAAGCGCTCAGTATCACTTGCAATTACAAGTGTGTGGTGGTAGGGGGCGAAGGGGTGCATTGGGGGATGGCGCACTTCTCAAACTGTCTCTAAGGAAAGCAATTACCGAGGCTAGACTGGAGGCTGCCTCCAAGCAAGAGGACAGAAACACCTCAGGCCATTTGGTGTATGTCATTATGAGTCAACGTGTGTGTACGTAGGTGCGAATCCTCTTCCTCCGTCGCTCAGAACGTCCTCGTCTGCAGATCTCCCGCTCTGTACCCAATGGCTTTGGACCCTATGTGACACGGCAGGAAAAATCACATAGGAATAGAAAGCCATAAAACACAGCAGCGAGTCAGTCACTGGTGGCAGGAGAAAACTTTTGCTTCTGCTCCTGGAATCGTCTCTCTGTCCTCCTCACTTCACATCTTTAACATCCTCAGCTCGTCTGACAGCTTACAAGGCCCCGCAGAGGATTTACAACAGTGACAAGACGCCTCACTCCCCTGTGTATCCTCCCGCCTCCCGCGCACGCCACTGTCCTTCGATCTCCCTCGCAGCCTCCGCCTCCCCCCCACCCTCTTTACTCACGCTCTCCATGTCCCCAGCCACACTGCCAGCTATTGGAGTCAGTGTCTTGTTTTGGTGCGGTGTAATTACTGGGAGTTCTTTCAGAGGCGAGCGCAGAGATTAGACAGATGAAAACACAGCCTGCAGAGCCACTGAATTATTAACTGCTTGAAATGTGTGAGTGAGGGCTGGAAAAAGACGGGAAAAAAAAAAAAAAGATGGAGAGAGGGAGGCGGAGCTGCCCACGTGCTTCCACAAATACACAAACAGATGAATAGCCACGGGCCAGTGAGAACGGCGTTGCAACGCGCACGATGTAGCCACGCTGGGATTTGAACGGAGGTCGAACGGATTGTTTGGGATGATGCAGACAAAGAAGTAGGACATAATGAAATAACTGAGCGTTTGGTAAAAAGTTTTACTAGTTAATTATTCATATCAGCAAAGTCCGGTGTTATGACTAACTCTGACCTTCAAGAAATGGATGTAGACGTTGCTGCTCCAACAAGTTAATGATTCTGCAGTAAAGGTCTTTAAAGGTGGTTCATCGCGAACAGTTGCAGCCGAAAAGGAGCAGAAGATTCATTGCCATGACCTTAAAGAAGCAGTTTGAGGTTCTTCTCACGAGGGTCTGCTCAGGAAACCAGGCAGGTTCTGAGCAGGTACTGTACTTCCTGTTTTTGAGGAACTGAAAGTCCTCAAAGGGTTAAAATATTATTCTCAAACAATTTCCTAACAAAAACTTTAGGTCTCCTCCTATCTAACGGCCAGCGTACATCGTGCAATGATTTTTCAGTCGTACAACCATCAGTGTTCGGGTTTAATTGTCAGATTCAGTCGTGCAATTCAAGCCATATAGTGCAGGGGTCTTAAACCTGCGGCCCGTGGGCCATTTGCGGTCCGTGGAACGATATTTTGTGGCCCCTACCTTGATGTGAAAGTTTAATATTTTATAAATTTGTTCTCCACCTTTTATGGTGAATCCTATGATTCTCAAAGACAACAAAGATACAGAGGAGTACTACACAGAAAGGCAGAACAGTCCGGACTGACCACGTCTCTAAAGATGTTTTCTGGTCCATACATATTGTCATTGTCCACTTTTTCTTTCAAAAGACACTCAGTGTTATTCCCCTCGTGTCTCAGAGAGAAACGGTGACCATCCCAGCATCTCCCACTACCAGCTTCTTCTCCTTCTGCCTCCTACTCTACGTCATATCGCTACCACAATTGGAAAATATTGGCTACTCCTAGCATAACATAACGTCCGATTGTCGCAACATCCATTGTATTTCAGTTTACGGCAGAAGGCCATAATCAAAGAAGTAAACTTTTTTTTATTGAATTATTCACGTTCCCCAGACTCTCCTTCCACGTAGTGTAGAATTCTAACAAATAATTAATTTACCTCCATGGAGAAATGGAACAGGGGACATTCAAATTTCTCTATGGACAGAGTTGTTGAGAGTTTTGAGTTTGTTCACTTCAGATTGAAGCAGAACAGAGCAGCCTGGAGCATTCTGGAGGAGAGACCTTTGTGTGTCTAAATATAATTGGTGTAACAGCAGTAAAAGTGTGTATTAGTGTCTCGGCTGAAAGACGCCGTGGCTGCGGAACAATCAACTGTAACTATCGGTCGGTTAATTTTACTGAACTATAAAAACTAATCATCCATCTCATCTTGTGAGGTCGTGATGATGAATGCATAGGAGAGAAGAAGCGGTCACCACAGCATCATTAAAAAAGAAAAAAAAAAGAAAACTGCAGGAAATCTATTTTAATAGCAGCACAGATTGGAAAAAATAAAAAAAAAATTGTTATGATATTTTGATAATTCTAAAAGAATAA
>JAFBJS010000395.1:208689-228155 GCA_016785265.1 Paraplagusia blochii
CACTTAAACAATATAATAAATATAATAAACATCATTAGCAGCAAATGCTCAACTGACGCTCTGAGACACTGTGGCTTCATGACGTCTTTAGTAAATATATTTTCTAGCCTTCAAACTCAAAATGATTTTTTCCACCGTGGGTTCCACTTTTACTTTTTGTAAATGAGTGTTTCTAAACACAGAAGACACATTCCTCTAATGGTTACTTGAGGTAAGAGAGATGTCTCTGGGCTTTCAGCAGAAGTGGGAATAATAGCCATGCAAACACAGAATGAAGATGTAAATAAAGAATATTAAAAAAAAAAAAAAAAACATCACAACTGAAGGTTTTCTCGGGTTCTAAAAATAAAAATAATTGGTAAACAGTGAAAACTTGGACATCATGTGTTGTTAATAATGCCAGATGGATGAAATTCTTAAAATATGGCCAGGAAAATAAAGATATTTATATAAAAAAACGAGGAAAATCTTTGAAAAAGACATTAAATATCATTGGTTTAACAGTAAATATATGACATAACGTCAGACGAGGTGAGAACTGAATAATCTGGGCTTAGATTAGAGTTCCAACCAGAGAAGATGATGTGAAAGTCATCCTTCATTTAAGCTGCATCGATGCCAAAAAAAACACATCTCCGTCAGTTTCACCTTGGGATTTCCTGTGTGTGCGCACGTGCGTGCACATGTAAGCTGATTCAGGCCTTATCAAAGCCTCTGTGGAAGCAGACAATGTGATTTATCAGTATTCCTCTTGTTTGCACAGGGAGATAAGGCAATCGATGTTTGCAAGGGTGTGCGGCTCCGTGCGCGTTCAAGAGCGTGCACGTGACTGTGTGTGTATGTGCACGTGAGTGAGCGAGCGTGGAGGAAAAGATAAGCTGAGCATTTTGTCTTTGAGAGTGAGTGACAGATCTGGAAAAGACTGATCCCGACAGTCAACAACTGTGGGATGCCAGAATGAAGTGGCGTCCACCCCAAGACACGGAGACAGAGACGGAGCCATGAGATGGAGACGGAGACAGAGACAGAGAGAGCTTTAGTCTCCAGACAGCTGCCAATTCATTATTTTACCTATTTTTGTTTTTTTTTGTCCATAAATCCATCCATCTACATCCACTTATTTGTGATCAGGTTGCTGAGGCAGCAGTCTCCATGACCATCACCCAAATCACACTGTACCAGCTGCATTATACAAGGGATAAGTCCCATAGAAGGAGCAAACCAAACCGTAACTGGGATTCTAATAGACGATGTCGAACATTTGTCTCTTAAACTCCACCTTAACAGAAACAACTCTACAACGACCAGGTGAACGTTAAAAAACAATTTTTTTAACAAATCCTACATTTACTTTGGTCTCTTCATGACAAAAAAAATCTAAAATTTAAACCGCGATAACTTCTAGATTATTTCATGATATGTAACGTGACTCGGACGAGAGTTCTACATGGTCCCAAAAACCTACCATGTAGTGCATTATGGGTAATACGATTTATTAAGATAACACATTTGTTACAACTCGATGCGTTTTTAAAAATCTCATCCATTGACCCCAAAAATTGTAAAATCTCAAGCATGAAAATACAATTTATCTGTATCCTGTAAACAAGCTCTGTCCTAACAGGTGGATTTCAGTTTAACATTTAAGCTATTACGTAATTAAGTAAGAATTATCACTTTCTTACGTAGAAATTTATCACAAAATAACGTAAAACTTATCACGAACTAAGGTGATACGTATTGCAAAATAACGTGATTCTATCATGAAATCACAGGCTACTGAGCCCAAGTGTGGCAGCAATATGTTTCCATATAAATTTACTGCAAGTCTGCCTTACAGACCGTCACAATAAAAGCCCGTAATGATGCATGGTTTCATTTTAGGCGCTGACACAGAACATTAATTCAGAAAAATAATGCAGAGAACATGTGTTGGTACCAGGAAGAGGAAGTTCTACTAATTACAAAAAAATAATGTTAATAAGAGCAACGATGAACAATGTAATTGTTCATTTTTTACTTACTTTTCTCATCTTTCCTCATTCATCCATCACTGCGGGAAAATCAACAAACTATTTCCGTGCTCTTATCTGTTTGTCTGATGATCATCCGCTGATCTTCCTTCTTCTAGATCTGAGTTTTTAAAAAATGTCTCCCTTTAATCACTGAGACCTTAAGACTCGTTCATGTCCTGTCTTCTCGTAGCCACAAAACTCCCACCTGTCGGTTACATTCTTGCTCCTTTTTTCCTTTTTTTTTTTTACATTTTCCCCTCCCCAAACTCTCCCATTTCCATCCCCTGCTCCAGTCTCTTGTCTTCGCATTTACACAAAACATCCTCTGTTCGACTTTTCGGTCCAAACTAGCGTCGACCGCTATTGATCATCTGGTTTACCTTCAGAGAAATACAGGAAACAACTCGAAAACAACGTTAAAAATGATGAAATTTGTCTCCCATGAAAATAAATCTCAGCTAAAGCTAAAACAAACTCAGCTGAAAAAATAAAACACAAAGTGGCAAAATTGACAAAAACAAAATGGTTTGTTCACTATTGGGACACTGTTTTTTTAACCATTCTTCTGTGTTTGTCCAGGTATAACCAAGGTGCACAGTGGTCTCAGTCAGTCCTCATGTCTCACTGTCTCTCAGGCCTGGCAAACAAAGGCCTTATTGACTATACAAACACACAGGAGCCTTTTCTCCTTTTCACAAGCCACTGCTTTGTGCTTTCCTTCTCTGACACACACACACACACACAAGCACGTCAGCAAGGACATACACAAATGCACACTGGTCCATTCCACCTGTCTTCTTCTCAGGAAGCATCTCAAGCACAATGAGAAAGGTTGTTTCTTTTTTCATGTCACTTTTTCTCCAGCAGAGAAAGTGTCGAGAGATTGACTGTCAATGTCCACGCATCAAAATGTAGCCATAAAAAAAGAAAAAAATACTGACGTTACCGCAGTGGGACAGACTCGAAGTTGTGGACGACATCTGACTTTGTAAAAGGCGCGTAACGACCCACGAACTGGAATACGATTGAGTACCAGAACGTATCAATGTTGTGTATAGTTGTCTGTACAATCCGTGGTATGAGTTGCTGCCACCTAGTGACTAGAGGTTTGTTATAATTCAAGTGTTACTGCTAATTTTCAGTGTACACCCCAATGCACCCCAAAGTAGCTTCGTTACGTAACGGTGTTACAAGAAACGCATGGGTCCCAACACATTTCCAATTGGAACTCCAGCGAAGATTCAGAAACGTTTGACGACAAACGAGAGGAGATCAAATCCGGTTTTGTTTTGCCTGCACTTTCGTAATCGTAACCTTGCAACCAGAAACAAAAATCTACAGGATATTTACAAAAATCTTCCCCGAAGTACAACTATAGGTGTTGAATTCCTTCCAGTTGCAGCACCTTGGTTGTGACAATGGCCACTTTATGCATAGAACGATATTTATTAGCAGTAGCGCAAATGTTAAATGGCCAAAGACACACAAGTACACACACACACAGTGATTGATTACAGTGCAGTAATGAGCATATATGCCAGTCTAACTTTCTTTAATTGGTGTCATACCCTTTTCCCCAGAGAAGCGCCTTGGGGAATGTAATGAATGTGAGAGGGTGGGGGCGGCGGTGGCGGTGGCGGAGGAGGAGGAGGTGTTCGCAACATCTAACTTTTCTATGTGGAGAAATTCTTCATCTGAAGCTGCACTTCTGTTGTTGTTTTCCGTATCTCCTCAACCTCTTTCTCCTTGGCTGTGATGATGATTGCTGATGAGGGCATAAACAGCACTTCAGAGATGTCAGTGAAGTCTGTCAATTCCCAGAACAGATTTCTCCGCAGTAAGAGGCACAGAAAAATGCGGGGAATGACGGAAAAAAAGAGCAGAAACGGGGGAGGTGGAGGTGAGCACATACCTAAGAAAGAGTAGAAGGTTGGAGGAAGTTCGTAAGATATCGCATTGAATCAGAATCTCAACGTCCCTTCTAGAGCGCACACACAAACACACACGGCGGGTTGACCTCCAGATGTCGATCTTGCTTCTCCATCACCCTCCCACAGGCTAACCTGATTGGCTAATGATGTCTCATCTATCTCGACGCAGTGACCTGCAGTGTCTGGAAGGCATGGAAACATGTGATCGGCACAGCTAGTCTTGTGGGGACACTGCGTTGACACTCGGACTCAAGGTTGGAATAAAAGAATGCGTAGGGGGTGCAACACTGGACCTCGCCACCAGGGGGTGGGAGGCTCAAGTTGCTGATATCAAGTGATTAAAATGAGTGGAATTCGACTTAAACAAATTTTACTCTATCTAGCTTCCCTCTTTTTAGGTGTTAGATAGATATTATGGGGGTTTAACGCCTATAAAATTATGCTACCATCTTTAAAACGGAGGGTAGGAAAATATTATGGGTAGGAAAAAACTTCAGAACACAGCCACCACACTTTATGTTGATAATAGCAACATAAAGATGAAGAAAAAAACTGGGCTTACGAAGGGACTTGTGTGGGTTCACCTGCCGTGATCAGGACACCATATGAAGGGTCTCATCCTGGACCATCTTGTCCAGGAGGTGAACCCTGGAGTTCCACATAAAAGGAACAAAGTACAACTGAACCGAACTTATGTTACAAATTGTAAAATTTCAGGGAATGGGACGACAAAAAAATTGACTTCTTTCCTGATTAAATCTGTTAAAATAATCTTTAAATAATGTTCATTAATTATAAGACAGAGAAGATCAAGCAGCCTGTCTTACAGAATGGACCAGAAAATAGAATTCACAATATTTCTAATTTAATTTAATTCATAATAATCACTTCTTGTTCCTCTCTTCACCAGAGTCAGAGGGACGTTCTGAACAAATGAGGTCCTTGAACACATCACCACCATTTCTCCTGTTAGATCTCCATAAAGTGTAAATTATTTAATCAAACTTTAAAACGTCAATCGTGTCATTTGATTCGTCTTCTTCTTCTTCTTTTCCTTTGGACAATTTCCATCTCCCCCTGTCCCATGTCCTTCCTCACTGCATCCATTCTCTCCTAAAGAGAACCTCAGCATCTTTAACTCCTCCACCTCCAGCTCTGTCTCCTGTCTTCTGTCTATTCTTAGTGTCTCTAATCCATCCATCATGGCTGGAAGATGTTCATTGTGTGCAGTGGTGAGGATCACATGTCACAACGACAAGGAGTTTGCTTTCCTTACTTCCTTCTGTCCTTCTTTCCTTCCTAAACCACTAGAGAACGATTCGTCAATCATTTTCAGTGATATTCACTCAGTAAAAAGCTAGAAAAATGTCTCTGTCTTTGTCTGCCGTCTCTTGGATCAGGATCCAGTGTCCATATAGACCGCCGGCCCTCACTCGTCCTGCTTTTCCTTTTGTTTTCAAGTGTGTGTATTTACACACCGCGACAGCTCTGTCTTCATCACATCTGCCCTTGCTGCAACAGCCTGCACACGCTGGTTCACCTCAGGGTGAATGATGGGGAGAGGGGAGGAAGTGAAGGTGGAGGTGGTGCAGTGTAGGAGAAAGGAGACAGTGATTAAGGAGGGATGGAGGGGAAAGGAGAGAAAAGAGGCAGCGTAATGAGCGAGGGAGCAGTAAGAGGCAGTAGGAGCCGATCAACAGGACAAAAAGAAGAGATGAAGATGAACGAGGGGGAGGCTGATTAGAGGACGGAGAGAAGAGAAAAAAAAACACAGGGAGGGAGATAAAAGAAGACGGGTGGGAGTGGAGACACAAACTAGAAGACAGACAAGAGAATGGAGGAGGGGAATCAGACAGGGCTGCATGTTTTATTCACTCGCCTGATAACTCCTCTTTAATTACTACCACTGAAATATTACTGACTACGGATGTGTGTGTGTGTGTGTGTGTGTTTGTGTCAGTATCTACAAGAAAACCCGGGTTCTCCATACATCCACTTTGTCCAGTTATACCTTAATCTATCTATCTATCTATGTATCTATGTATGTATCTATCTATCTATCTATCTATTTATCCATCTATCTGTCTTTCTGCCTGTCTGTCCATCTATCCATCTATCTATCCATCCATCCATCCATCCTTCCGTCTGTCCATCAATCCACCTTTCTGCCTGTCTTTGCTTCTGTCTGTCCATCTGCCTGTCTACCTACCTACTTATCCGTCCATCCGTTAATCTATCTATCTATCTATCTACCTTCATACCTTCCTTCCCACCTACCTGTCTACCTACCTGTCTACCTACCTACCTACCTACCTGTCTGTCCCATATACCCTTCCTGCAGGTGTGAACTCTGGAGTTCCAATGATAGAGACATTCATTGGGTCTCAAACTCAAATAAGTTGGGGGTCTCCACCCACACTATCATTTCACCAAAGGGTCACGTCAGCTTCAGATTCTGTGTAATACCACACTGAACCAGAAGGAGGCTGTGGACCAGGGTTTAGAGAACTATAGGATTTACCATAAAATGTGGAGAACAAATCTATGAAATATTATTATAAATTCAACTTTCACATCAAGGTGGGGGCCGCAAAATATCTTTCCACGGGCTGTCAATGGACCACGGGCCGCAAGTTTGTAACCCCTGCTCTGAGCCAACGCATGATTCCCATATATACGTAAGCTTACAACTATACCAGCAGAAGAAACATTCCAGTTCATATGATAAGCTCACAATATCTGTGTAGGTTCTCAGTCATGGACATAGTTCTGTAGGTTTCTTGAAGATGTTTCTCCTCTCATCCAAGAGGCTCCTTTAAGTTGGGAGCTACCAGAACTTTAGATCCCAGAGCTGGAGACATCCTTTCACAAGACGATGACAAGGCTGAGGAACAGGTCTTAGGACGCATCAGAGGGGCTTTAAAGACCTGTGGATTCCCCAACTGGGCCTTCTCCAAAGCCATCAAACACAACAGAGAAGAACAGACACAAACGTTATGACGTTGTCATTCCTTCTGTTGAGGAACCTCTGAGGAACCTAGAAGAACCTTCAGCCATCACCTGATCCCATCTATTCTCTTTCTTCTCAGACAGGAAGTGGTCCACCTAGAGGACAAAGTACCCCACCCAATATAACATCAGATAAGTATTGTTTTAATGCGGACTTGGTCAAACTACGGCCCGAGGACCAGATGCGGCCGCTTTAGCCTTCGAGTCCAGCTCACTATACTCATCCTAAATTATATTTTACACTTATATTATCATTATATATTTGCCAATTTCCTGCAAATCCTGCATTTTCCCCAATAGATACAGCCGAGTTTTTAGCTTTTGTGGACGTGTCCTACATCTCCTTTATCTTTCTTCACATGGACGAAGAATCTGTCCTTGCAAAACACTGATTGGTCCAATCCAACTTCACTTAAACCGCTAAAACTTTAAGGGTTTTCATCAACAGGTTTGAGCAGCCCAGGTTTTTTGGACACAGTTTGCCACTAGGGGGCTGGATCAGGAGCAGAAAGAAGTAGGATTTGAGTGAACTAAGATAAATGATAAAATTATCTACACTATTGATTGGGGAAATGCTGCCGTTGCAGAGAAAAGGCAGACGGACAATGATGATGTAATTCATTAGTATAATTTGGACAGGATTGGTGAACCAGATTAAAATGCTAAACGGGCCACATTTAACCCCTTAAACTTCCGAGGTTAGGGTTCGAGGCTATGACAAGTTCAAGAATAAGTTCGGTGAACAACGCTTCTAACCAACCCTGTCGTGAGTTTCCTCCTTTTCCTAATACTCAAGTAAAATATTCCAAATGTCTAAAGTTTTACTGAGAAATATTCTTAATCTTTTATTAAGACTGAAGATCTGTCAAACCCCCTGCAGGGGAACAGTGGAAATTCTCCGTTTCTTCAGTGGATTCTTCTACGTCTCTCAACCCAAAAGGGAAAAATGTTTTTTTATGACACCAGAGTTTGGTTTCCACAGTTCAGAAGAAGACATCCTGACATTCTGCCACCACAATAAACCCAGGCTGGAAAAACCAGAACAAAACCAGGTCTGAATACATTGTCCTCCATTTTTTACATCCAAATGTCCACCAACTAGTTGCGCCAAAAAGTGTCCTTGTAGCCGTGAGTCAACATCACCTCTGGTCAACACGGAGGATATTGGGACCAGATTTTCTGGTGAGCTCTTGTCCCGGGGGCAGTAACTCTCCGTGCTTTATATAATTTGATTACCACAAACGCCTCCCATATAATGCCTTACTCATCTCCTCCTCCATCTCCTCCTCCTCTTCCTCTCCTTCCTGACAGCACAGTGGAGGGTTTGCATGTATTAATGTCCTCTTTTGTTCCTGGCTGTCGGCTCATTGTTAGGATAAGGAAGAGGAAAAAAATATAAGAGTGAAGACGAGGAAGAGGGTGAGTTAGTGATGGGAACCGCAGGTAGGTTGGTGAACGGGGAGGAAGAGGATGAGCTGAACTTGACGTGACAGCCTTCCTGACTGCCAGGAGATATTGGAAACACCCCACAATCCTTCCCCACCTCCTCCGTCTCCCCCTTTTCTCCCTCCCTTTGTGTTTCCTTATCTTCTATTTTCCTCTCCGTCAGACCAGGTGCTGCTTATCCAGCCTTCAGCACGGCTTATCAGAGAAGCTCGCTATCCCCCACACAGACAGGCACACACACCAACACCACCCTCTTTTATGCCCCCACCACCCGTGAAAACTCACTCTTTGACTCCTCGACTTCTACTCTCTCCAACTTGATTCGCTAACGTTTCAACGTCTTTACGTGTTTTTCTCTTCTATCTCGGCGCAATCGGAGGTAACTGAGGCGCGTTGACCTGCCGTCCCTCTGGACTGCACCCAACTCCAACCTACAAATATGAAATCCATTAAATCATAAACTGACGTAGAGCTCAGTCCAGCAATATCCTTCCCAAGCTTATCTTTGCATGGTTTATAGATTTATATACCTTTTATTTGGATTCAGATTCTCCAGGGTTTCTTGTGATCCTAAAAGCTGTAATTAAGATTCCAGCAGATTCAGTCGGGTCAACCTTCTACGAGACCTTTAGGTTTCTTTCCTTAAAGTGTTTTCTCAGTTTTTTTTTCCTATACCTTTTCATGTAGTGGAACCCTAAAGAGTCAGATTCTTCAAGGTTGATCTTTTGGGTGAGATCTACTCCCTTTTAGGGAGGTTGGCTCCTTTCAGTGGACTCACCACCCACAGGAAGGTTCATGAGGGTTGGGTGGTGGTTCTGCAATCTGGTTACGGATGGATGGATGGAAATGGATGGAAGTTTGGTACATTTAGGCACAATCCTTGATCGATGAATGGATGGATAGATAGATAGACCCGGCACCAATTCACCCACAGACTGGCACCGGTCCCCGACCCAGTAGTTGGGGACCACTGATCCAAACACACCTCTAACACCTCGTCCCTCATTAGCCTCTTTGGGCTTCAAGACCAGAACTTCTTTAGAACTGAAGAAGTCTCTTGGATGAAGAGGAGAAACATCTTCAAGAAACCTGTTACGTCCAGTTGCTGTCGAAGAAACTATTTTTGGGTTGAATGACCTGAATGACTGAGAGGGATTTTTTCTTTTCATAATGAATTGTAATAAAAAATAAGAATTTATTGTGTAAGAAACACAAGTACAGTGGTGCCTGTTTTCAAACTTCATCCGTTCCAGGTTGGTGGTCGAGGTCTGAATAAAGTTTTTCCCATAAGAAATAATTCAATTGTTGAACTCTCAACGATAAAGAACGCATGTGGTTTGGCTTGACTCGCCAAGCGCGGCTGCTCCAATGTTCTCACGGCTTGACGTGGCCGTTCAAAACCCGAAATTCGGTTAAAAGTGAAGGCAAATTTTTGGTCAAGGGCTGAGGCACCTCTGTAATTAAGACAGACAGAACATCTGTATCTGGTGGAGCAACAACAGAAAACAAATCGATTGACGCGTTGACGTGGGAGGCAAAAGTCCATGTCCCCCGGGACGTGTCAAATAGTCCAGTGTCTTTTTTTCTCCTGTCATGTCTGCCCACACACTTTTCACCTCTAATTGGCCTGTGCTGATATGTCATGGTCGACTTAGCCGATGGCCATAATTACTTGATAAAATGGGCGGTAACGCTGCTCTGCACAGGAGCATTTGTGCAAGAACGCACCAAACCATCATCGTAATGTGCTCGGATCGAAGAACGTGAGCTGCAACACGAGCAGAGGATTCTGGTCCGTCCATAAGAATGGAATAAAAATGTAGAATAAAAAACAAACCTGAGATTTCAGTGTCTCACCTAGAGCTGATAGAACAACTGACTGCTAGTAATGTAGCAACATTGAACCAGAGGGGGAGACTATGGATCAGGGTCAGGAGAACTATATGATTTACCATAAAATGTGGAGAACAAATCTATAAAATATTATTATAAATTCAACTTTCACATCAAGGTGGGGGCCGCAAAATACCATTCCATGGGCCGCAAATGGTCCACGGGCCGTGAGTTTGAGAGTCTAAATCAAGAGAGATCTCAATCCAGCAGCTTTTCTAGTCTATGCGGGAGAAGACATTTCTTCAGCAGCAGGTTTCTCTTGTTGCAGCTTTATTTCCTCCCAGGTTTCTCCCTCTGATCAGGCAACTGGTCCATTTGCATCTAATCTCTGAACTTCCCAATTCCCTCTTGTTCCTTCTTTTGTGTGTTACGGAGTGTAGCACAGAGGGGGAGGGAACGAGGGAGGAGGGTGACCAGGCAGCCTGAGCTCTCCGTCCTGATTTAGAATTAGATCTATTTCTGTTCACCCTCCAAGCCGCCGCCGGGAAATATTTAAATCTGTAGTGGAATTTATGTGCAGAACGGGAGAGAGAGGGAGAGAAATAAAGAGGAATGGAGAGAGAGAGGGAGAGAGCGTGAGGGCTAAAGATAGGACGGGGAAGTACGAGGAGGGGAGATGAATTAAACATGACAATAATAAAGTGTTTGGCTGTTTGGTTTCTACTTAACCGACGTGCAAATGCAGTTTAATGGACTGAGGCTGTCGCTGGTTGGCAGTGAAGACACAACGTGTCCCTCAATGAAGTGATGTTTATGAATAAAATGAATGGAATTCTTTATGTGCAACGTATATTTCTCACAATTTCTTTACACGTTCATTCAGAAAATGGGCTCAAACCTTCAGGTAATTAATCACAGGTACGATTATCCCCCATGTACTACAGTAAATATGTTGAGAGTACTTCAGTACTTGGTTTGTCAGTCGATACAATCCTCACTTAACCACCTTTTATCCAGAACATCCTGAACCAAAACGACTAAAAATGTAACTTTACATATCAGAGACGTAACGTAATGCTTCTATGGAGTATTAATTTTCTTTACTTGATCCCTCAGAGTATTTATCATCAATACTATCACACGCCGACAAATGTAAAGTAGGATAAACAGTATCTTAAGACGTTCAGATACAGCAGAGGAGAAAAGATCCAGCGGGGTTTACCTGAGAGGAGAGTCTGGGACGCTGTGATGCACCAATCACCTGCCACACCTGGGTACCCACGCGGACACATGCACGCACATGCACGTACACAGCGGCACAGGCGTGCAGTTGGAGGACAATAGGATCGACTGGGGGGAGCCGGAGCCACAGCAGCACCACCAGCAGCAGCAGCTGGAGAAAGAGGAGGAGGAGGAGGAGGAGGAGGAGGAAAGATGGCGGAGGAGAGGGAGGAGAGTCAGAGTGATGTGAGCTGATGAACGCTGAAATACGGCAGAAATAAAAGATATTTTACGCAGGAGTCACAAGGAGGGAGGCGACGGTGGCCCCCCAGCCTCGTCCACAACCTGGTTTAAGGTTATGTGTGTTTTTTTTCCAGATTTCCTTAAATTATTTGGAGATTAATTTCATCCTGATGTTTTCCTTCACAGATTGATCTTCGATCTGTTCCTTCTCCGGAGGTAGAAATCCAATTGAGGAGGAAATTATGTTGGTTTTAAAGCAGGAGTGAAAACTGGGATTTTCCTCCCATTCTTCTCAGATTGGGATTACAAATAATCTGAGTGCGACAGTATGGCACTTATCCAGTTTACAAAGAAACACAATTATTGACACGTCACATCTGTTCTGTTCTGTTATTACTCTCCGTCAAGCAAAGCATTTGTCTTCCTTTAAACAATGACATATCTGCTTTACTATTGGTCAGAAATGTCTAAAGTGATGATGTCACTGCGAACTTAGAAGGAAGCGAGGAAGGAAGGGAAGGAAACTCCTTGTCATGGTGACATTGTGATTCAGACAACTTAATGTATTTAACCCATCACTAAAGTGAGTAGTGGGTGGAGGTGGTGCCATGCTCAGTGGACCCAAGTCCGGTTCCTCAACCACGAGCCCAGCCCATTGGCTTTGTTACCAAAATTTCACATTTCTGATCATCGCACCGACAACCATCAACCTCCTGACGAGTTCTGTCAACGATCCAGACTGAACATCATCAACTGTATTTCCATTTTTATTCTACAACACATCCTCATCAAGCAAATGCTGTCACAGATGTAAGTGTGTGTGTGTGTGTGTGTGTGTGTGTGTGTGTGTGTGTGTTTCCAGTTTGCCTACAGCAGCATTTCAACCCAATCCTCTTATCACGGTCGCTCCTCATTGTCTGCCTTGTTTCTCATTCTGTTCAGCCGTCGACTTCTCTACAGGGAAATCCCTCTCACAGCTCCGTCCACCAAACTGTCTCTTCCGCACGGAACCGGTCCTGTTCTCAGCTCTGTCTTTGTTGCCTTGACCCGGTACCGTTTATGTGACCGTAGTGGTTCTGTTTGACGGCTGACTCTAACTTAGGTAGAGACGCTTTTTTTATTTAATTTTCCTACAGGTTTTGTAAAGTTTGTATATGCATGGACAATAACTGACATCTATCAGTACCAACTTATACTATCTATATACTATACTATCTGTAGTAATTGAAAGAAATGCTGAATGTATAAATCTGGTTATAATACTTTTATGGTATCCACTGTGACTGTCTACAACTGTTTATTCAACTATTTTTGCTGTTTCTGTATCTAAACTATTTACCTATAATTATAATTATTTTGCTTATGCACACACACACACACACACACACACACACACACATATATATATATATATACAATAAAGTAACCATGGTGCACTTCAGTGTGTAAGTAATAATCTACCTGTCTCTCTGTCCATTTACCTTCCTACCTACCTGTCTATCTGACTGTCTGTCTCTCTCTGTCTGTCTTTCTATCTACCAACTTACCTACCTACATACTTATCTGTCTGTCCATTTACCTACCTACCTATCTAGCTGACTGTCTATCTATGTGTCTGTCTGTCTGTCTCTCTGTCTATCTATCTGTTTGTCTGCCATTCCACTATCCATCTATCTGTCTGTCTGTCTATCTATGTGTCTCACCCTTCATCTGTCAGTCTACCCGTCCATCTATGTGTCTGTCTGTCTGCCTGTCTCTCTATCTATCTATGTGTCTATCTCTGTCTGCCATTCCACTATCCATCTATGTCCCTGCCTGTTTGCCTGTCTCTCTATCTATCTTTATATCTATCTATCTGTCAGTCCCTCCGTCCATCTATGTGTCTGTCTGTCTGCCTGTCTATCTATTTATCTCATTCTCACCAAAAGGACCAGGAAGTTTTTGTATTGAATCAGTTTTCACTGCCAGGATTTTCCCCCTGATTTTCCCTAATATTCCAGACAAACTCTCGTCTTCACTCAGTGTCTCCTTTGATGAAGGTACAGAAAAAGTTCAACAGCTTTGATCTCAAAGAGAGGACGCAAGATCATTTCAAGAAAGATAAGGACAGAGACAATGGATGAGGACAATAGAGAGTATCATTAATGCAGATTGACAGATTAATGAATGAGACATGATCCGCCTGTGTGTGAGTGTGTGTCAAGTATAAGCAGAGTGGACTCAGTCCCTAGAAGCCAATGTCCACGTCCAATTATTTGCTTCTCAAAGCTTCAACGACAGATGGAGAGAGAGACAAGAGGGACAACTGGAAGCAAGGGAAGAACTAAGAGAGTTATGGAAAAACAGAAAGGTAGGAAAGACGAGGCAGAGAGACGGGTCTGTTTGGACATCTGCACAGAGGGAATAAATGAAGATGGAGAAAAGACTTGTCCCCTGTTGTGAATTAGTTTCCCAACTACCTAAAGAGTCCATGGAAACCAATACGGAGGAGGACAGGGAGGACAAATCTGGACAAAAGAGTGGAGTCTCAGGGACAAATGATCTCTTTTCTAACGTGTGTGTGAAAGTCTCCTTACCTTCTCTCTGGTGGTCTTCTAGTGGTCCTCTCTTCTGAGTTGGTCTCTTCCTTGTCTACTTCTCTTTCTTCTTCTTTTCATTCCGTCTGCTCCCCGCCGTCCAGGATGGTCCATCAGGTCTGTCTCTCTCTGAATGAAGTCATGGCTGTTTGCGTCTCACTACAACTCTTCCAACCTGCTGTTTCTGATCTCCTCCTCTGTCTTCTCGCCGCTCTGGGCTGGAGCATTCTTCTTTTCTTCCAGGCAGCCGTGACACACTCGCACACATGTCTGTGTAGCGTAGGGGGACAGTGGGGGTAGGTGGAGGTGGGATGGGATGGGAAGGCGGTGGAAAGTGTGGATGAGAACGGGGGAATGGCGGGAAGTAAGAGAACAAGTGTGGGTAGATGGAGCAGTGAGCGGGGGAATGATGTAGGAGAGGCAGGTGGAGCGGCTGGTGACACATCGTGGAGGTGTGTTTGTCTGCACGGGTCTGTGTGTGTGTCAGCGCATGTGGGCTGTCCTTGTAGCTCGGCACCAACAAGTGAGAGGGTAGGAGAGACAGACAGGCAGACAGACAGACAGACAGACAGGCAGACAGATAGGTAGAAAGGCAGATAGATAGATAGATAGATATACAAGTAGGTAAGTTTGTAGATAGAAAGACAGATAGGAAGGTAGATAGATAGACAGGTAGATAGGTAAATGGACAGACAGACAGATAAGTACGTAGGTAGGTAAGTAGGTAGATACAAAGGCAGATAGACAGACAGACAGACAGAGATAGAGAAGTAGGTAAGTTGGTAGATAGAAAGACAGAGAGACTGAGAGACAAACAGATAAGTAAGTAGGTAAATAGGTAGATAGACAGACAGACAGATAGAGAGACAGACAGACAGTCAGATAGACAGGTTGATAGGTCGGTAGGTAAATGGACAGACAGACAGACATATAAGTAGGTGAGAATGAGCAAAATCACTGGGTAGTTATGTATTGGTACAGACAGACAGACAGATAGAGAGACAGGCAGACAGATAGATAGATAGATATACAGGTAGATAGATAGATAATATATTCATCGTCATCAAAATATATTGTTGAGTGTGCGTCACTATGACTGTATTGTGCACTACTACTGTACATGAAGACCCAATATTTCATTATACATTTTTAAATTATCACACAATCATATAGTGCGCCTCCAGTGGCCATTACTGGTATCACACATATATAAATATTACAGAAAGGTCCGGAAAGATTTTTAACCATGTTCCTCTACCGTTACTTTCCAACTTTAAAGTATTATGTGAACCATCACACACACACACACACACACACACACACACACACACACACACACACCAACATGTACTTCATTATTATTCTCTGGATTTTTCTTCATGGTACGCATGACTAACCTACACACAAAGACAGAGCTGAGCACTGAACTGAATCCTAATGGCCGAGCAGAAAAGAGAATGACCAGGGAAAAAGGCGGAGGCGCAGTGTCCAGGAGGCAAGCAGGTGTCCCCTCTGAGCGTATTGTCCCCCACATCAGTGTGTGTCTATGGTTTAATGTATATGAGCCCTGACGGTGGTGAAGTAAGTAAAACCTTTAAGGACGTGTAACTGCCTCAGTGAAAAGCTTGGCTTCGAGTCTGTGACCCTGAGTCTATGAGTCAATTCTCCACTTAAGACACAAATGAAAAAACATTTTCTTTTTTAACAGTCAAAGTGCGGGGGACATTACTCACTGTAGGAGTCACTCAACTATGGACTTAACACCTGCAGGTGAAAATGGTGAGTAAGCTCAAAGGATAAAGGCCTTGAAACCTTAACATAATTTTTTTTTTATCTTACTTTTTATTTTATTTTCTTTATTTCGCTTTACTGTAACTTATTCTTTTAATTGTAAATAGTGTTAGATCACATGTGCCAAACTCAAGGCCCAGGGGCCAAATACGGCCCGCCAAGACATTTTATGTGGCCCGCGAGAGATTGACATTACTTTAATGGAGTAGTTACAGATAAACCACTGGGGTCCCCAACTATTTTTTGGACTGCTCGGCTAGTACCACCAGGAACAAGTATCAAATGGATATCGCTGGGTTTTCTTTCTTAGAATGAAACTTAGTTAAAATGTAATAAAAATTAAGTAAAATCTTTTGTCCCACTGTGGCCCTGTACCAAATAATCCTTTGAACAGGTACTGGTCCACAGACCGGTGGTTAAGCATCCCAAACCTATACAGTCTTACATACATCCGGCCCTTTAAGGTGAGCTTTATTGCTGATGTGGCTCCTGCGTTAGATAAAAGTAACTGTCAAACGTATTGTAGCATAATGTCATTCATTCATTCATCTGCATCTAATACCAGGTCTTAGGGGCAGTAGTCTCCACCACTGCAACCCAAATCACACTGCACCATACTGCAACCCTTCCTGTGGGTGGAATGTTGCTGAAATCAAAGCACCCATAGCTAATATGTTGTCACACCTGCCTTTCAAAGGAGGAACTTGTGTTATCCATCCATCCATCCAACTCTGTCCACTGATCTTTTACCTTGGAGCAGCAGTCTCCACAACTGCAACCCAAATCACACTGCACCATACCAGCCCCTCATGAACCGTTCTGCAGGTGGTGAGTCCACTGTAAGGGGCCAACCACTCTGCCTGGGATTCGGTCTTGCCCAGGAGGTGAACCTTTGATTTCCACACAAAATGGGACAGTGGTGGCCTAGTGGTTAAGGAACCGGACTAAGGTCCAGAGGGTTCTCTGTTAGAATCCACCAACTGAGGTCCACCCTCTGCTCACTGTTCACTTTGGGGATGGGTTAAATACAGGATACTCTGCCTCAGGTCCAAAGCATCACATTTGTTATGATAAATAATAAATACCAGTCAAAGGAGATCAAGTAAAACCCAGAATATGCTGAAAGTTACAATTTGAGAACATCCATAAGAACATGCCTTTCTGTCTTTCCCCTTCTCGACCTATTATTTCATCAGCCTCTGCAGATCCGGAGGCCGTTTCTTCCCCCCTCTGTGATCATCTCAGTCTTACATGGTTATTCCACCTAACCCAATCTGCAATGCACCCAGGAAAACACGTCAGTTTCCTGCCAGGCGGCTGTCACTCTTCCTCTTCTTGTGACGTCTGGGTGACACCCTGAATGGCACTCGGCGTTGCCTTCACCAGAGAATCCCTTCCCGTCACTTTGTCTCTCGATTGCAGGAACTCTCCATCTCTCTGCCCCCCCCACATCAATCCACAGCTGAGTTGTGACATCTGTCAAGTGTGAGACAGGATGAAGGATCCACACATCCCATCACCTTGGCCAAAGGCTTTTTTTTCCTCAGCGCGTGGCCTGCAGTTCATTTTATAAATGTCAGATAACCCTGGGCGAACCATCTCAACAAACCGCCCCCACTCCTCACTGCTGCGGCCCCTGCAGACTGATAGGTAATATTCTTATTAAAGATCAATTTGATTGGCGTCCGCTGCCTTTATTCATTGTCCTCTCGTGACGGGAGAGGAAAAGATGAGACGTTTCTGTGTGTGTCTGTGTGTGTGCACGTTTGAACGTTGAGGGTTTTATGCAAACTGAGATTAGAAACGCAATAAACCTGTCACATGTGGAACGCTGCTGTCAACCTGAGCAAACTCTTATCTTCCTATTTTACACTCGCAAATTCACACACACACACTTTTGAGTTTAATCAGCTCTTCTTGAAAACACAACAGCCTGTTGTTTTCTTTCAGTTCCAGCCAGTTTCTTGTGATTTTGTGTTTGGTTATGTCGCCACAAACACTGTACCTTACATTTCATGAGTTAAGGATCAGCGTTGAATGTTATTCTACCAAACTGGTCTAAAACAAACTGACCTTTTTCTGTGCGAATTGCTATAAAAGAGAATCTTCAGATCTACCAGTTCCTGGTACCATTTGGCAGCTAAGTGTGAAGCGGCTGGGATGAAAATGAGCACCTCTAAGTCTGAGGCCGCGGTTCTCGACCGGAAAGAGGTGGTCAGTACCCTCTAGGTCGGGGAAGGGCCCTGCCTCAAGTGGAGGAGTTTAAGTATCTTGGGTTCACATTTACGAGTGAGGTAAGGATGGAAGGTGAGATACGCTCGCTGTATCGATCCGTTGGTTGTGGTGAAAAAAGAGCTAAGCCAAAAGGCGAAGCTCTCAATTTACTGGTCATTCTACGATCCAAAAGAAGGCGATCCCTGATACAAGTTGCAGAAATTAGCTTTCTCCATAGGGTTGCAGGACGCTCCCTTAGAGACAAGGTGAGGAGCTCTGTAACCCCGGGAGGAGCTTGTAGTAGAGCATTTGATCATCAGATGCCCCCTGGACGCCTCCTACAGGAGGTGTTTGGGTCATGTCCCTCTGGGAAGAGACCCAGTGAAGGAACAAGGACATGCTGGAGCGACTATGTTGCCCGGCTAGCCTGGAAACACCTCGGGATCCTCCCAGATGAGCTGGAGGAAGTGTCTGGGGAGAGGGAAGTCTGGGGATCCCTCCTCCATATGCTGCCCCCGAAACCTGGCTTCGGATATCATTATACTTTTTCCTTTCCCTGCACTAATGCGTTTCCCCAGTAGATGGCGTCATGAAGGAATAAGAAACGTAGGATTTTAGGTTTTATACATTTGATGTAAAAGTAAAAGTATACATACTTTTACATGTCATTTATCTAGATTCAAATAAACGATCCATCTTTCTGCTCTGGACTCGGCCATAGTGTCAAATTTTAGGACCAATTGTGGCCCCTGAGTCCAAAAGTTGGCCCACGTCTGGTTTAGTCCAAAAAGTTACTGTAAGAACTGAGCCTCTCTTTATCATATGGTAGGGCTCTAACTGTCCAGTACATGTATTGGTCCCCAACCATTCAGAATATGTATATATATGTATATATATATATATATATTTTTTTTTTTTCTGGACTGAATTTCTTTTAGTTTTTAAGGAAAACCCTTCTTAAATCGATACAGAATCAAATCATCAAATTATCATGCACCTCTGATCTATATTTCACATATATATACATATATTTATATATGTATATATTTCACATACAGTATATAGACCTGTGTTTCCCCTGTCAGGTTTTTCATGGTGGTGCATTTATTCTATCTTTGTGTTATAATGACATTCCCCAACTCTACTGTCACATGACTGCGTGGGAACGGGACCTACAGTCTAGGGAG
>JAFBJS010000395.1:228370-238867 GCA_016785265.1 Paraplagusia blochii
GATTTATTTATATACATATTTTTTATACATATATTCTGAATGGTTGTACTTTGTATGTATATATTTCTATACATACATATATAAATATATGTATACATGTATACACATTTTCTGGACAGAAACGTGTTTTCCTTAAAAAAAAAATTTAAGAAAAAACCAAGATAAATTATCATGTACCTCTGATGTATCTATATTTCACATATACAGTTTAAATTTATATATGTATATATTTTACATACAGTATATAGACCTGTGTCTCAGGCTACAGCTGTGTTACCACTGTCAGGTTTTTCATGTTGGTGCATTTATTCTATCTTTGTGTTATAATGACATTCCCCAACTCTGTGTCTGTCACATGACTGCGTGGGAACGGGACCTACAGTCTAGGGAGGGATGATAACCTGGGCAGAGGTTTGTAAATGTTTGTAGTTATTATATCTAAATAATACAATAACTAGCACAACTCTACTCTGATGATTTTCCTTTCTCTTTTTGCTGTGAGAGGAGAGGACTTTCTGCATATCTATATATATTTACATATATTTACAGCATATGTATATAGTGCACAGAACAGAGAAGGCTGCGCTGCCACCTCCAGCCTAAGGCGATTGCATTTTGGAGCACCTTAAAAACTTGTCAGGAATGAAAGATGGGCGATGTGTGGCTAAATGAAGCGCAATGGAGAAACTGCTACACGATTTCACACTTGAGTAGCCTCCAGTGCTGCTGCCAACCTGCAAACACACACACACACACACATACACACACACACACCTTCCGACACACACAAACAGAACAGCGAGGCAGCACGAGATGAGCTTGAAATGAGAGCCAAGGTGAACATCAATACAGCAGGTCCATATCTGCGCTGGGCAAAAACCATTCCAGATCAATATTCCTCAGACGGAACCAATGTCACATTCTGTATGCTACGAGCCAGACAGCATTAGGGACGGTCCAGCCGGCATCAATCAGCTCCGAGCCATTTATCCAGTCACTTGTGGTGCTCATAACATGCTTCATAAAGAGTGTAACCACCTCCAAACACACACACACACTCGTACCAGATTTAATGACAAATACAACATAATTACACATGTATGGTCGTTTACCTTGCACCCATTGTTAAACACACTGTTGCTAAATTCTCCAATGTTTGTACATAGAATAGATTTTAAAAACTGAAGATCAGATGTTTCAGTGGGACCACCACCTACATGAAGGCTCACAGTATGGCACAGTGTGATTTGGGTGGCGGTGGTGACTAGTGCCCCTGCAACCTGGCAACGAACAATCAGATGAATAAATCAGATCAATATAAAAATGTTGTGGGATTTTCTAATGCAGGCAAACTAAGGCCTGGGGGCTGCATGTGGCCCAATAACAATCTATAATCCGGCCCGACAAACTGTGCAAATTATATTATTGATTTGTATTGTGATTAAGCTTTTAAGTCTTTTTCCCGCAATGGCGATGTTTTCTCTATAGATGGCACTGTGAAGGCTAAAATCATGACTTCTGCATTACTATTATTAAAATTACCTTAGTTCACATAAACAGATTTAAAAAATTCCACAATCTTTCATTCATTCAACTTCATCTACTCATCAGTTAAAGGATCTTAGAGGCAGCAGTCTCCAAGACTGACACCCAAATCACACTGCACCATCCTGTGAGCCCTCCTGTGTTTGGTGAGCCCACTGGAAGTTATGTGGGTCGGGACGGTGCCGTGCTCGGAGCACCTGAGTGGCAACGTGGCAGCTGATGGTTCAGAAACTTGGTTCCTTTAATTGTAATATTTTGTAAGTTCAACTAAATACTCTGAGTTGAATTCGCCCACAGCTGAAATCACTGTTGTTCAAAGATGGGATGTATTTTTTTTTAATCTTCTACTAGTTTCATAAAAAGCTCCATCTGTTGACTTTGCTCTGAGGCCTTTCTTCTCCCATGACTGTGGAATTTTAACCATATGGTGAAAACACCTTCTGGCAGCAGCTGTTAAATTAGATTCTTCTCTGTCAGATCACAGGTGAGGCTTTTATGTAAAAAAAAACAAAATTTCCAGTGATTTAGCAGAACAATGAAGTACTAATGGTCATCGTCCAGATCGGCACAGTGAGTGTTGACTGACAGCTGGCCAGAGCTGAAAACATATATGTGGAGAAGGAGGAGAAGGTGAAGGAGTTCAAGGCAGAGCTGGAGGTGGAGGAGTTAAAGATGCTGAGGTTCTCTCTAGGAGATACAAGGATGGACAGGATCAGGAATGAGGTGATTAGAGGGACAACACAGACAGGAAGGTTTGGAGGAAAAGCTAGAGAAGACACAGACCTTAGGTTGGACCACGGAGAAGCAACATGAAGATGCGAGAGCACTTTGGAAATAACTAGTAAGTAACCTCACTATGATTTGATCTACAGCTGCATTTCTACAAGTGAAGCTGTAAAAAAAACTTAAAACGTCTGCAATTTGTTGCCACAAAATCTTCCTCCCTCTCCATTTGCCTAATGCTCCTTCTCCTCACTCCATCAGCTGTTGGTGTCGTCTCCAACAGCACAGCATCGCAGGAAGGAATGGGAAGACAAGGGCATGAGCTGGAGAGAATACTAAACAGCTCTGAGAGTTAGACAGAAGTCTCACACAGTTGCAGGTGTGTACTCATTCTTACAGGGACGTGCATATAAACACACATTAATCAGAGGCTCTTAGAGAGGTACACACAACTCCACGCTAACGCACAATTGGCCTGGTATTATCAGAGCCCCTCGTCACAGGCTGCGGGGGGGGGGCATGCGTTTGTACCTCAGGCTTAACTGAGGATTAGTGAGGGGGTTGAGGAGGAATGCTGAAGTCAAGAGAGAGATCCATGACCTTGGTAGGATCTCTAAAAATGGAGAAGTCCACCAAGTCCTCAAGGCGACCAAAACCCCTTCATGTTTACCAAAACGACAGAGGGATTGCCTTGAGTTGGGCTAAAACCTATGTTACGTTTAGGTTAAGGTTGGTCCGAACAAGTTCTTATCTGTTCTGGCACCATCTTAATCACATTGCTCCATACTGTGAGCCTTCTTTTGGGTTGTGAGCCCACAAGAAGTTATGTGGGTTGGGATGGTGCAACGCTCAGAGCACTTCAGTGACAAAATGGCAGGTGCTGGATTCAAACCTGAAACCTTGTAGACCCAGGTCTACTTTCTGAACCACTAGGCCGCCACTGCCGTGAAGGAAATTATTATCCAGCGTAGCAATCAGGCTAATAATAAGATCTCACTTAGAGACATTTTTTCACAAACTTGTTGGCGCATTTAGCCACCACTGACAGAATGTGAGCAAGGAAACAAGGTTTCACACATCAAGATACGAATTGTGAATTCTTCAAAATAAGTTTGTGAATTCCACAAACTACGTTTGTAAAATTGTCGTGCGTGCATGCTTATCGTGCTTTTAATTTGTGAAACTGCACATACACGAATGTGCACTTTTGAGACTCTTCTTATGCGGACCAGATTTGCGTGCGTAATTTTGCTACGTCACTCTGTCACCAGCCAATCAGAAGTCTCGCTCGTTTGCAACCAATCACACGACAGTGTCACCACAAGGGTCTGTGTGACTCTTGAAAAGTCAGCAGGTGAGGCAGTCTGTACTCTGCCTCACCTGAAGAACTCAGAAGAACTGAAGTGTCAAATTTGAGGAGTTAGTGTCCAACCAACCATGGGTGGTCTGGTGTCCTGATAAAACCTGGGTTGCGCTCCAGTTCTTGGGTTTCCTGTAGACATTGGTACAGGTGCTGCAATTTGAATGGATTAGTTGACACCATCTGTGTGTTTGGTAAAAGGCTCCAGAACCAGAACCTTCACCCATCACGTTCCTCTGTTTGGCCGATCGTGTGAAAACAGTCTCTGCATCATAAACTCGGTAAAAGTGTCAGGTTAGAATGCATAATTCATTTTCATTTGTGCTCTCCTAACAAGGTGTGTGTCAGAGTTTGTCGAAGTGTGTGTGTGTGTGTGTGTGTGTGTGTGTGTGAAGGCAGGTTGGCTCATCTGTGTTATAACCTGGGATTAGATGTGTCAGGTCATTTCTACAAGTGTTAAGGAAAGCACGGAAGAGAGACAGGCAATCTGATGAGTGGAGCCGCATCTCAGCTCATCAGGGGAGAAAATGGAAGGTGGGGCCTGGGGGGGAGGGCAGGGGAACGGCGGGGTCGGTGTAATGAAGAATAGGGTTGGAAAGAAAAATGGAAAAGTGAAGAGGGAGGAGCCGTCTTTTTCAGGTTTGTAGATGATGAATGATGAAAAAATGTCCATCTGGAAATGACAAGGACAACTACAACAAGGCAGATATGTCAAGACAGTCGAGAGCTAGAGGGTCAGGAAGACACATGTCATCAATTCTGTCCATTTTCACTGGTTTACCCATTACCAAGTCACAGGGGCAACGTTCCTGTAGCTGATGAGCCCACTAGATGGAGCCAACCTCCCTTAATGCCTAGCATAGAATGTGCAATTGGAGCAATTAGACCGATGGATGTAGGGACCGAAAGAGCCCTACATCCATGTCCATCCACATTTTCCATCTCCCCCTGTTCTCTCCATCTTGTCCTCCACCTACCTCAATGTCCTCCCTCACTGCATCCATCAATCTCCTCTTTGTCTCCTACCTGGTAGCTCCATCTCTAGGAATCATTCTTCTACCAATGTATCCACTGTCCCTCCTCTGAACATGTCCAAAACACCTCAATATGTCTTCTCTAGCTTTTTCTCCAAACCTTCCTGTCTGTGTTGTCCCTCTAATCACCTCATTCCTAATCCTGTCCATCGTTGTGTCTTCTAAAGAGAACCTCAGCATCTTTAACTCCTCCAGCTGTGTCTCCTGTCTTTTACCTATCCCTAGTGTCTCTAATCCATCCATCATGGCTGGTCTCACCACTGTCCTGTGAACCTTTCCTTTCACCTTAGCTGACTGTCCTATCACAGATCACCCCCGACTCCTGGAGTTACTATTAGTAGTAGTAGTAGCAGTAGTAAGTATATAAGTAGTTACATTCATCCAGTCAATTACTTTCAACTGGTCTTCAAGGAGAACTTCATTCTTGATGAGTTTGACTTCCCTGCCTTTGGCTTTTACTGCGTCGGCTCCTCATAACACAACAGCGCAAAGCAGGGTCCATGGCGGCTGTCTAACGCTGCCCTCTATTGGCAATTTGAGAGTATGACACCAAAATTAGAGCTCAACAAAGACTGTACATTTATATTAACGCATCAAACAGAAGCTTTAGGCGACCAACTATCGAACCCAGGAAGAAACGAAATGAAGCGTTACATTACAATGAGTACTTAGTTGAACTCACGCCACATCAGGGAACTCAGGTCTGCGTCACATATGCGCAGGGCTTGCATCCCCACATGCTGGACATCTGTCCCAGAGAAAATCAGTCCTCTGTAGGACTTTACACTGGCCCTCCTGTGTATTTTGTTTCAACAGGAAACTGAAATGGGAATATCTATAAAAAATTCTTTAATGTCACTCATGTATAATGGAAATGTTCTTTTATTTTGTGTAATTCTAACTTTATTGTTGATACTACAAAATCCAACTTTAAATTTCCTTTCTTATGAGACATCTTTACTAATGACACCCACAAATGTCACACCCCTTAACATTACTTCCGTTTTTAACAGGATTTATGGTTAAGTTAGTAATTAATTCCACTCCTCTGAAAGTTCTAAGACAATAGATTTGACTCCAGCACCCCTTGTGGACAGGGCTGACATATGGTTGCATTGGAGGTCAATGGCTTCAACAACAAGGCATGAAATGTGGGGTGGATTTCAAGGAAACCACCACTGGACCAAACATCTCCACCTCATATGGACTAAGTAATCTCAGCAACAGCTTCTCACTCTCCACCCGAAGTGAAATGTCCCTCACTAACCAGGACACCTTCTGTCCCAGTTAGTAGGAGGGAGCAGAAACAAATTACCTATTTGCTAAATACTTGGCCTAAGACTTAGCCAAGAGTTTTGGCTTCTCCACTTCCTCGAAAAGAGGAAGTTTCAAAGGATGTTAAGGAATTGTGGGCGTACTCCACACGGCTCCAAGAGTATATATAAGTATATAGGTATATCAGTAAAAAAAAACTCCACCATTCCCTTATTGAACACAAACATCTGAATTCATTGAATTGACAAAGACATTTACTTAATTAAAAGAAAATCCCTGAGTTTCGTTACCGGTAATTCGATACGATATAATTAATGAAATCCACACTTGCAAACGGCGAAGTAACAAACCCACTACAACACAGAATGGGACTTCTTCAAACTATGTCATTTATCTATTTCCCTTTAAATATAAACTGCGTTACAAGTTTAACGTATTACCCGGCAACGGACAAGCAGAAGAAGATGAATTATATGATACAACAAAAGTGGATTGAGTGACGCGGGAGACCGCCATACCTGTTGGGGACCCGCCCTCTGAGCCGGAAATGACGTATGTGGTTAGAAGCCATTGAAGAACCAGTGGACTCTAGCTGTTAACTGGTCAGCAAATGATTGGCGGAAATAAAGTGTAAAAAGAGTTAAAAAAAAATAACTTAATCTTATCAGGATTCTTTATTTACTTGACTTCACGTTTAGAATCGCTCCTCACAAAACATCAGCGATAATCCAAGATATACTACTTTTTTTGAGGACCCCTGAGGACCCCTGGTGTCCATCCAACTGCCTGAGTAAAAACAATTTAACATTATAATAAATTGGAAACAACAGTAACTATCATAAACATAGAGAAGATGATAGAATAATCAAAGTTAGTCCAACTTTGTAGTATTTCTTGGCATATTCTACGTCCTTGTTTTTATCAGCAGTGAGTGGTATACTTGACTTGCACTGTAGTGCACTGTAGTAAACGTTTTCCAAAAAACTGAACGTCCAGTTGCCTAGCTAAAGTCTTTTACCTTGACCATGACCTGGATGACTGAGAACCTGCATCGACATTCTTCTTCTATTCCACAGCTGAGAATAGATGTAGAGATGTATGACATCAGCTTGCTTGACTGGCTGACTGTTTTAGCTAAGAACCAGATTCTGTTCTTGCAGCTGGAACACTACTCAGCCAATCTGAATGAGACACTCCATAATAATACTAGTGCCCAGAAGGTTCCAGGTTCAAATCTGCCAACTGCCAGGTTATCACTAAGGTTCCTAGTGCAATGATTGTTTGGGAAACCATTTTTTTTATCTATACCAGGCTGTGCAAGATTTAAAATTAATAATAATACGTGAAATAAAAATATATATTTCAAAATGTTTATCTCAGATATATTGATTTTTAATAATACATACATTACATATGTATACATTGTATGTTATGGTATTTTGGGCACACTTAATATTTTTTTAATAATTATAAAAACAACAGCTTTATTATACAGAAACCAATTTATTGTTTTTGTTTGTTTTTTTTTCAGAGAAAAAATGCACATAGAACTTTGAAAACATAGAAAATGTACAGCTTTAAATTACACAAGCTCTTAACAAAATAGTTTCTTCATATGTACACCAGAAGAGAGCAGGGCTGCAGACTACAGCATGTTTCCAGCAAAAAGAAAATCAGCATTGATTTTTTTTTTAATCCTTTTGCCATCCCAGTACACAAAAAGATTGAGACAGTGGTCAGCTTATGAAGACAACATGCTACTTTAACCAGTCCCATGATAATTGCAGTGTCGTCATAGTTGGCTCCTCATAACTTGATGTTGTTCCTTCCTTCTTGTTCCTTCTTGTTAGCAAAACTGAAGGTCCATTTATTGATCATCCTTTAATTTAACTTAAAAAGATTACTGTCGGTCCTGAACAATATACAAAGATATTGAAAAGTGTCCGCCCTCAGTCAGTGGACCGAATGCCCGACACACTGCAAACTTTGCACTGAGCTCAAAATCTGAGATGAAAAATAACGATAACAGTCAACAGAAAATTTACCAGAGTGAAATAAAACAAAGTTAACCAACTTTGTACTGAAACAAAGCACAAACAGCTCGTCTGGTTTAGCCTTTAATGAAGACCAAGCTCAAGTTCAGGAACCAAAGTCTGATAATTTTACAATATAAATAAAAGGGTTTGAGACAGAAAATATCAAAGTTTAGTCCTGTAATAATATATCTGTCATGACTTGGAATCTCTAAATCTAGATCACAAGTAGAAACAGATTTGAAGACAGGTAATCGTTGACTTTCTTACTGTCTGTTTACCAAAATAACTCAATTTCTTCATTGATAAAATCTGAAAAACCGCTGATAGTTTTTCTCAGTATCTTCACGACTTACTATGGGTGCAACCAGTGTTGGTGACTGAATACCAACCTCTTCCTCAAAACAACAATTATAAACAAAAGCCCAGGACAAAGGCTCATTCAACAAGTAATGAAATATACACTATGATAAATATATGTGTGTGTTACATTGTTTTCCACCTAAAGGAGAGTGACTACAAACAACAAACAAAGGCACGAAAAGAAAAGGACCACTTCTGACTCACTGAACAGAACACACAAATATACTGTCTAATATATATATGTGTGTGTGTGTATTTAATACACACCATATATATATATTTATGAATGTTGTTACTATTAAAATTAACTTACACCTTATCTTTAAATTAACATAAAGATACGGTTGCGTCATCATCCCTACTAATGTATATTTTAATGTTTTTTCTTAGTTAAGTTTACATTTCTATAAATGTCAAAGTAAGAAAATAAATTAAGGGGAGGAGAGTGACGGGGGAGATTGAAAAAAAGTCTGAATTTGTGGATCGCTGTGTAATTGTGGATATCTTTGAGCTTTGTCTTCATATAAAAAAAAAAACTTTTGTGGACCAGATTATATTAAAACTGGTTCATCATTTCAATGAGTGTCTGCAACGTGTTGATTTCCTGCAACGACAGATCAGCACCAGCAGAGGGAAGCAGAGAGCCACAAAATAACGTGTCTACCGGCGGTTCTGTAGGTATTTCAATAAAATGCAGCTACATATGAGTACATATAGAATTACACACATATATCTATATATACATACACACATATACACAGGTACATGTATGTATACATATATATATACATATGCACACATATGGTTGCTTTGAAACATACACACACTACTTAACATCTAAATTAACACAAAGACACACAAATAATAAAAAAGATTTTGCTCTCTAAACATTTTAGATGATTGTCTCTCCAAAAATATACGTTATAAGGATCTAACTTTGCTGATTGAGAAATTTCACTTCCACAGGGTTCGTTTTGATGGTTTTCGGGTCAGTGACCTTTCAGCTCACAAAGACTCTTACTGTGAAATTCCTCCTTGTGGGACAAATAATGGACTGGACTGTAATTAATAATGGATTAAGACATAAGACAGTTACAGTATTGGGAGTTTCAAAAAGCTATCCAACCTTAGGGGTTCTTCCTTTGGTATTATTTTTTTTAATAACAGTGAGACACTAGTACGAAATATTTTCTACTGATAAGAACTGGAAACTATGAGACTCCAATTCATTTTAAATGTCTTTTACGTCTTTCCAGTGAAGTCAGTGCTTGGGTTAGAGACAAGTCTGTGACCCTGTGTCTGTGGTCAGAATGTTGTTCACTGATATTTTCTGCCTTGATTGTTATTTTCTTTTCTCAAACCTGATCTTAATATGAGTGGTTTTCCTCAAACCAAATGGTGAAAACCCTGACAACCGTCACCATCGGTTCTCTCAGTCCGTCAGTAGCACCAGCTCACCCTCACTTCTCTCTCCCCTGTCACTCTCCTCCCCTTCGCTGTACAGGGACCGCTCTCTCTCTCGTTCCCTCTCTCTGTCTTTGGAGAGGGAGGTGGGCGAGACGTGGGCGTCTACCTGACGCTGAGGGGCCACGGCCTGTGGAAGGTAATGCTCCAGCAATGCGGGGTGAAACTGCATGGCGGCCACGGGGACTGAGGCGACGCCGGCAGGATACTGGCTGTTGCTGTGGGGGTAGTGGATCTGCTGGGGCTCCGTCTGACTGGAGTGACAGTAAAAAAGGAAACAAAACAAAACATATTTTAGTATCTGTAACATGTGTCCTGTTATTATCATTGTCCCTCCTCTGAACATGTCCAAACCATCTCAATCTGTCTTCTCTAGCTTTTTCTCCAACCCTTCCTGTCTGTGTCCCTCTAATCACCTCATCCCTGATCCTGTCCATCCTTGTCTCTCCTTAAGAGAATCTCAACATCTTTAACTCCTCCACCTCCAGCTCTGTCTCTTGTCTTCTGCCATTTCCTAGTGTCTCTAGTCCATCCATCATGGCTGGTCTCACCGTCCCTCCACCTTAGCTGACTCTCTTCTATCTCAGATCATTCCTGACTCTTTTCTCCAGTTGTTCCATCCTGCCTCCACTCTATTCTTCTCTCTTCCACAGTCTCCACCTCTCTAGGTTCTCTTCTAGTTGTTGCCTACTCCTGTCTG
>JAFBJS010000395.1:239521-304757 GCA_016785265.1 Paraplagusia blochii
GATGGTTTGGACATGTTCAGAGGAGGGACAGTGGATACATTGGTAGAAGAATGATCCTAGAGATGGAGCTACCAGGTAGGAGACAAAGAGGAGATGGATGGATGCAGTAAGGCAGGACATGGAGGTAGTTGGAGTGGGAGGAGAAGGTGGAATTGCTGTGGCAACCCCAGAAAAAGGGACAGGCCAGAGAAGAAGAAGACAACGTTTGCCCATGCCTGGACAATATGAAACCCCTGCCCTCACGTATGCCAGCTTGTCTCCTGGAAGACGGACAGAAAGAGAAGTCTTGTCCCTCCCCCTGTGCTGCACTCACCCAGGATCTTGCTGATAGAAGAATTGTGCATGTCAGGGAAGGCCTGGAGAATCCTCCTGCGCTCGTCCTTGGCCCACACCATGAAGGCATTCATGGGTCTTTTGATGTGGCCTGAAGAGGAAGACGCTCGCACATCGGCGTAGCTGCCTGGGACAGACATGGGCATCGCACCTACGATCGAGGAGACAGAAATGTTCAAGGGAAATATTTGGGATAATTTGGGCCATTATATCTAGTGTTTCGTTGAAATATTAAAATATTTATTAAAATATAATTTGCCATAACACTGCATACATCAAGTTTTTTTTTTGTTTGGGAGGATGGAACTGCGCATGGACTGCATGTTTGAAAACCCAGGTCTAATCCAAGTTCTTAATGTATAACAGTACAATTTTTTTTTCTTTTCTCCTTCACATGGTTCTGTATTAAATCTGAAAATTTAAGGTCTGTCAGTTAGACAATTTCAAAAACCTGTCTAAAGACCAGAGGAAAAACCAAAAAAGTTCATTTAAACACCAACTTATTTAGAATTAAATTACAATTAAATTCTCTTTCACATATAAATGACTAAAATACACACAGAGGCTTATCCTATAAAGTTATTTTCACAAATTACTAGTTAGTACAAGGCAGAAGAGAGGACGTGACTGCCATCTACTGTTTCAATGAGAAGAATACCAGTGGTATTTCTTTTATTGTGCATCCCCCATCCATAGTTTTTGCCTTTTGAGGCAATAATACACCGTACATTGAGACAGGCTCGTCCAGGGCCACCTACCCTCGGAGTCACTGCTGTGGTGGTCGTCACAGGACGGCTGCACCAGCTCCAAACGTGACACTCTCTCTCTGTGAGGTGATTCCTTATGTTCCTGCCAGTGGAACAAAAAAAACAAAGACAACAATTAAATATATTTCCATTTTTACTGAAGGATGAGATAACCCTGGGAAAGCACTGTGCAGTCTATTTAAGGAGGACGGACCTTGTTGATCGTTTCAGGACAGAAAGGCCGTGGATATGCAAAGTGAGACGCTGTAAAACACTTGTGCTGTAAAACACGGCTTATCTCTCCATGCAGTGAAAGACCACAACAGGTCAGTCGGCGCGGAGAGCCGGTAAAACGCCAGTGGATGTGGCAGGAGAGGCTGGAAGGAGCAGGATAATGGAGCAGAGGATGAGGAGAGCCGCTGAGTACGGTATTGTGACGGACAAAGGGAGAGGGCAGGTGGCTCGCTCACTGACACACTGGGCCTTTGTGACATTGTGAGGCTGCAACAGCTGTTGCTCAAAGATGAGGGACAGGAAGTAACGTGACTAAAATGTCAAAACTTAATCATCTATAAAAAAGAAAAGTATTCTCAGATAAATCCTGTAGTTGTTAAGAAAAAAACTCATCTCAGCAAATCTGAACGTTGGGTCATCTTTTTGAGTGGAGCAAATGGACCTGTGATAACGTACCTATGATAAATCCTCCTTAACCTTAGCCCACGTGCTGAATCTTTAAGTTAAAGTTGAAATTAAATACAGGGTTTTGATTTAAGTAAAAATTTCAATCTTCCAAGGTGAGGTGACTCCATGTAGGCTATGTCACTCACCTATGGTACAACACCGTGATAACACTATGATCTGGGCATTAGAAGAGTGAGACGTACACCTGGGAGCCATAACTCAGGGCAAAAAATTCCCCAAAAAACAACAATTGAAACAAATGGAATGCAGCACAAGTCAGTGCCTGGCGTACAACCAGGCAATATAAGAATTGGTTCTTACACCAGAACCCATCTTAGCTTCAGTTTAGGTTATTAAGAATAGCTTTCTATATAAGGAGAATAAAGTTTAAATGTTTAAAATTTTTCTTTCCTAATAAGAAACACAAAAAAATCATAAAAAGATATAATTATTCTCAGAAATTAATTATTTTTCTCCTAATTTTATGACCTTTTTCTTACAAAATGTCATCCTGTATGTTTGCAATTTTATACCAGTAACTATTTTATTATTTATTTTATTCTCATATATTAACACATTTGCGTTATTTTCCCTTATTGTGACTATAATAGTGATACATATTTATTTAATCCAACTTTACTGTTGTTCTTAGGGGCAGCAACTGGCAGCAGTGGTGGCCTAGAGGTTAAAGACCTTCATAGCAACGTCCCGTCCCAGAAAAGTTGTGGTGACTGCTGCGCCCAAGACCAGGTAAGGGTTAAGAGGATGAAGATGAATGAACTAATGACTAACTCACCCTTTTCTCAATGCCGTCCCTCTCCCTTGCTCTCTCCCTCTCTCTCCCTCCACTGCTGTGGCTCTTCAGTAGCTGCTGAGCATCATGAATGGCCTGAGTGACCACATCACCGTCTCCAAGGAAACCTGCAGATGAAAAAGCACAGCATAGATTAAAAAACTGTTAATATGTAGCGGTAAAGTGATTTAGAAACAAACACATTATACATCAAAACTGGTAATATCTATAAACCTGGCCTCTTCCTCTTTGTTTATTCTTTTTCTTCACTTCAAACCGTAATATTAACTGATTTCCAGGATAAATTCAAGTAAAACTAAAGATAAAATAAAAACATTTATAATATAATGTAAAAAAAAACCAAATATTAGATATAGTCAATTTTTATGGATTTCATTTTTTGTTTTAAAATGACTTTTTTGTTTTTCTTACTATTAATTTGATGCAAGTAATTTTTTGCAACTGTAAAAAAAAAAGTAAAAAAAGATAAAAAAGCTCTATTCAGAGGTGATTGAGCCACTGCTGCTGCATAGCCTTTAACTGTGTGTTTATTGAACTGCGCAGCACTTTGTTACCAACTCTAAATTGTTTTTTTCTTTTGTTGTAAGTTATAAATAAAAAATAATGGACTGCACTGTCAGAACAAGTGGTTTAAAAGAGTGTGTTCTTCTCGCTGGGTTTGTTTGAAGAGCTTCATTTCATAAATAAATGTTAAGTGTTGACTTTGCAACCGACTCACACCTGTTTGAAATATTCTGACTATGAAAGTGCTGTAAATACCAACTGGGTTTGAAGGCGATCTCCAGTGGAGAACTGGTTCCCTGCACTACATTATTACAGATGAGTCAACAAGGGTGAAATAAAGAAAAGTTAATTGTTTATGACAATGAACCATATAATCTAGCATTATTATGGGCACAATAACATTACTTTCTTTATTCAACACCATAACAGTGAAGTTAAGGTCCAGAGACCAGTGTCCAGGGCATGCTGTCGGGAATTCAACCTGGGATTTTGGGGATAGGTGTTATCAACCTTCAGATGCATCAATATAACACATCCCTCTCACACTAATGTGGGCAGAACTGTGGCGTCCCCAGATCAAATGATGAGGGATGAGGGACCAGAATGATTCTTCTCCCACTTCTTCAAAAAACTGGGTCAAAACCCAACCAAACATCCAGTACAAAATCGAAAAAAAAAAAAAACACAAGGATCACAATTTTCCTTAAATTATATAATAAAACAGTAGGGCAGAAACAGAAAAGTAGTTTCGTGAACCAAGATAGTTTCCTGCACCACCTACGGGAAAATGCAGGAATTGCAGGGAAAAGGAAGAAGCAGAGTACAATGAAACACAGAAAAAAAATATATACATTTTCTTCAGTTTACATTTTAATGCCAGGTACCACAAAAGATTTATTTGTTTGAAAACAAATAACGCTAACAACAAAAATAGCTGATATCTTGAAATGTTACATGGTTTTCTTCCTAGTTTTTGTACTTTTAGGTATTCCATGTTTTCGTGTTAATTGGATTCTTCGGGTAAAATACTTTTACTGAAACCAGACATTAAATTAACCCAAACAGGCCACATCTGGCCCCTGCCCCATAGTTTGCCCACGTCTGATAGAGACTTACTTTGGAATTCTGTTTCAATGCGGGCAATGTGGGAACGTGGATAATGTTACATAATGTTTATACTGTGTGTATTAATGTCACCCTGCTAGGATTGCACAGTGGCAACATCATAATTTAGGACGTAGAACATCAGAAGAGTCGGAGCTACAACGGAGGGGAAACGTTTCCCTCAAAAACAAGCAACAAAAACTGAAATAAAGTTAAAAACCTAAGGAAATCTGTAAGAAATTGTCAAATCTTTTATTATGAACTCACTGAGGGCGGATCGTTGCGGGCTGTGAGACGCTTCAGTCTGGAGGTCTCTGGGTCTGTAGGCCCCCTGCGCCACCATGGACCCCATATCCATGCTCTGTGGGCTGGGTGTCTTACCCACTTCCAGACCCCTTGGCTTGGAGGTCAGGTTCAAAGGCTGACTTGACTCCTAAACACAGAACACGAGAACATGAGTGGGTGTGGATCACAATGGAGAAAGGGCAAGGGTGTGTGTCTGTGTTGTGTATATTCACAGAGGATTTGGCAAGTCACAGCACATCTGTCACACCTTCACCAGGTTCTGGGCTCCTACTGTATCTACAGTATGGGCTTGAACTGTAACAACAGCTTCTGCCTCCGCAAAAACAGCCAGACACTTACAAGGTCACACACAGAAGACTGTTGAGAAAGGGAGTGGTGTTTCTCCAAAGCTCTTTATCCTACACCACAGTAACATAGAGTTACTCTGGTTTTTGTAAAGACACGGAGACAGATAGACAGAGACTGCACCTTTTCACATGCTAACAAAACAACTAAAAACAATAGTTATTGTTTTGCCGTCTATACCTTCCCTAGTACTTAAGTCCAACTCTAACTCTAATACACATTTAATATGATCTTGCAGGGCAAAAATAATTACATTGGGGGCCAGATTTGGCCCCCGAGCCTGACTTTGGTACTACAGTTCATTGTTCTGGCGGACCTGCACCCACCTAAGGTTAATAGTCTAGAACAGGCATGGGCAAACTAAGGCCCGGGGGTTGGATGCAGCCCGTTGAGTCTTTTAATGCGGCCCGCCGACCTTGTCCAAATTAAATAATTTATTGATATTATCATTATACTTCTGCCTTTTCCCTGAAACAATGCGTTTCTGCAGTAGATGATGTCATAAAGTGTATTAAAAATGTAGGATTTTATGTTTTATACATGACTTTTGGATTTTAATTCTCTTATTTCCAATGAACGATCCACCTTCCTGCTCTGGACTCTGGTCCTTGTGTCCAATTTTAGGACCGATTGTAGCCCACAAGTCAAAAGGTTTCCCTATGCCTGGTCTAGAACAGGCAATATGTAGATCTGGATCTACCAGTAGATCTCCAAAGGAGTTCTGGTAGATCCTGAGGAATAACATAAAAAAAATAATAGTAATTAAAACCAAAGATGTAATTTTATTTCCTGATGCTAATCATTGGGCTAAAGTGAGAATACAATAGGTATTGAGTCAGACAGTATAACATATATGTCAGAAAGTAAGAAATCCAGTTTATATGCGTAAATATATTTAAGTAGATCACATCAGCCTGGTCATTGGAAAAATAGCTCACAAGACAAAAAAATGTGGACACACTGACGTAGAACCTTTTTACATCTGCCTTTCAAAAGAAAGGGTGTTTTGGTGTTTTGTCTGAAATTTTGTTAAAATTGTTTCTTTTCGAGGAAGAAAGATAAAAAGTCATTTTATTGTGTTTCTGACCACTTTCAACCTCTTGCCTAATATTGTGTTTTTTTCAGTGTTTCTTCAGTTTTAAGTAGATAAGAGATAGACCTAAAATGCAATTGCATTAGCCCTGATCTTGGGAATATTCTGGTATATTTACCTTTCGGAAGGAGCCACTGCTCTTCTTAGGGAGGGAGGGGGAAGGGTTTGGCAGCAGTTGCAGGGGGTAGTCCATCGCTGGAAAAAAAGAAACATTTCAGAGAATCAGAAACAATGGATATGTGCTGTAAGTCACGTCTACCAAGTCTACTTCTGCTTAACTGTTCAATGTTTTCAGTGAGAAATTCAGATATGGGAATTTAGAAAGTTTTAGAAATATGTCTTTAGGACTGAGTTAAAAAGTTTTCTAAAGTTACACCCAGACAAACCCTTTCTGCATCACTCAATCGTTAAACTTGATTTTATCATCAATAACATAAGATTGTAAATGTGTTGATCTGCCCCAGTGTAGTCAGAGTCCAAAGAAAATCAGAACGACTACAAATGATGTCTCACTTTCTAAGAAATCCTCAAGAGATGACAAACCTTTTACATCCACTCTGACAAACTGACACCCTGTATTTTTTCAAACATCTACCCCATCCTTCCAAGTTCAATCACTTATAACATGCTTTATGCAACTGGTGATTACGGGGAACATGACATAAAAACATAAAAGCCTCGTCTTTGTGAAAAACAAAGTGAAGCACTTTCACACACCATATAAACCCACAGGGTTAAAATGATTTTCTTTATATCAACTTAATGGCTTTTAGCTTTAAAACAATAAAAACAAGGTCAATGCTGAGCACCTTTCAGAGTAAGAGCGCACGAGCGCTTTCTGATGTTTGTAAGTGAAAAGCAACGTCAACTTATGTCTTTTCAACCTCCCAATAAAGAAGTCCTTGATCTAAAGTGACGCTTGTCCCCAAAGGCACTCGAGTGTGAATTAGTGACAAAGAAGGAAAGAAAGAAAAAAAATGAACAGAAGAAGGTATGAAGACTTCAGGGAAAAAGGTGAGAGAAGGGAAAAAAGAAAGAAAAAAGAAGGATCTCACAGTCATTACACAAGTACACAACATTACAATCGACAACTGTTCAACGCGATTTACAAAAATGAATAAAGTAACCAGAAGTACTTAAAATAAAAGCAAATGATTCTCTATTATAAAAGTGAGTAAACAGTAGAAAATGAATGATGGAAACAAAAGGAAAGAAATACAAAAAGACATGAAAACACAAGGGTTGAGAAAAGGACAGAAGGATATGATTTTGGCCGAGAGACAATGTCTCTGTCTTTGGAGTGAGACTCCAGGGTTCACGTTCTGGGACAGTTCGAATCCTAGCTCGGGCGGTTAACTTCCAGGGGGCCTATCACCTGCGTGAAGGTACGATACGGTGTATGTGATTTGGGTGGCAGTTGTGGAGACTGCTGCCCCCGCCACCCGTTAATGGATAAGCGGATGAAAATTGATGGATGGACAAATCCCAAATCTGATTTAAATAGGGGATAATTGAAAAATTGATGCAGGAGTTTTTGGAATTTAATCCAAGACTAGAATCGATATTGAATCGTGGGATTTTCAGAATCGTGCGTTTCTAGTCAACATAGCTTTGGTTGAATTTATTAAACTAATTACCTCATTTATCTTGGTCGTCACAATTAGTCCGAAGAATAAAGTTACAATTTTAATATTTACTAATTAGAAAAGCTTGTTATTTGTTTTAGAATTTCTAGCTGAACCTTTTGAAGTCTAGGTTCAGGCATTGGCTCGATGACTGACCTGGTTTGCAGGGAATTGGCTGCAGTGGCATTGTCAGCTGGGGGTCTGAGGTGACTGGCAGCGGTTGGGTGCTGGGGTGAAAGGCAGGAATCATCACGTAGGGCATGTTCACCTGCTGGGACAAGACAGGACACATTCCCTTTACCCACAGGCCGTCTTTTGTGTACAGCACGTGTATGATGTTCTCATCGTGAAGCATCTACTGCACTGAGAGGTGCGAAAGACTTGAGAGGAACTGACCTGGATCTGCTGCTGCAAGAGGTTAATCTTGTGCTGCTGCTGGATCAGCTGCTGCTGCTGTTTGGCTATCTGGAAGACAAGACATTTTTAGGGTTACAAGACGTATGCAGTACGTTGTGCAGCTCTTCTTAAAACCAAAATTCAGCAATGGTCAATGATTTACAAATAATGTCAATTGACAATTGAGTCTCAAAGGTTTATGACTTTCAACATGGGTTCTCGGAATAACAAAAAAAGTTTTGGAAACACTGCCATAGACTGTAGACGTTTGCACTACGGCACCATATTGCAATGTATGTACCATATGTCCTGGATATATGGTATATATGACAATAAAGTTGACTTTGATTTAACCCATGTTTTCATACCAAACTGGTCCTTAAAACCAGGTAAAACAAAGTAGCCAAACACCTTGACAGAATCACTGATATCAAATACTGCAATGGTAACATACAACACTAACCGCAGGTCTACTCTGAACCCGTCTGTCATTCAGACTGCACATCTCAACCATCAAATGCCTGCCCATGAGTGGTGTACAGTAGTGATGGAAGAACTGATTATGTGTTATCGATATATGAATACTCACACAAGTACCCACTGAGTACTTGTACTAGTACTGAGTACTACTTCATGACATCACTACATCTTAATAGTAGCAGTTAACATATGCGTAATGGATCATATTTTAACAAAATAACTTATGTTAACAAAACAATTGATGCTGTTGATATGGTTTTGTGATAGAACAAAAAAAATCCTGGTATTTTTCACACATTCTTTGCAGGTTGTCGGAAATATTGCAAAAAGTGAACATTCAACCGAAAGAAAATGAAGTGAATGTGCACGGTTCTTCTCTTTTAATGGGGGCAGATAATGGTGACTAAGACTAACAGACTTCAGCCTGTTGTTGGATGGTGGCTGGTGCCAAACAATAAGTTGAGGTCGAAGACTGCCAGACGGAGAGAGCTCCTGTGGAGCAGATGACTCAGAAAGTGAAGGAAATCCTTGGCCATATCTCAGCCAGCTCTTTGTTTTCCAAATGCAAACAAGGCAATAACTTTATCATGTGATGCAAAACATGCCCGGTTGGAGAGAGAGAGAGAGCTGTCACTGTGACAACTGAAGTCTGCTTTAGTGGCTTGACATTGACATTTAACTTAAGTTAATAAAACGTTCAACTGAACCATGCAATTATTAACTTATGCCACTTGTACTTAAACGGTTAATGGAAAACTAGCTGGTGATTGGTGGACGACTCGTCCTTTTCAGCACCTTGTTATGTAAAGTAACTTAACGTAACGTAACGTAACATAATGTATTTTTTCAATATTTTTTTGTATTGTTTTTTTTACTTGTACTCAACATCTTTATAAGGCTACTTTTATTTTAACCTGAATTTCTGCCATTTTTTTTTCTCCTCAAAGTCTGTTACATTCTGCCAAACAACAAACAGAGATGTACAAATAAAAAGCCTTTTGTCACTCATCAAGCTTCTCGCTTGTATGAAACAAACAGAAAGTTCCAACCCGGGACACAGATCCTCTCTTTTTAAAAGCGATGGTTGTGAAAACTACCTGTTCCTGCTGCTGCCGAGCCAGCTCCATTTGCTGCTGCTGCTTCTCCAGGAGCAGAGCGGCCATGTTCCTCTGCTCGGAGTGGGCTCCCAGTAACTGCTCCCTTAGACCACTGAGTTGGTTGATCATCATTAACAACTGGAGCTCCTTTTCAGCCAAGGACTCTGGGGTTCCTGAAAGAAATCAGACTTTTTTTTAGCAAGTGTTTAACCTGAAAATAAATCTGAAATCTCTCCACTCCTTATTAGCATTTTTTTTGTCAGTATTCAACATTGGTAATCTTCTTTTAATAAAGTCTTTCCACCCTTAAAACAGAACATTTTTAAAATCAGAGCAAAAATCAAATTTTTCCATTAATTTTGCATTGAAAACCTGTCGACAAACTCTGGCTTTAATTCAGATTTATTGGGTTATTCAAGCTTCCTCAACACTGAAGGAACATTTGAGAGAAATATGATTTTTGTTAGTAGGTGATCAAAGACAAATTTATAGGCAATAAACTATAAATCCAGTGACAGTAAGTCAGATTACACTCTGTGTCCACTTTCTCTTTTTGATGCCACTTTTACGTAAGAGTAGAAACCTTCGGTTTGGTTGGTTATATTCAATATTTACAACCATCCATTCATCTGTTGTCGGGTCGCGGGGGTAGCTTGCACCAAATCACATTGCACCATGTTGTGTGTCTTCCTATACTGTAGGTGGTGCAGCCCACTGGAAGTTATGTGGGTAATGACGATGCTATGCTCCGCGCCCCTCAGTGGCAACCTAGCACTGGTGGATTCGAACCTGAAGCCTTGCAGACTCAAGTCCACTCCCTTAACCACTAAGCCACCACTAAGCCCTATTTACAACCAATTCCAAAAATAACTGGTAATATGGGATAAGAATCCATAGTTTGAATGCTGATTTGAAACAGTAAAAATGTCAGAATACATGACTGTATGGAGAGGTACTAGTTCATATAGCATGAGGTCTATGGCTGCAGTTAAAATGATCTTTTATTTGACTTTTAAAGGGCAAATATTGACCAAGAACTCTATCCATAGCAGGACTTGAGTATTCATTTGCCATGAAGCTCTCAAATGGGTTTGTTTTGCACCAAATGAATTGAGTTGGTGATGATTTTCCCTTTACTCTCCTACCCAGGCTATTGAATACGTCTGCCAGAGAGTTCCAGTCAAAGCTGGATTGTTGAAGATTCGATCTAAAGATGCTAAAGGAGTCCAAGAGCCGACCTTTCAGTTGCCCTGTCCCCGCTGTGCTTTTGTCCAGAAGTTTTTCTTTCCAGTCCGTATTCAGCAACTTTTCAATGGTGGGCATTACTGTTAAAAAGAAGACAACAACGTCTTACCACTCGGAGAAGAAAGTACACCGCAAATAAAGAACATCAGACGTGAAACTTCAATTTCGAGCCATTCGTTTGGATTTACTGTAGATGTCTGAGGTGCGGGAGGGCAGAAGGTGTTTGTGTTTCTGGAGGAGATTTGAGTGTTTGAGTGAATCGATATTTGGGCAAAGAAACAAGACAAGGTCAGCAAATAAAAAGAGGTGAGGAGAAATCTAAGGCAAAGAGTGCAGGCTAGTAAAAGACTGAAGGGCAGGGCGAGTCTTGTTAACAGCTTAAAGTGCAGCGTTCTCCTGCACATGTGGGGGACTAAACAAATCGGACAAAAACAATCAAACAAAAAACATTCAAGGACCAAACAACATCTTCATTCATTTGCTCCCGGAGCCATCAATTCTATGCATCAATTTTAGACTTCTTTGTTTGCAGCTGAATGCATGAAGACTGAAGTGTACTTTTAGGACTTAAGATATGGAGCTGTCAAAGAGGATGAGAAAATGGTACGGACCAGCGTGTGTTTGTGGTGTGAACACAGGAGAAAGACTGAGGATGAGAGGTGGAGTTGAATGAGTTTGCAGAGCTTGGAAAATGGAAGCCAAGGAAAAGTTTAAAAGGAAAAGAAATTATTAGTTTAACCGAAAATAAAATAAATGTTTTCAATGAGTGTGGATCACGCCTGGTCATTTGAATTGTAGATTCCATTCCGACATCGTGTGACATCCTCTGAACTAAACCATCTTAAATGTAGTGAAATTAACAGCAGTGTCAAATCATACATTAATGGGAAACCTGAATATCGTCTCTGGAAACTTGGGGACAGACCTTCTTTAAAGTTGGACTGTTCCTTGGGTTGATCATGGGTTCTGAACTCCTTCAGTCCAATGGGACTTTGCCTGTATTTCAGCTCCTTACCGGGAGAGCCCTCCTGTCAGGACACAGGAAAAAAACAAGACATAATCAAGGTTGTTTTTGTAGCCCATATAAAAACAACTGTAGCTGACCATAGAAAAAAAAAGAGAAGAAAATCTATAAAAGTTGTTTGATAATTAAAGATGGCTGACTCTGTATTCCAAAAAAGTTTCTTGAGGAAATGATCTCTTACTGATGGCGAACGTGACAGTGGCGGGGTCAGCTGTCGAGCCTCAAACGGTTGATTTCCTGACCAGTCTCGTGAAGGAGATGTTTTTTGTGGGTCGCTGACGTTACTGCCCTCGCTGGACTCCTCCTGTTTTACTTTGACACCAACGCCTGCCATGCTGACATTCCCACCGGAGTAAAGATGCAGAACTGGAGGGCTGGGATCCACCATTCTGTTAAAAGACAAACACAGCATATATAGAAATAAATAAATTGATACTTTTTCAAAGGCAGACATGGGTCTTTGTCTTTTTTTTAAAACAAAGTTATTCATCGTCCTCAATATGACTTAAACTGAATTATGAAACGACTAATGTTGACTAAAGCCTGGTGTAATAACATGCTTAACATATGCTTTAATCAGAAGCATGAAATACACCTACAGCAACCAGTGATGTTAATGAGAATTAGTTTTCCTCATTACCTAACATCACTTTTTGTGTCTTGTTGTTTGCGCGTCTTCATTGCAGTCGGTAACAAGAGGCTATAAGAGGATTGGGGCAGTAAATGCCCCCCAGTGGGGGAGCTAAGCTGAATGAGAAAATGTTTGAACCACAGTGAATTCGAAATAATAATAATAATAAAAAAAAAAAATCAACTTCTCCATCTATGCATATGTGTTTTGTTATTTCCCAGCCCCGCAGCAGGAGGAAAGAAAAACACTGCAGACAGCAGAACAAAACAAATAGAGCACACAAGGGCAAAAAGTGCACACATATATAAAGAGGCAGAAAAAAAGCCATTGTTGAGGCTGGGGAACAAAGGAAGCCTGGACAATTGGGGAGAGGCTGACAAAAGCTACCGGCCACAGGAAACCGGCTGGATAACAATGCCAGCGGAATGTGCCGACCAACTCAGGAACACGACACAAAAAAAGGGAAATAAAAAAAGAACACCACCATTCTGTAGAAAGCATATTAATTGTTAGACCCTCCTCCCCAACCTCCGCCAAACTGCACTGTGTCTGGGAACAAAGCCACCTGTAAGCCCGGGTCCAAACCCAAATCTGAGTCATTCTGGATGTGGCAATATGTGCACTGCATGCATAATTGTACCTTTTTGATGTTCTGATTTTTAAAGATACTGAGTAATATTACCATTTAACTAGAACAATGCACTGCAGTGAAACCAGGAGAGAGGGTCCAGACCTGATCCATATAAGTGTGATTGCACCAATGGAGAAAACAAAAGATGTTTTTTTTTTTCTTTCCCACCACTTACACACCAACATTTGGGATGCATACTCTATGAGCCACTAGGGAGCGCAAGCCAGTGTTTTTTAGTGTTGGTCCCAAGCCCGGATAAAGGGAAAGGGTTGCGTCAGGAAGGGCATCCGACGTAAAACTTTGGCCAAATCAATGCAAGAAATGTGCCTTATACACAGAAGGGCTGAAAACTCTCTGTTTCCATATGGATTTAAAATCATTCAGCTTTGACCCCCCCCCCCCAAAAAAAATAAGCACCAGACAAGCATATGCTGGTCCTGTTTGGTGTCCATATATCTGAGCAGCTCTCAAAACCCAACAGGAACACCACGGGTCATTGGCAATTAAGACAGAGAGAGTCCAAGTCCTGCCTCCAGATTGACTAATGACACAGCAGGCCTACTTTTGATTTCCAGCTAGGTTTTTGTATGATTAAGTTGTTGTGGTTAAAAGTTGCCCTGGGTCAATTACTGGAACTGACGGATACTTTTACACAAAGAGAAAGCACAGTAAAGGGCGGCTGCAGTGGCCAAATCAATCACAGCACAGAGAAAAAAAAATCCCACCATCGATGATGTGAAATAAGAATTCGGGACAGAAGAGGCAACTTGTTACCACAGTATATAAAAAAAAAACAAAATGTCTTTACGAAAAATGAATATATATTTATACATAATTCTTGGTATAATTCGAATACTTTACCAACATCAAACCCAATCTATTTTTGCCACACTAATTAAAATAGCTCCTCGGGCAAAATATTTGTGTCTCTTGCACAAGCCCTTGTCTTCAATCCCAAATTTATTGCCGACATTATTGCAATTTTTTCACACTTAATCAAACAAACTTAAACAGCTGCTCCCCCTGCAGGAAGGGGTAATAGTTCACCAAAATAGATTAAAATGAACAAAATCCTCTGCAAAGTTTGCAATATGCCATGTTTCAATGTTTGTGGACTTTGTGTTTTTTTTTCTCAGTGTTTGAGACACACAACTGAATTTCACTGTTGCATCTGCCATGAAGAAAGAGTAAATAAAAGAAACAGATTTATGTGCAACCATTTAACTTTTGTTTTTAATGAACACTCAGCTTCTGTTAACCACAGGAATTTACTGTGAGCAATCAAACCCATGAATCCACAAGGATCTGTTTCAGACTTGTCTTCTGCGCTCGCCACCAGGTTTGGTGTGTGTGTGTGTTTTGCACAGGACTGAGAACATAGTAGTGAGGAAGAGGAGGAAACACAGCGCAACTGACTTCTATGTAGGGTGGTCGAGCTGAAAGAAAAAGTTTAAAGTCCAACAATGAAAGTTATTATTCTAATTATTATTATTATCATCTTGAAAGGGCAACTCAGCTCCCCTCCAGTAAGTTCAGATCTCATCCAGGAGGCTTCACCCCTAGATCCATCCCAAAGTGGGTGTAGTTCTGAGGAAAGTAGTCGTGGGCTCAAACCATATGATCATTAAGTGGTCATGTGAGTCATTGGCCCAATGGTGGATGGTTCTCCCTCCAGGTACCCTCTATACCAGGGTTTATGAACCATTGGTCCCCAAGCGCCCCCTAGAGGGCCGTGAAAATTTTAAACTGCGATTATTTAGGGTCCCAGGTCACTCGACACTGAAAAAATTGGGCCTCGGTGCCAAAAAGGTTAAGAACTGTCTCTTATACACATCTGGAAAGGGTTGCGTCACCCTTCAAATGGCATCACCTGTGTTTTATATCATGTTAAATCAGACCACACCATAACATCCCACAACATATTATACTGTACATCCTACAGACTACACCAGACAATACCATACTGTATTACAGGGATTCTGAACCATTGGGCCACGGCCCAAAGTTGGGCTGCAAGCGCCCCCTAGAGGGCCGTGAAAATTTTAAACTGCGATTATTTAGGGCCCCAGGTCACTCGACACTGAAAAAATTGGGCCTCGGTGCCAAAAAGGTTAAGAATCCCTGCTCTATACTAGGTTGAGATCTCCATTTCTCTCATTGTGCATAAAAGAATCCCCCACCATCTTCTCACTCAAAATGGATCTCATCTTACACCAAGGCTAGGGCGAACATTGAAACTTTTAAAACAGTTGTTCTTTGTTTTCATCCACCATCTCTCCAAACGTAAAAAAATGCATCCTTAATACCTACAACCAAATGAAAAAGTGTTTCCAATATGCCGACTGACCAATGATTTCTGGATGTACTGGTACATGAAGCAAAACCAAGGAGGCAGCCATGTTGCCGGACCTAGTCTTCAATGAGCTACACCAGTGGTTCTTAACCTGGGTTCGATCGAGCCCTAGGGGTTTGGTGAGTCAGTCTCTGGGGTTTGTTGGAGCCTCTGCCGCGCAGGTCAAGACTCCGCAAAGGTCAAGACAGACTCACCCTACTAAAGTAGAGTTTGGTGAATGCGCATATGAAACTGGTGGGGTTCGGTATCTTCAAAAAGGTTAAGAACGACTGAGCTACACTTTTGATCTAGCACCATCAGCTGTGGAACTGTGCAACGTTGTGAACTTCTTATTACGCCCTAGAGAAGCTAGTTCTTCTTAAATTCCCGTGCCATAAATAATGGACAACATTTTTTGTACAACAAACCTACACTTAACATAACATGTTCTTTTTTACGATCTTAAGATTGTGTAGTTTCAGAGGCATCGGTTCGAAACGCACTTCACACAAGGCCATCGTTGGAACATTACTCAAACTCAAGCCTCATTCACATTTCGAACCCACCTTATATTATATTTTCGCGTATTTGGAAACAATAAATTGATACGTTTAGCGGAAGTACAACCCTAAGTTATCATGGTTCTGTTAGTCTTTCCAGATTAATGCAAATCAATACGCTCTCAGTTTTCACAGTAACAGCTGCATGGAACTGTGTGCGTGTCACTGTCACCCAATGCAGAGGTATGCATATAATTTCTCTGACCCACGGAGCCGATGACAGCAAGGAATGTGTCAAGGTGTGTTTGCATAAGACTGTGTCCTTTGTAAAGTTTTTTTTTTTTCGTTTTGTTTTTCAAACAATGCCTGCAGCGTCTCGTGCTGAACAATACAAACCAGTCAAGGTTATTGCTTCCCTCCATATCACTCTCATCTGGTTAAACAAACACTTTCTGCTGCTCATTGCAGTCATGGAATCCGAGCTTCCCCATGATGGTGTCTACGGTGTAGGTCTGCTGTTGGCTGATTTTAATAGCTTGGTCTCCTTACTTGGTTATCAGATTGCGGCGCGTTTTCTAATCACCTACAGTGTTGATCAGCATTAACAAATGCTCGCCACATGGGGCTGAGAAATCAGAGCAGCTGCTGAGACAAACAGCCACACAACAGTTGCCAGGACGCAAGACACGGAATGTGTTAACAGCAATTCCCTTTGAGAAATTTTCCCTTGCCCCGTGAACTGCATAGAAATACGGCAAAAATCACAATTGCAGGAAGTAGACGTAATCAAATGTGGCCGACACATAGTGATTTCTAAGCTACTTCCTATTGCCAAGGTCTGACGTCACTTATTAGCAGGACCCAGGACCTAGATCCAGTTTGATCCTGGCCTGAACATTACTGAAAGTGCGGCGTCTTCTCATGTGATGCTAATAAATTGATCAAATGTCTTCATTTGGACAAAATGATTGATTGTCAGTGAGTGAGACACACACGGCAGAGGTAATTCACTTTACGAGGTGTAAGGGACAAAAGTGGAAGCCAAAAACAGGACTTTCAAAACCAGAATACACTGAAATGTCCATTCTTTCAAAAGCCTGCTCAGAATCTGAGATACTATTAAGTGGAACTTTAGTCAAAACAACTGTGGTTAACCTTTGATTTATAAAGGTATTTAACTAAGTTAATGGTTTGGATTAAGATGAACCGTAAAGAAGAAATACTTTCAACCAAAATCCATCCACACTCTATACCAGGGGTCTTAAACTCGCAGCCCGTGGGCCATTTACAGTCCGTGGAACGATATTTTGCGGTCCCCACCTTGAAATGAAAGTTGAATTTGTAATAATATTTAACAGATTTGTTCTCCACATTTTATGGTAAGTCTTATAGTTCTCAAAACCCTGATCCACAGCCCCCTTCTGGTTCAGTGTTGTATTACACAGAATCTATGGGTTTTTATTGATTTTTTTTCTTTTGTATTGAACACTGAAAGCTGACGCAGGCCTTCGGTGAAATGACAGTGTGGGTGGTGGCCCTCAACTTATTTGAGTTTGAGTTTTTACACATTAGTCCTCCTGAGGATTGAAGCAGCTGGAGCCAATCCCATCATTCCTTAAGTGAGGCCATTGTACACAAGGTCAGTACTGACCAAGGGTTGTTTTCTGGCCCAGATCTAAATCCCTCAGTTGTATCAGGTTTTACATGTCTTGACATTCCGCGCAAAGTTTTTGTACCTAGATGGCAATCAGACGATCAAGATCTGATCGTGCGATTGGCAGTAACACTACACCTGATGGGTCTAAAGCCTGGTTGCTGATATGCACCAGTAACTGTTGTTTATACGAAGTTAACAAGGGCAAGAATTGTTTTGAAACTAACCTTTACGAGAGAAAATCTTAGGTTTTACTACAAAACTCCATTTAAAACAGACTTTAAGTTACGCCATAGTGTAGTGGTTCTCACACATGCCTTACAAGAAGAAGGTCTAGGATTTTAGCCGCCAAGGAACCACATACTTAATGATATCTTGATACATCTCGTGTGGGTTGAAGTGACTCACAACAGGTATTTCCCCCATTTTAGAACATTTGTTTCACTAAGTCTACCTTGTATCTGCTTATATCTTACTTGCTGCAGTTGACAATTTATAGAAACGTTGGATAATAATGAGAATTGTTTGTCCATATTCATTTGTATGATGCTAATGCAACATCAAACATTATTTTTATTGCATTATGCGTTCTAGACACTGTCCAACATGACTTCACACAAAATTTCAAGTTAAATAACAAGTTGAAATATGTTAAACTTTATATTTACACCAAGGGGACTGACAGTTCCCAGTCCCCAAGTAAAGGAAAGTCTATCTATATATCTATCTATCTATCCATCCTTCTATACATATTCCCTATTATTTTGACAGGGGTAAACCTTGGGTTTATACTGTCAATGTCTATTTTTTAGTAAAATGAGAAACAGAATTAAAGATCGACCCATGAACTTTAGGAAGCTGAAATGGGTGCTAAACACCAAACCTTCTTACTTTTATTAAGTTAACTATCTGTCATCCCAATAAAGGACACTCATATTGACTGAGTGCTCACTGCAGTAAAGGAGAACAGACCAGAGAGTTGTCTCTATCAGCTGGCACACGTACAATAAACTGTCAAAGAGAAGAGGAAGTAAATTTTGTCTGCATTACTGCAATCGTTTCAACTGGTTTCACTTTGTGAGATGAATGAACAACAGATTTAGCAAAACAATGGCCATTATCCTTCACTATTGTCTTCCGTGAGAGTTTTTCTCCCGCAGGCAAGTGTGTTTATACAAGTCCAACATTATGATTAAAAAAGGGTTCAGAAAATATTTTGCAAGCCTTTGGCATTCTGGGCTGAGATTAAACTAGATTATGGGCAGATGTGTCAGCTTGTACCTGAGGATCAGTTCAATCACTGAATGTTTTCACTAAAGTGAATCAGAATCTATGCAATTTATATTCATTCCACCTAATATTATTACAAAAAAAAGACAAGAAGTTTTAGCATTAATTTATTTTGACTCACAACCTGCACGTAAATATTCTACTCAATACTCATAAAAACTTTGCTTGAGCAGGTGACCTCATTATGAACAAGTTGCGCAGCCACATTCAGGTAGCAGTTTTAAAGCTGATAAGACCAGTGGGGAGTGATTTTCTAGTCACATGGAACCATGCTAGGCGATATGACTATGTACATCGTGGCGACGAAAGAAAAGCCCCCACGATATATATTGTCCCATTTCTCTTTTATTGTTTATATTGTCTCTAATCTTTTTTCAAATCAAATATCGTGATATATATATATATATATATATCATTATCGTAAAATATAAAAAATATTGTGATATATGATATTTTTACATATCGCTGAGTACTAGCTACCAGAAAAAAAAACCTCTGCTAGCCCTTACTCTCACTTTATCCATTAGCACAAAAAGCGCTAGACACACGCAATCAATGGTTCTATTCCCTTCATATTGTCATATCCAAGACCTTTCTGTTAGGCCTCAATGCAGACGGATCAAACAACATATTTTCCTCTTTTACTTCAGCGATTTCCAACATTTTTTGTACCGAGGTCAGTTTGGTCAGCACTGGTTAAGACTATAGACGGGGAGCACTTCCTTTAAATCATGGGAGGATTGTTGAGGATTGGTACATTTTCAAAATAAAAAAATCTTTTATACTTTATTATAGTCTGACAAACCCCATTCTCAGGGCAGATTATTTGAGGAACTTGGCCGTATGGAAGCAAGCGAGGGGTAAAATAAGTTTTACCACACACAAATTTTGTTTAAACCAGTAGTCCCCAACCACTGGGCCATGAGTGAATTGTTGCTGGGCCACAGAGAAATAATGTTTCCTTTTGGCCCCATCTGGCTATTACTTCCACTTGATCTATACCCATATCAACAAAAGAACTGAACAATAGAAGGGCTAGGATTACATCATCAATAATGCAACTATATTCCTACAACAACAATAAACTCAAAATGACGCAGAGTCATTGATACAAGATTCTAACCTTTTATACTGGTCTGGTAGCGGTGTGCACTTGAAAATTCTTGTTGTGCCCATGCACAGTTAATTCAGGTAGGAAGATTTTATAGGTAGGAAAATATTTCAGAACAATAAAAAATGTAATGCTATTTTTTTTGTTTTTTTAAGAACACTGGTATAAAGCACCAGCTTTACACAACCATTGGCCACTGTAGCTTCTGTACGAACCCTGAGCCAACACACTGCTGGCCAAATGCTACAATATCAGAAAATAGAATGGGAACTTTTTATATATTATCAGCTATTGTCAATTATTTCTCTTTTCTTACACACAGTATGAGAAGATGCAGGTATTGATGTTTGTATCAGCTCAGCCCAGCTGGAACCAGAATCATTAGAGTAATCACCTAGTTTTGTAGCAGATTTTAACGTATTTGATCCTCCAATTTTATACTTAGCTATATGCTGTAGACCTTCCCACGAACAACACACACACACACACACACACACCCGCAGGGCCCTTGAACAAAGCTTTATTACGTTGCAGATTATTCCTCATTATAGAATGAGTGCTTAGAACTGGAGACACAAAAGCGTTGCTCTCCTTCCCTTCCTTTCCTCTCTCTTCCTCTCTGTACTCCTGGGCTTTTGATGTCAAGAGTACAGAACCATTGTGAGCAGTCTAAGAAATGAGAATAGTAACACTCTGTGTCTGTGTGTGTGTGCGGACACAGGAGCAAACTCAGAGAGCTCTTCACAGAGTCTAGATAAGATGCTGTTGTTCTCTGGTCACTGGTCAGTTCATCACACAAAGAGCAGTGTTGGTAACTGCAGGGCTGCTGGGATAGAGTGAGTGACACATCACAAAGACTACATTTTACTCTGCTTTCCCTAATGGACGGCAAGAACTAGACCTGTACACTCTCACACACGCACAGCCGCACAAAGATTACAGATAAGATTCTGCAACATCATTTGTAAACAAATGACTCGGTAGCTCAAATGCAACTAGTTATGTCGTAATAAAGTCATTAAATTGTCCAAGCATGTGGACAATTCATTAATTCTGTCTGTTTTCCAACTGTCCCCTGTCTGCTGAGGTTTGAGAAATAACATCTTAGGAACAGGAAGTTTCTTCCGTTAAAATTTCTTGCAATAATTGGGGCTTTTCTATATATTTTTTTTATTTATTATCAACTACGGCTTTAAATTTAATCTTGATGCAGAGAATGTCATTGACGTGGAAGTAAGTTAGGCCAGGGACCGGTACCGATCTGTGGGTTGTTGCCGAGCTGCAGAGAAATATTGTTTCCTTTTGGTCCCATCTGTCTATTCCTTCCACTTGATCCATACCCATATCAACAAAAGAACTGAACAATAGAATGGCTTGGATTCCATCATCAATAATGCAACTATATTTGATTAGGAATATATTGATTAGAAATATTTTCTCAGTGAAGACAACAACAATAAACTCAAAATGATGCAGAGTCATTGATACAAGATTCTAACCGAGTATACTGGTGTGGTAGGAGAAAATTATAGGCTGGGTGCACTTGGGAAAACCCTGTGCATGCACAGTTAATTTGGGGTAGGAAGATTTTATAGGTAGGAAAATTAATGATTTGTGAAGATGCTTTAGATTAGTGCAATGCTTCAGCGAGTCATAGATTCCTTAACCCAATGGCTAAGGAAACATAATGTGGGTAACCAAAGCCTGTCACATGAGAGGTTCAGTAAACATGGCTGAACTGGAGCCACAGCTCAGGAACAATAAGGATGGAAAGTGCATTGACGTGCATCCATCCACCTACCAACTTCTGTATTATCATATATTAGATTTGGAATATACCTTTCTATCATGTAGCCAGTGGTCCCCAACTTCTGGGCCAGGGACCAGTACTGGTCCATGGGTGAATTGGTGCCAGGCCCCAGAGAAATAATGTTTCCTTTTCTGGCAATATTTTTCCACTTCATCCATGCACATATCAACAAAAGAACTGAACAATAGAATGGCTAGGATTCCATCATCAATAATGCAACTATATTTGATTAGGAAATATTTTCTCAGTGAAGACAACAACAATAAACTCAAAATGACGCAGAGTCATTGATACAATATTCTAACGTCGTATACCGTTCTGGTAGGAGAAAATTATAGGCTGTGTGAACTTGAGAAATCCTTGTTGTGTCCATGCACTGTTAATTTGTGTAGGAAGATTTTAGATTTCAGAACACCAGAAATTTCATTTTATTTTGGTGTATTTATCTGCCACAACTTTAATGACAGTCAGGGGACAACATTAAATATATGCAGTGGAACTAAAATCTATCCAGTAACCATGACCTTCACTACTGTTCTTTATGAAACAGGTTAAAAGTATTTTTTTACTCCCTTCACCTACTGTCTATCATCCAACCCCCATCCCCTCTCTCTCACCTTTTTTTTTTTTACCTCTCTCTCTGAACCAAAACAGGTCGTCCATTGTGACGGCAAGTAAAAAGGCTACTGTGGCATTTATCCGAAAGGACGTCGAGGAGGAGGAGGAGGAGGAGACAGGGGAGGAGGAGAACAACAACACAGCCAATGAAGCAATAGAACAAGAGAAAGAAAAGAAGGGACATGAATAGAGGCCACTTTATTTTCCCCTCTTTCTTTACAAACTCCCCACTGTCTCCATTAGAGAGGCACAGACAAAGGAGGCCCAAACACACCATTCTCTCTCGTTCTTTTTAGCTCGGCACACTTTATTTCCTCACTCTATCCGGCGCTGCTTCTTGAGAGCAACCACGTGTGCACAATGTGTGTGTCTGTGTGTGTGTTTAGACTTTGTAATAGTGGTGGGAAGGGCGGAGGTCTGTGTTTGCTGAGGGTCTTATAGACCAAAGAAACAGGGCTTTGAGGCATCACTATGGAAACGTCATTGTGCAGTAGGAAACACAACAGGTGATTCTGCTGAGGGCCCGGGCAACTCAACGCCGAGACACAGCATGACAGCTCTGCGCTCTGAGTGTGTGTGAGAGAGGGGGTGAACAAGTGTGTGGCACTGGGAGACAAGCATAGCCACTTATTTTCCAATCAGTTGTGCAGCACAGGTCCTAACCAGCTCCAATAAGTTGGAGATCATGTTTGAAGTTGCCATAATCACACAGACCCAAGCTGTGAACACAAGCCCGGCCACAGACCTTATAACACAACTGACGCACACAGACAGGAGGACAATACCACAAAATGGTTGGACAAGGGGGTTGTACAATATCATCACCTGACAAATAAATATAGAGGAGACGCTGGATACTAAATATCGAGCTTTCCTATGTTTTGAAGATCTTTCCCTTAAATTTAGCTGGAGGTGGAGGAGATAAAGAGGCTGAGGTTCTCTTTAGGAGAGACAAGGATGGACAGGATGAGGTGCTTAGAGGGACAACGCAGACAGGAAGGTTTGGAGAAAAAGCTAGAGAAGACAGATTGAGATGGTTTGGACATGTTCAGAGGAGGGACAGTGGGAACATTGGTAGAAGAATGATCCTAGAGATGGAGCTACCAGGTAGTAGACAAAGAGGAGATTGATGGATGCAGTGAGGGAGGTAGTTGGAGTCAGAGTAGAAGATACGGAGAACAGGAGGAGATGTAAATTGTTGAAGAAGAAGGATAACCCTATCACTTTGACCAAGTCAGATGTTGGTCAATTAACTCAAAGTGCAATCATAATATATGTCAGGATTATATGTTTCAAGCTGCAACTGACAACATATGGCACAATAAACTTGATTTTCGGTAAAGTCAACTATCGATTTTCTTCATAGAATAAAGATATTACCTGTCTCTTATACACATGATGGATGCAGTGAGGGAGGTAGTTGGAGTCAGAGTAGAAGACACGGAGAACAGGAGGAGATGTAAATTGTTGAAGAAGAAGAAGAAGAAGAAGAAGAAGAAGAAGAAGGATAACCCTATCACTTTGACCAAGTCAGATGTTGGTCAATTAACTCAAAGTGCAATCATAATATATGTCAGGATTATATGTTTCAAGCTGCAACTGACAACATATGGCACAATAAACTTGATTTTCGGTAAAGTCAACTATCAATTCTCTTCATAGAATAAAGATATTACTATTGTTATTTGCTCCATAATTAGAAAGACGCCACTGAAAAATAACATTACATAAACAAACCAATAACACATTTTATCATTTTATCTCAAGAGCACCAATACCCTGGAACTTGACAGTTCAACAGTTTTTAAACATTCTTTCAGGGAACTGGAATGTTAAAGATGTTGAAGTAATTAAGAATGACCTTCAACAAAAATGTTATGTTTATGGGCCTTTTTCACCCTTGCAAAATCAATCTTGAATTCCGTGATGAATAGCTTATATTAACAGAGTGATATTATCTTACTGTGCAGGATGTGAAAGTTAAAAATGACTATAACTCTTATAATAATCTTATGATGATGTTGCTGCCGTTGCTGCATGCACTCAAGTGGACTGCGGGTCTTTTTTCGGGGATTTCTTTCTCTATAGCCGGGACCAACTATTGTTGCTTATTTTCAAAACGATTTTATTAACATTTTTCCCAAAATCTGTTTTGGCCAATAGCCATTCCTTTCAGCAAACGACAAAGATAAAGAGGAGGAATATTCCTGATTCACAGATCAGTGTTTTGCGCCACAGTCTTGAAAATGCGAAAACGGCAAAAAACTTCGTATTCAACGTCGTTAGCCATCTCCCACGGGCCACCAAGAGCAGGGGTCTCAAACTCAAACTCAAATAAGTTGAGGGCAACCACCCACACTATCATTCACCGAATGGCTGTGTCAGCTTTCAGTGTTCAATACAAAAGAAAGAATTTAATAAAAAAAAAAAAATTCCGTAAAACAGTTTTCCATAGATTCTGTGTAATACCACAATGAACCAGAAGGATGCTGTGGATCAGGGTTTTGAGAACTATAGGATTTACCATAAAATCTGGAGAACAAATATATAAAATATTATTATAAATTCAACTTCCACATCAAGGTTGGGGCCGCAAAATATCGTTCCACGGGCCACAAATGGCCCACGGGCTACAAGTTTGACACCCCTGACCAGGAGGAATACTTATAATGGTCTATAGAAGTCGATGCTGCATATCTACCCCTGACCGGGGTTTGAACTTACCCAGCAGGTAAACCATGGATTCATATTTCAAATTTGTTATTTTAATTCAAATAAATAGATTTTTAAACACTATGTGCAATGTAATTTACTTCCATTTTATATAAAGTCTTGAGAAAGAAAATAGTAAAATGACAAGAACTATACACACATTGTTTAAAAGTTGCAAAAATTTGTATTGCAAATGATTTAACAGTCTCTGGTTATCTGACAAACATGGAGTGAAAAGAATGTTTTATTTATTTTTTAACAAAGGCTACACTGTGCCCAGTTTACCAGATGAAAAACAGGTAAATACTGTTATACTATCTGATCCCCTCCATCAATGATGAGTTTGTGTTTTATTTACTGCACTCTGACACAAACAAATGAGATGTTGGAAAGACACAAGCGGGTTGATTGTTACCTTTAGTCCAGTCCAGCAGGAAATGGAAAAAAAAAAAAGACATCTGCCTTCTCATACGTGTTAACGAGTTAAAAACAGATGTTGATATGTTGATGATTTTTTAACCCCTTGATTCGTTTGACAGTGAAGTAACATAGAATCTATGCAAAAACTGTTCTTTGGAATCATTTGTCTCTTCTCACACAGGACAATTCTCCCTATTGCAGTCATACTGTATTCTATGTTATTGCCAGTCAACCACTCACAAACCCCCTCGTGGTCTTCTATTTCTTACATTACTTACAAGTGGCTTTTTATGGCATTCGCAGTTTACTGGGTTTGTTTTCTTCTTGTTTAAAGACGAAGCAGTTATTGACGTCATGTTTCACACATTTGCCATTCTTGGTATTATTGATTTTTCTCGCTCAGACACCCGGCTCTCTTTGATACAGACAAAATATACGTCAATTAAGTCCGTTTTGATCCAACTGTTGACAATAAATCAGATCAAAAAGATCTAACATCTTGATCTTTGATTTTTTTTTTTCTCTTAAACCGAATCCGATCTCCAAAAAATGTGTTACTTCACACTTTTTGGTAACACCCATAAAAGTTTTATGTACGTATATACGTTTATTATTAGGTCTTATACATGTATAATAAACCTTTGGAAAGATTCCAGGTGATGCAAACTGAAAATCTTTAGAGATTTTGAATAATTTACATTTTGTTGATTTTGAGTTGACACTTTGTTAGAAACTGTTAATGTAGGACAGCATTCATTGCCAAAGTATTACTACATAACTAAAGTACCACTGTCTGCCAGTTTGTCCAGCAGCTTAACAAGACGCAACACAACAAAGTCAACCCCTCACCGGAGAAAGATCTTCCAACGCCTTTAAACAGGTGCCTTACCTTAAATGTGTAGGAACGGCCTGTGTGACTGTGTGCGATGTGGTGTTGTCTCTGTGAGTGGCTCATCACCAGCACAAGACACACTTTTATCACCCACCCAGTCTGAGCAATTTTGTGTTTGTATGTGTGTGGAAAATTTGCATTTCCTGTTCACAAACATTTTTTTTAAAAAAAGATTACACGATGGGCCCAATGCATGAAGATGAAAAAGAAAAACACAGATGATGACGTTGTTTTTTTTCTAAGATAATTTGTCTCATCTTAAATAGTAAGAGAACTGAGATAAGTCCAAAGGCCAACGTTAAATATAACTGATTTTATTTATGTGACCACAAAACCACCAAAAAGTCCCAATAAACTGATGAAACTACTTTGGTTTATGTGTAACAGCTTATAATGAAGAGTTTCAACCACAACATCTTTGCCCAGTGCAATTTGCACCAGTTTAATGTAATGTAATGTAATTATATGAATTACAAAATATTTACTTGGCCACCAATCAGTCAAAACTTCAGATGAATCCCTGGTTAACCACGGATTACGCAAGATTCATTGTCACCGTTCATCAAGATGAGTAATTCAAAGTGTGGCATTAGCAAGATGTAAAAAAAGTAAACATATTCCTTGAATGCTATGAAAAATGATATAATTTCAAAATAAAAGTACAGACAAGTCCATGCAAGTTTAGATGATGAAGTTGTCAATGCGTAAAAAAATAGATGTGTTATTCAGTAAATTGATTCAGCAATTTTTACATTTTTGGATTATTGATTGTTTTTTCAACTAAATAGTTCTAAGAGTTCTCTCTGGCTGTCACAGAAAATTCATCCACAAATTTCTTCCTCTCTGTTAATCAATCGGCATAACTGAAATGCCAGCAAAGTTACTGGAATTCTCAAAATAAATAATTCAGTGCACCGCAATATTTTTCAAAAATTATTTTTTATTAAATTATACCTGAATAACACAAGTTTAACCAACACAGGAGTGTGAGTTATGTTCTGCGCTTTGTCTAGGTTTATGCAGTGTAAGCCAAAAGGTGAATCATATTTTCGTTTTATCTCACTACAACGTCTACTTGGCTTAAGTTCATAAAAAAAAAAAAAAAAAAGCCGACAAAAATGTCAAAACCTTGACCATTCGTTATGGCCAGATTTTATGCCAAATTAGCTTTTTCAGGGGTAATACAATTTTGTTTTGTGAGGGAGACACTGCTGGACACATGATTGTACTCAACAGAGATACGGCGGAATTTTCCTTGAAAGAGGGCAAAAATATTCAAAACATTGCTTTACAAATATGATTGATAAATAATTATGACAAACTAACAGCCCATGGGATAGAATATAGAGGGCAATTTCTAATAAAAATGAATTTCTATGTGTTGATTGAGCTGACTAAAGCTGAGAGAACCTGTTAATAATTCCGACGTGAGGTAATTACAGAGAACCCAAATTATATTGGTGTGTGTGAAAATAAAACTTTCAGTAACTCACTAGTGCAGATTATTCAAACTGTTAACCCACCTAGTGGTGAACTACCTTTCTAGACAAGTGGTCCACAACCACTGGGCCGAGGACCGGTACCAGTCTGTGGGTGAATTGTTGTCAGGACGCAGAGAAATAATGTTTCCTTTTGGCCCCATCTGGCTATTACTTCCACTTGATCCATACCCATATCAACAAAAGAACTGAACAATAGAATGGCTACGATTCCATCATCAATAATGCAACTATATTTGATTAGGAAATATTTTCTCAGTGAAGACAACAACAATAAACTCTATGGGCTGTGTGCACTTGAGAAATCCTTGTTGTGCCCAGGCACAGTTAACTCGGGTAGGAAGATTTTATAGGTAGGAAAATATTTCAGAACACCGGAAATTAAATTTTTTTACGAGGTATTTATCTGCCACAACTTAACGACCAGTCCATGAAAATAGTACAAAACATTTAACCGTCTGTGACGCAAAGGTTGGGAAAACTGCTCTAGACAACGACGAGATGAATAAACTCAATAATGATGAACTTAAAAAGTGAGGAGGTCAGTCAGTCAGCCAGATCAGATGATGACAGTCATCTCCTGACTGCACAAAGCCGTAGGCAGCCTTTATGCCGCAAGATCACAAAGCTTTCCCTGCACCCTGCATTGTTCTGTGTGATCGGCTCTACCTCACACTGCACTGATAAAAAGACTGAAGAGCGCACAAAGTAACGTGCAGGCACACACACACACACATACACACAAAGCATTGTCCTCTATTGTGGAGTTTCTCTATGGACTCATGGTTCAATAGGATTCAGAGAACAATGTACAGAGGATACAAGGGGTCAGAAGGAGAAAAACGGGAAAAAACCTTTGTCTGCCTGGCTGCCCTGATGGAGACATCAGGTGTGTGAACTGAGGGGGCACACACACACACTCACACACACACACACACACTTCCACTTTTACAAAAACAGACACAATGCAGCAAACTTGCCGCACTGGTGGCCTAGTGGATCTGGACCTGGTTCTGCAGAGTTTCAGGTTCGAGACCACCCGTTGCCAGGTTACCACACCCCAAGCACCACTCCCCTGGTTCTCTCAAAGCTTCCCACGGTTCACTTTGGTGATGGGTTATTTGCTGTACTGTACTGTATCACTATGACAAGTAGTCATTTTACTTTCATACACTCCCCAAGTGTCGGTTTAAAAATTACAGGACTTTATATAAAAAAAAAAAGCTTTTTAAAAGCTAAAACACCATTATCTGGTAGAACATGCACAACATGTAGAGAGTAGAGAGTAACAGGTTCTGGTTGAGACCAAGCAGCAGACTCTGGGCTTGTCCTAATTACAGGAATTAGTTTAACAACTAGTCGGACAAGTAACATTAGTTTATTGTCCATGTTGCATTTAACTCATACTCCATTAACAGTTTGTTGTGTATGACTGAAGGTAAGAACCATTAGATTCACAGCCCAGTTCTAGTCCCCGTCCCACAGGTTGAGGGACCCTTCAAACATCATGCTGTGTGTTTGAAGCTCCTACAAGACTTTAAGCCTGGAGGACTTTTATTTTTGAAGACTGTAATGAAATACTTTGGAAGACTTGGGTTAAATTTGTTCAAACAAGTGCAGTCTCTTATTAAGCAATAGGAAAACTGACACAACCACTATTGTTCAAATTTGACACTTGAAAATCAACTCAAGAAATGTTGTTACACATTTATCGGGAGTTAGAGAAACATTAGCAATAATGTAACATCACTTCATTTTTGGGAAATTAAATAATTTGCCAAATATGTCAATGCATTGAGAGTATTGAGGAAAACCTGAGCCCATGACAATAAAGCAATAAGAGAAAGCATTCAGGTCACCTTTCCTCCATGAACCCATTCACCTGGAAAGACAGAGTTAATGAGGAGGAGGGAAGTGCAGGGGTGAAAGGTGAAATGCCAAACCACTCCTTGTGCTGGATTTGTGTGTGTATGTCTGCATGAATGTGTGTCAGTCTGAAAGCAGCTGCTGAATTGTTGTTGTGGGAGAAAATAGAAAAAAAGAAAGAAAGAAATCAAGCAAAAAAGAAAGAAAGAAAGGAAGAAAGGAAATGATGATGTGAAGATGGGAGCAAAGAGTGACTATAAAAAGAAAGGAGACGTGAGGAAAGGTCAGGGTCTGCCAACTGTAGGACAGCATTGTGTTCTGAAAGCCCATGTTAAGCCACACACAGACACACACTCTCAACCAACTCCTTGACAGAATGCCCGCAGGCTCTCCTTTACTTCCTCAGCTCTAAGTCTGTCTATTATGTCCTCTCAGTCTGTTGGTCCAAAGTGCAACCGCGGTTCTGAGGTGTCTCCCTACTGAGCCGCCACAACACTTCGAAATATGACTATTTAAGAAAATGGCAATTGTGAAGTAATTACTAAAGAAACACACTTTTTTTCCATATAGTGTTATGTATACATGTACATCTATATATATGTAAGAGACGACTTCCATCACTGAGTCCAGATTGTGTTGTCTACATTTAAACTAATGATAAATGAATAAAGTTTGAGGAACTTTAATAAAAACATTGAAAGAAAATGTGCTGCATTAGTGTTGCTTTCTTAATTTCGACAAATCATAGCTTCAACCACCACTGTTGTATCTCGACTTTTGTTGGACAAAAGGCTGAAAATAATCAAATGACATTTTTAAAGAGTCCAGCAAAAAAACAAAATGGCCAGATTTTTGTAAGCACACGTGCCTGAATGAAAATAAACAAAGGAAGTTCCAGTGTGAGGCAGTAATGACTGACATTATTTTGGGATGATTAACCAGGGGCAAAACCCAATAAGTCATACAGCGTAAACACACTCACTCATAAACAGAAAAAAGGACAGAAGGTAGAGCGTCTGCTGAAGATCATACAGTACACTCATACTGTATATAAAAGATGTTTTTACTTATAGTACTAGACATTAGAGTAGTTGGTTCCTTTAGTCCTGACACAACTCCCGTCCTCTTTGAGACAGTGGACACCATTGACTGCCTATGCCAAAACTTGTCCCCAAGGAGACGTTAGACCAGGGGTGGGCAACTTTTTTTGACGTGCAAGCCACACTGGGTCCCAGTATGGACACGTCAAGAGCAGAAAGATGGAGCGTTTGTTGAACTAAGATAAATGGCATATAAAACCCATGTATAAAACCGCTAATGGGGCTAATACCTTTAATGAATCTAATCACTTAGGGAAACGCAGAATTTGGAGGGAAAAGGAATAAGCGGAGAAGAGAAAAGTATACTGATCACACATCATCATACAAGTGAATTATTTCATGGAGACAAAAAAACTCAATGTGCCACATCCGGCCCCCCGAGCCTTAGTTTGCCCTAGTTTGCCTTAGATGTTGCTATACTTTGTGAAACGTGAGTACTTCAGGGCAACTATGGAGCTGCTGACATGTGTTCCTATTCTCAGTTGGACTGCTGATAACTGCTCATTTGCACCTGTCAACGAGAAGCAACATCTTCATGATCACCACCACCTTCATCATCATCTTCATCCTCATCACCCTGTTTCCCATCAATTCAGCTACGACACATTCGACTGACAGCAGATACAAGTGTGAACCGGGTGGGAAAAGGTGTTTCTGAAACTACCTAAATAAAGAGTTTTAAGAGTATAAAGTTGTATATTCGTGTCTTCCCTACTTCAAGCTTAAATCGTCGCGCAATTCAAAGTTTTGTTTGGGTTTTTTTCCCCAAGAAAAACGCTTTCGCGGGGTCTCCTGGTGCCTTCAGGTGCTCCCGGCGTCGCCTCGTTTTAACACGTCAAGTGCATTTGTTGATCGCGATGGGGCGAGAAAAGTGTAATCAAGTGTCAAACTCACCAGCCCCGTTGCTCTCCGCGGTGTTCTTCGCCGTCAAGACAAACAAAAAGAAGCGAATAAAAATGTGTGTTCCCTCACAACAGTGCGTCCTGGTCTTTTTCTTTTTCCTGTCCCACTTTAGTCGGTCACCACAAACACAGCGCGGTCGAGGCTCGGGACAAGAACGGGTCTAAACGGCAGCAGCTCCGCTCAGCTCCGCTCAGCTCTGCTGCTGTTTCAGAGGGAGAAGGGAGAAGGGGGGAGGACAAGGAGGAAAGGAGCACTGCTGTTTCTGCGGTGGATTTCAAACACAGCCCTGCCGATAACCTCCCACTTAAAGGGAGACGGACATATTTACAGGTGACACCAAAACGAGCGTTTGGTGTGTACTGTGTTTTCCCGCCGCTGTTTTAGGAACGTTAGCACCGAGTGTAACTACAGTTCTCTATACACAAAAGCCACTCATGTGAAACAAAAGTACTAACCAAGTATTTGTGTGTATAAATCAGTAGTTCAGAATCCAAAGATAACATTTTTATGGATGTTTAGTAGATTTTTTGTGTGTCAAACTCACCAGTAATGCATGTTCCTTTGAAAGGGCCAGTTTTAACTGAAAAACTATGAATGTAACTTAAGTATTAGTAAATTTTTGGACATTACATTACATTACATTATTTACTACAGCACCGTTCCGACCCAAACAACTTCCAGTGAGCTTACCACCCACAAGAAGGCCCACAGTATGGTGGGATTTGAGTGGCAGTCATGAAGACTACAGGCCCTGAGTCCCAGTAAAGGATATAAGGATGAATGAATGAATTATTAACTTGAATGGTGACCTAGTGGTCAGGGAATTGGACTTGGGTCTGCAGAGCTTCAGGTTCATCTACAGGAAGGCTCACGGTATAGTGCCGTTTGATTTGTGTAGCAGTCGTGGAGACTGCTGCCCCTTGGACTCAGCAACAAATAAGCAGATGGTGGCCAAGTGGTTAAGGAACCGGACTGGGGTCCAGAGGGCAGGTTCGAATCCACCAACTGCCAAGTTACCACTGAGGTCCTCTTAGCATGGCACAGTCCCCACTCACTACGCTCAAAGCTGCCCACCGTTCACCGTGGCGATGGGTTAAATCCAGACGTCAAATTTAGTTGTGTGCAGTGACGTGGATCTCAATGACGAAGGGTTTGCTTTCCTTTTCCCAGACAAAGATATATGAATCAATAATTGAATGAAGTTTTCTTGCTGAATAATAATAAAGATAATAATTTCAGGCTTAAGAAATTAATCAGGCAAAAGCTTTTCCAGCTCCCATGGGCCAAACAAAATGGCTTTGTGGGCTAAATTTGGCCCAGGGCCCTTGAGTTTGACACACCTCTAACCCCAATTTTTCAAAGAGCATTAAAGGAACATAAACCACAATGTTTTTATGTTTCTAAAACCAAAATGAAAATATGTGAAATAAATCATTTTGAGATTGAGATGGTTTGGAGTGGATATATTGGTAGAAGAATGATCCTAGAGATGGAGCTACCAGGTAGGAGACTAAGAGGAGATTGATGGATGCAGTGAGGGAGGACATATCTGTCTTCAACTAATCACTTCCTCATTTCTTTTGCCAATATATGACCAATATAGCAGATAATTTGCTATTTTAACCATTAATAAAAAACAATTTATTCACTTATTTTCTCCTCAGAACAATCACAGTGCACCCAGATATCATTTAAGGTTTAACAGATATAAAAATGTAAAAATAGCTGAGTGCCAACTGCTACAGCAGTGATAATTAAACCTCAGGTTCATACAAAGCTTGTTTAATTTGTGCTGCTGAATAATATAATGCTACCCAATTTTGACAGATTAATTCAGAAAAAAACAAAGAACTGCTGAAAAGGCTTAGTTTAGCCCTCTATCATAACCATGTCAATGATTATTATATTTTTCTCATTTTTACATTTAAAATGAAAATGTGATGCGGCTGGTTGCACATTGTTTAAAGTAGATATGTACAAAAGACAATATTTTTTTTTCAAAGCATTACTAAATGCAAAGGCACTATTTCTAAAGCAAGCAAATATGCCAAATAAAATAGAAGTTCTCCAAATGTTTTCTCCAGAAAAATAAAAAATACAGCCAATTAGTAAGTACTGTTGTAGAAAAATAGCCAGAAAAGCTTTGAAAATATCTGTGTTTCTGTGTTTATTAATATTTATTTCATAAAATTAGTTGGTTCAATATCCATGGGAATTATTTTGTTATTATCTTTATTAAGACAAAATGGGAAACCAATATAAGCTATTCTAATAAAAAAAACTTTGTTAAATCAGTCATTATTATAACTACTATATTTGTTGCCAGGCATGAGAACAAAGTCAGTGATGACTGAGATGTAAACCCTGTTGATAGTATGTCTGGACATTTTTGTGTGAGTAAAGAAAAGAGACGGCAAAAAAAAAAGGATAAAGAAATAAGAGAAAAGGGGAAGAAGGTTATGACAAGGTCAGAGAAATACAGACGGTGAGGAGATAAAAGGAGGTGCGGCTCTTGGGACAGGGAGTGATAAAGAAAAAGAAGGAGGAGAAGGAGGAAAAAAAGAGGTAGAGAGAGTTGGGTTGATGTGCCATTTCTAATCCCTCCTGTTCGTGGCTTTGTGCTGTGGCCCAGCAGGAAGTGGGAGCTGGGCAGACAACAATTAACAAAAGAGCTGTGAAGAATACAATTAGCCATCAATGGCCAACCATGGGCCTTTGTGGGGTTGCCATGGAGACCGCACAACACCACTATACCGAGATTGAAAAAAAAAAACCCTTGTCCTTTTTTTCTTCCATCTACCCTTTCTCCTTTACACCGTCTCTTTTAGCTTCTCATTCTTTCTTCTGCTTTGGACCTGCCTTTCAGCCATCTTTATCTGCACATTATCTGCTGTGTTATTACACAGATCACTGACATTACAGATAACGAATCAAAATCCCTGGAAAAACTACCTGCCACAGCTGCACAGCAACTGCGCCTCGGTGTTTGACGGTGATGTGCAGCCTGGGGAAGATAAATGTTAAGGACCAATAGTCTGGGTTAATTTAATAACGCAGTCTTTAACCAGTGATGCTTTACTTACTGTGTTTAAACAGTGTCCCAAAAGTGTCCTAAATCACTAACTACAGAGAGAGTACACTAGTTTTTTTTTCCCATGCACCTAATAATGTATTTATTCTACTGTGGAGACATCAGAGGAGTTACAAGTTTCATAATGTTAATCCTCCTCTGTGAGTCACTTTGAATTAAAGCGCCTACTGAATGCATAGATGTTATATAATTCTCCTCTTATTATGCTGCAAACAATGTCCACAGGAGATACTGTGGATGTGGACTGCAGGCAGGCCGACATACAAACACTTGTCTCCTTACTTTACACCTGAATCCTCAAATTGAAGTCTCTCAGTCTTTGCAACAGACATAGGACAAGACGTATGTGGTTTCTTTGAGGCTCAAACCCTGGACCTTCTGTGTATAGAACAGGCATGGGCAAACTTTTTGACTCACAGGCCACAATTGGTCCTAAAATTGGACATGGGGGCTGAGTCCGGAGCAGAAAGACCTTTTATGACGTCGGCTACTAGGGAAACACATTATTACAGGGAAAAGACAGTAGTATAATGATAAAATAAATAAACTATTTGATTTGGACAAGGTTGGCTGGCCACTTAAAAAAGCCCAATGGGCCACATCTGGCCCCCGGGCCTTAGTTTGCACATGCCTGTTATAGAAGATGTGATAATCGTTGCCCTGTGGAACCACTAAATGAGGAAGTTGCCAAGAATACACTCGTAAGATGAACTTCACTGATGGTTTTTTTGTCTTTGTATTTTTTTAATGTGTATAATCCGTCACTAAATGTTATCAGAACAAAGTGGCGTTTTTTGCATATCAGCACTAACTGCTGTGGCCACAGTGGCAGTTGTTGAGGGCAGAGCATAGGCTGAGAAAAGTAACACACAAGTCGGTATGTCATAACATCTCCAACCTCAAGTGCATTGATGCAGCCGCACTCCTTTCCTGTGTCAGTCAGTTTGGCACACTTCTTGGGGTTGCTTGACCTTGATGACAGGGGCTGGTAACGGGTCACTGGTGCCAGGTTGCCACTGTACCAATTAAACAGACTTGATTTCTACCTACAGACCACCGACAACTGCAACATGTAGATCCTTAGCCATTTTAGAAATTGTACAAAGTTTCATACATTTTGTGACAAAATTTGTGTCAAAAAGGTATAAATAAATGTATCTTACTGCTTAACATTGATCTTGAACAAAAACAAAATATTTTTTAAAAAGTGTTTGATTTTCAATATGATGTTTGACAAATTTTACATTGGCTTGAACACTCGTACCAGTGTATTTCTATGAAAATCCCCAACATTAAGGTTTTCAGCAACTGTGAAGTGCTGAAAACCAAAAATCAACTGCTTGATCTAGTGAACAACAATAAACTCAGAGTCATTGATACAAGATTCGAACTTTTTTTACCGGTCTGGTAGCAGAAAATTATAGGCTGTGCGCACTTGAGAAATCCTTGTTGTGCCCATTCACCGGTTTTTCGGGTAGGAAGATTTTATAGGTAGGAAAATATTTCAAAACATCGGAAATTCAATTTTATTAAGTGGTTTTCATCTGCCACAACTTAATGACTGGTCTGTGAAAATAGCAGGACTGGTCCGTGGCGCAAAAAAGGTTGGGGAACCCTGGGCTATGGCACCAACACCAACCATAAAAAAAAACAAAGAATGAGAAAAAGGATAATATATAACAATATATGCAACATCACAATAAAAAAATCTTTATGATTGTCTTTTGACCAAAAATTAACTTTTCTAATATTTATCATTGCATAAAAGTATTCTGCTTTGGTGGCAGTGATATCACAGCCTACTTCTGCTTAGGCTTGCTTTTAAAAGTAAAGGAAAAATGTAAAGCAAGCAACAAAAAAAAGAGATACATCTTCACAAATCAGCATCAACACACCGCAGAGGTGTGATGGATCATGAGAAGGTACAACAACTAAACTTCTTTTTTATGAGTGTTTCATCCGATAAGCAGAGCATGCCTTATTTCTGAGAAGTCGGCACAGCTATACACCCTTTTTTCTGACCCTCATCCGCTGAAGGCAGCAATAATAGTGCAGTTGGAAGGGCACAGGCAGCTGTTTGCAAACATCCCTCCAGTGAGATATGAAGACCACAAGGACCTGATGGACTTGAAGATATGTTTTTGCAGTAGGGTTCTAGAGAAACAGTCCAGAGGAAATGGTTGGTCCTTGCAGTTTGAAAATGACTTGCCAACATAAAGGTTAGACTAAGACTAAAAGTAGACTTAAAATCTCAAATAAATAAATAAATAAAGAAGTACTTTAAATATTACTAAACACTTTTACATCTTACTTGCAGTTTATCTCGTTTTAGGTCACAACAGCTGTAGGATGCAACTGGTGGCAGGTGAAGCTTGAAACATTTGATACCAAGTCAATTTAGGGATAGAATGTAAAATTTTTACAGAAAATTTGAATAAAATCAGTTGTGCTAAAAAGTAGTTCTTTGCACTGGTCCACAAGTAAAGTCTCTGTCTTTGGTGTAGAACTCCAGGATTCATTTCCGGGGTAAGATAAAATCCCAGTTAGGGAGTTGGCTTCCTGTGGGCTGACCTCCTGCAGGAAGGTTCAGGGGCTGTTACCTTGCAGTGGGATTTGGGTGTCAGTCTTGGAGACTGCTGTCCATGCGACCTGTTAAAGGATAAGGAGGTGAAAATGAAGGGATGGATGGATGGGCTTAAGAAATCCATTCAGTCACAACATATGGATGAGCCTTGATATGTCTGTTCCATCATCATGTACCGTACATGATGATGGAACAGAAGATCCAATTGTTGGCTCTTTGGCCCAAAGGGAATGTCCCTGTCATTGGTGTCAAACGCTGTTTGATCCAATCCCAGTTGGGGTTACTGGTGTCTTCCAGTGTAATTCAGAAATTGAGAAACAAAATGACTTCCAAGCTTCGAAAAGTCCAGTTGCTTCCAACTTTGGATACGATTCGGATATCATGACCTGGCTGAATGTGAATCCTCACAGACATATTACCTTCCAGTGGAACCCTGAGTCGTGTAGACCTAACGCTCCCAGGACATGTTAACGTATGAGCATAGAAAGATGGATGGACCGACGACTGATATGTTGGTTTAATGCCAAATCTTCATATATGTTTTTTAGGTTAATTCAATTACGTAAACCAGCCACTAGGGAGCACATGTCAGTGTTTTTTGTGCTGGTGCAAAGCCTGGATAAATGGTGAGGGTATGGAAAAAGATTTCCATACCGGATTGGTAAGTTACCGGGTTAACAACGACCGCCAACAGTGCTGTTAACCTACAAGGTACTATTGGAAATTAAACTATTGTGTTCTCTTAAGGGGTGACTAGGATGGACAGGATCAGGAATGAGGTGATTAGAGGGACAACACAGACAGGAAGGTTTGGAGAAAAAGCTAGAGAAGACAGATTGAGATGGTTTGGACATGTTCAGAGAAGGGACAGCAGATACATGTTGGTAGAAGAATGACCCTAGAGATGGAGCTACCAGGTAGGACACAAGGAGGAGATTGATGGATGCAGTGAGGGATGACATGGATGTAGTTGGAGACAGAGTTGAGGATACAGAGGACAGGGGGAGATGGAAAATGCTGACTCATTGTGGCAATCCCTGAAAAAGGGACAAGGCTAAAGGAAAAGAAGTGAAGAAAAAATAAAGTGGTTAATTCAATGGAGCCACTAATATTTAGTAAATTTATCCACTTTTCAATGGAACAAAGTCTTCGTAAACTTGCAATGTCACCTGGCGAAGGTCATCCACTGTCCCTGGCACCAACTTCTCCTCCCCTCTCTGCAGCTTGGTCTTCTGTAGCCAAGGCTACGCTCGCCCTGAGCCGATGGAAAGCAAATAACAAGCTACATAAAAGGTCTTCGTCCATGGTCACACACATGCATGCACACACGCAAGATAACAGGCCTGTGCATGAGTGCGAGAGCAGAGGGGGTAGTTGGTGGCTGGCGGCGGATTGAAGCGGCTTGTGGGGGAACATGGCACTGCCCCACACAAAGGCAGCCCTGAAATAGCGCCCCTTCACAATGAGACCTGCCACTCTGTCTATGAGATAATGTCTAATTGAAAACACTGCAGCCATTGTGCTCCTGTCACCGGCGCTATTGTCCAGATAGCCTTCCCCCCGTTCCCCTCCACTCCCCTTTTTCCATTGACGCGGCATGATTGTTCCTCACCATTGTGGCGCTCTCTCTTTTCTTTCCCAGCTTTTATCCCCCCCTCTCTCTGTATTGTTATAATTTCATTACTTATTTGTTTTTTGTTCCGCTTCTCTTTTCACTCCCCTGCAGACCTTTTGTTCACCCTATTTAAGCACTTCATTGGGATCTGCTGCCAGGGTGTTCGTGTACGTGTGTGTGCCTGCCTCGGTGTGTATGTATGTCTGAGCAGGTGTCAGTTTCAAGAGGATATAAAAACAGGATGTATGATAAAATTGTTCTCTGAGATGAAATAAAGCCCGAAGAGGGACGCTTCATCCGTGTGCCGTTTTTGATACTGGTAATGTGAAACATGGCCCTTGTGTTCTGTTGTTCTGTTGAGAGGAGACAAGGACATCGGCTATTGTCCTGAGTGAATTACACTCTGCCTATTGTTGACACGGTAGAAGCCTGACGTGTATGGGCTACCTGTTGCGTGATGACACAAATACCAGGGCTACTCCAACAATGACCTGAATCAACACAACTGTATTAGCTCTAAGGCAGGCAAAATAGGCAAAATATGGCCCGGGGGCCAGATGCCGCCGCTTGTCTTTGTAATCCAGCCGACCAAACTTCGTCAAATTATTTATTACCGTATTTTCACGACCCTAAGGCGCACCGTACTAAAAGGCGCAGTCTCAGTTTTTTGTGCCATTTCTATATTTAACACACACGAGGCGCACCTGATCATAGGGCGCGGGTTTTATATACAATCCACGCCCACACTTGCCCCTTTAAAGTTCTCATGGTGTCCTCTACTACGTCCGCCTTACGACACACACACAAGCATACAAGTGTGCGTATTTAAAAATGGAGCAGGTGCAAAACAACGCCCACACTTGCCCCTTTAACGTTCTCATGGTGTCCTCTACTACGTCCGCCTATGAGGCGCGCCCCACATTTTGAAGAAAATCTAAGACTTTTATGTGGACCTTATAGTCGTGAAAATACGATAGTTTTATGTTGGGATTATACTTCTCCCTTTTCACTGCAATGCCCATGTTTTTCCAAGATGGCATAAAGAAGGCTAAAACATTTCAGCATTTTCGACTTTTTCATGTCCTCTATCTTCATCCACACTAACGCTCCATTTTACAAATTGCGACCTGATAGTCATGAAGTTTATTACGTTTACTTTGGTTCTTCATTTCTCCTATTTAGGAGAATTTACATTTTTTAAAATATACTTGCAAAATGTGTGACGCCATTTATCTTACGTTGTTTCATTTTTTTTCATGGTCCAAGGAGGGTCTGGAGCCGACATCGGACTGGGAGGAAGGTTAAACTGTAGATGGTTCAATTATTGTAATGCCACTTGTTTTTTGGGGACACAGATGTCTTCTCTTCAGAAAATGATCTTTAGAAAGACTCTGGGAACAGGTGATGTAACATCCATACACACAGCCATTGACTATGGGAATGTTGTGCTCCATTTGAGTGGTGGTTTGTCTGTGATTCTGGTTGAAAGGTCAGGCTGGTCTGAACTGATTCTGAAGTATTTAGCTGAATAATGAAGTTCTACTTGAAGATGTTGCCTGCAGTCATGAGGCATGGTAAAAAAGAGGAATTGCAAAATTCTTCAGGCACAAGACAAACGTAATTTCTCGCAGTACAGACAGGTTTGTGCCTCAACCAGTTCAGTCACAAATGTCACCAACTGTCAGAACATCTCTACGTTCAACAAATCACTCACACTTTTCGACCCTGCGTGGACCAGTCCCTGTTAATTTGGTTTTTTATTTTTCATGTTTTCAGATTTCCTTGTTCAACAATGCATTTTTATACTTGTCAATAAAACACGTTTGTTAGATCTTTTGTAAAACAAAACCATAAAGCTTGATCTAGGAGGTGCTCTCAATTACAGCTCGCCATAACTCTGTCATTAGGCTCGAGATATATCAATAAAACAAACGCCGAGGCAAATGTATTTATGTCAGACTCAGCAGACAACGGGCAATTCACAGCGTAAAATACATTAAAGGAGGACATTAAACTTTGATTTAACGAACAATAAAACAATTCAAAGTGCTCGTCAGAGGCACTCCTGGAAAAATAAAAAAAAAACAATTAAAAAAACAATAAGTAGATGTGAAAGTTGTGTTATGAGAACATAATAAAAGTAACATTAAAAGCCAAAGTATTTCCCATTATCCTTTCAGCGTTTTTGACTGAAGCATTCGACTGTTTGGTTGGATGTACTTAGTTACGAGCATAGAATAAAAAAATTGTTGCAACATTTCTTCACCTTTGACCTTTTGTTGTGTTGAACAGACATCATTATGTTACAACAGAATAAGACGCTTGTGGCGTCCAAGTGTCCATAGCGACATCGTAGTTTCACCTTAGTCATAATGTGTCGTTGCAAAAGCATTGAGCGGAAGTTCATTCATCAACATCTGCTCACCTGTTGCCATTTCACAGAGGCAGCAGTCTCCACACCTGACACCCAAAGCACACTGTGCCATACAGTGATACTTCCTGCAGGTGGTGAACCCGCTGGACGTTATGTGGGTCAGGACGGCGCTACATGAACAGATTTGAAAAAGATGAAAAAGATGAAAAAGATTTTAACTTGATTTACTCAATCACGGCCTACGCTTTGGCCCAGAGGCAACGTCTCTGTGAGTTCGAATCCCAGTTAGAGCGTTGGGCTTTCTGTGCGCTCCCCACCTGCAGGAAGCAATGGTGCAGTGCAATGTGATTTGGTTTCTGCAGTTGAGCAGCTTGGGCAAACTAAGGGTCGGGGGCCAAATGAGGCCTGTTGAGCTTTGTAATGCGGCCCGCCAACCTTCTCTATGTTAAATAATTAATTTGTATTATCATTATACTTAACTCTTTTACCTCTTACTATACTTCACCCTGTCATTAAGGGTACAACCTTAAAGATGTAGATTTATGGTTTTGTTCTGTTTAACTCGTGTCAACTTGTACGAGTCTTGTCTGTGAGTCTTTTAAGAAGGTTCTTGTGAAGCTACCTCAACACTACGGAAAAAGGAAAGATATTGAAAATAAAAAAAAAAATCCAAGACACAATTTTTGTCATACAGTGGGGCCCCTAGATACAAGTCCAACAGCACTTTTGTTTCAATTCACTTTTCCAGATCCCGATCCCACACCAAAAATTCATTCATTCAAGCCTCTAAGAAAGTTACGTCAAAAACATAGATAGAACCAAATTTGATGATAATATAAAATTCTAAGATATTCAAAAAAAAATTATATTTACATTGTAAAGAATGCCCAAGTGAAGGACAGTGAGTGAGACGACAGTGTCAGTGTCGAGAGGGAAAGTTTCTTCTTCGTGAGAATAATCTTGCAAAATGTAACTTAGTCAAAACTTGGAAAACTTGTAGTGTAGGTTGTGAAGTTTGTATCTTGGGGCACTAGAGTATTTGGCAAGGAAAACAGGACAAACCGAGAGCTCGAAGGTGAGACGTTAGTTTAACATAAATAATTCTCTATTTGTGTTTTTAGTCCAATTGTTTTGTGCACGTTAGTGCATCAGCCCGCCCCTTGTTGTAAACATGTTGTCATGTAAGCTGCCCAAAATGTGTTCATTAGAACCTCAGCAGTGTGTGGCTGAACAATCTCACAATAAAAAAAGGCCTGCACATTTCCTCGGTTTCTCACAGTTCAGAACAAAAGTCCTTATCAGACCTGCATTTGATTCAGCAGGTAATTGGAGGAAAACTCAACGTATTGTGCATCTGAACTGGGCTGTTAAAACAAGATAAGAACCACGTGGGTAAATCAGGGCCAGTGGCCACTGCACGGATTGTTTAATGTAAAAAGTGTGAACAAAGATGTGAAGTTGGAAGCTGTGTTTTCTTCCTTGTTTTGCTGCAATTAGGCCTAGTGTGACAGAGTGGGTAAGTCCCGAACTAGACACCCTTCACAGACCATCACTGTTGGTGGTCCTAGATATTCCACTCACAACTAAAAGGAAGACATTAGACCAGTCCAGACATGCACAAACTAGGGGCCGTGGGCCAGATGTAGCCCATTTGGCTTTTTAACACGGGCCCTCCTCATTTCCCAAATAGCAAGGTTAAAATTATCCATAACCACTTATATTTGCCTTCACTGGCTAAAAATATTCTGGAAACTGTAATATTTTAGTTGTTTAACCTGTACCATTTTAGGGAAACTAAAAGTTTTCTCTTTATAATGAAAGATAAATTGAAAGATTAAACAAAAGATGTTTCCAGACACTTCGTCACTCTGAACCTAGACTGGTGTAAGATAAAAAAAAAGATGTGTTTACAGGTCATAACAACCTGTTATCACTGCATTTCTCCCAAACTACAGTGACAATAGTCAGGTATAATGTTTTGTGATTAGAAAATATCAAATATACGTACATTACATAGTTCAGGTGTAAAATTTAGTGCAAAGTGCGACTTTCACAGCTTGGAAATGTAGTTTTTGACCACCCAGTACTGTCCAACCCTGCTGTCTATTAAAAGTTTTGTCCCCTTATTATACTAAATATTGTCTAAATTGAATGTGTGATGAGAAATATCACGAGTAACATCATGACAAATGATTGTTCACCATTGTATCAACAAAAAATCAATCCACCATTTGATGATACTGGTCATATATTTCATTTTTAATAGAAACAATACATTAAAAAGTGTTGTTTGGTTTTTTACTTAACTCTGTTCCATATTTACTCCTCTATATTACTTTTATTACATATTACATATAATTTGTTAATAATTTATTGTCCAATTTAATGTTTGGGGCTTAGTGTTCAATGGCAAATCTACAATACTGTTTATAAAAGGCAAATAAATTGGATTTACGTCCCATTTTGAATTTTTATTAACATTTAACATAACATTTAACATATTAACATTTTATCAACAACAAAAAAAAAAATCTCTGACTATAAGTATAAGCTGAAACTATGTAGACAAACAAGGTTGTTACCAAGCAGCATAATTAAAAGGTTATGGGTCACTTGAATTCAATAGAACTATTTGCTAGAAGTCAATGTGCAGCACTCCATGTTTATCTGTATCCCAAGCCCACTGTGAGTATCCTGTCAGTCAGCCAGACAGGAAACACAGACAGGCAGCGGCTGTCTGTGTACCTCCATCGGGCCCACAGGGGTCAGGCCTGTCAGGTGGAGGTTAGCCAGGTGAGGCAGTCTCAGGAACAAAAGACGACTAACAACCTCCGCCTTCCTCATCCCGTCTGCCTTCCCTTCCCCTCCGAACAATTGAAGCTAACAGGAACAGGAAGTGATGTACTGTATCCATGTGGTAGAGCTAAGCGTAGCAATTCCTTTGGCAGGAGGGCAGACGAGGAACAAGAAGTCAGAAAATTGAGTTTTGGAAAATAGAAATCATAGAGAACACACACATGGAAAGATGATATTCCGTTTCCCTGAAACGTGTCGTTGCGAGTGTTTGTGTTTGCCTGAACTATTTATAGAGTATTCCAGTAGTGCTATTGTGTTTGTTTTATAAAGGAGCCTGTGGTTTTGTTTTTACATTTGCTGCAGGGCGACACTTTAGGGCATCTAACTTTCTACACTTAGAACGCTACACATACTTATCCTTTATTTACACATCTTTGCCTGCATGCACACCTATACATATTCAGTTTATTTTCGGGTATATCTTTCTTTAATTTACATGGGAGTTAAAAATAACTTTAATGTAATTTAAACTAGAAGACTTCAAAGTGTGGGTGGAATTGCACCAAGATCTGTCCTTTTTATTTGGTCGCCTTTAGTGATGGACAGATTGACAATTAAAGTCAGACAAGGGTCTCCACGGATGATGATGTTTGCAGATGACATTTTGATCTTAAGTGAGTGTAGACAGCAGCTGTAAGAGAACCTAGAGAGGTGGAGGGAAGAAGGAATGAAGGTCAGTCGTAGTGAGACAGAGTACATGTGTGAATGAAAGGGAGAAGAGTGGAATGGTGAGGTTACAAGGAGCAGAGGAGGAGAAGGAGCAGGAGTTTAGATACTGAGGATCAACTGTTCAGAGCAGTGGAGACTGTGGAGGAGACTGAGGAGAAGAATAGAGTGGAGTCAGGATGGAACAACTGGAGAAACCGTGTACAGGATGGTGGTGAGACCAGTCATGATGGATGGATTAGAGATACTAGGAATAGGTCGAACACAGGAGGCAGAGCTGGAGGTGGAGGAGTTGAAGATGGAAGGGGAGAAGGAGAAGGAGAGGAAGAGGAGAAGAAGAAACTGCGATACAGGTTCTTCTTCTTCTCCTATTAGCCTGTCCCTTTTTCAGGTATTGCCATACATTTGCCCTGTCCCCCCTGTCCTCTTCTACTCTGACTCCAACTACCTCCATGTCCTCCCTCACTGCATCCATCAATCTCCTCTCCGTCTCCTACCTGGTAGCTCCATCTCTAGGATCACTCTTCTACCAATGTATCCACTGTTCCTCCTCTGAACATGTCCACACCATCTCAATCTGTCTTCTCTATCTTTTTCTCCAAACCTTCCTGTCTGTGTTGTCCCTCTAATCACCTCATTCCTGATCCTGTCCATCCTTATCTCTCCTGAAGAGAATCTCAGCATCTTTAACTCCTCCACCTCCAGCTCTGGTATGGTGGTGTGGCTGGTTTGGTACAATGTGATTTGGGTGGCAAATTGGGGGGGGGCATCTCATAATGGCTCCAACTCTGTCTCAATGTCGATACAACCTATACCTAATACCAAGATGGACAATTTTTTACTGATTACTAAGTCTTATCCGTATGTATTATGACCTTTCAGGCATGTATTCAAACCAAGCAGCAAATACTATGTATATGTAGAGCAGACTGGATCATTATGTCTTTTTTCTGTATAAAATAACTTGCAATTTACCCTCTCTTTCTCTTGCTGCTCAGCCCATTCTTGAATATGATCTAAAAGGTCTTCTCCTGACCTCCCTTTGATGCATCCATTCATCCTTTTTTGCCAATTACGTCTTTGATCGTGTCATAATGATGTATTCGGCGTGAGATTGCCAACCTTTCAGCCACACTTGGTACTGCTCTCCTTCTAGTATTCCTATTGTTATTTTACAGCCAGGACCTTCCCAGTCAGGGGGCCAGCTGGACATCGTTGTCTCCTTTCTCACACTCTCCTCCTTGAGAATTTGAGCAGGCGTGTGACATTGAGAATCCATTCCTGCTCATAGCACAAAGACAAGCATGTGCCGCTTCACAGTGATTCCTGATGAGCGATGCATGCGACCACAATCCACAGAGGCTTTCAGCCTTTTAAGATGTCCCCGTCCAGAAAGGCGACACCTCGACCGGCCCTGCCGAGGATCCTTGTATCATTTCTCTCACCCCACACGCCAACTCTTGTCTGTCTGCGGCTGCTAATTTACGTCAAACCGCCACCCTCATACGCGCTCACAGGCCAATATATATGTTATTAATACCATTGTTAACTGCACACTCAAGGCTGCCCTCCTTGACTGCGCTCATCGTGTTACGGATATATTGTGCACAATCCTGTAGTACTTAACAAACATCTATATATACCAGAGGCTAAGTCCGGGCCAGAAATGGTCAGACCGCTTCTTATTGACGCTGCACATCCGGCAACCAAGTGCTTTCCATTTGGCTTGGTAGGAAGCTGCCCTGAATGGGGTCATTCCCCCGGGGCAAAGGAGGCAGGAGATGGTGCAGGAGTATAGGAGAAATTATAAAGCAACGATGATAAGGCCATGATTTGGACAAGAATCCGTGTTGGCATTCATCAGCTGTAACTTGACTGACATGAAATGCTGGGCCGCTGCTTGTTGGAGCATTTCATGTGTCACAGCCTTCCCTAGAGGTCAACTGAGGAATTGTTTGCCTTGACAAAGTACAACAGTAAACAACATATTTGTCCTCAATCAATACATATAAATTAAATATGTTTTTGCAAAATTTTGTATTTTCATTTTGTGTATCAGCCTTGTTTCCGTTTTTAGTTATTTATAGTTTGATTAGGATTATATGTAAGTTTGCTAAAGCTACATTTGTTCTTCTAACCGTCTATTGAATAAAAAACATTTGCTAAGGCATCTTAAAAAGTATCTATTGTCTTTGACACCACTTAATATGAAGATTTGATTTGAAAATTAACTAATTAAATTAAACCCCCAAAAATATTAAGAAACAATTTAGATAGTATCTTACATGCTTTCATTTGAAACCAATACAATTGGTATTTTTAATCACTTTATTCAAGAGTGTTTAGCTAGCGTAATGTTTAGCAAAGCTAGGAACTACTGGATTACAATATAATTCTATAACAAATAATAAATGAAGTAAGAATAAACTATATACGTATTTATGTATAGTTTTTGCTTACTTAATTTTTTATTAAAAAATTAATTGGTTTAAATTTAATTTATTTAATTTATCGCTGAAAATACTTAATTTCGTTCCTCTTCCGGTGTCCGAACGTGAACACATTTTACGTGATTGCGCAGTAGGTTCCTCCTACCAGAAGAGACGCTGTTTCCTTTGAAACTTCATAACAAACAAAAGCGGCACCGGATGCGGAAAGGAGCCCGCCATTGAAGCAAATCTCCAACGCGTGTGTTTCGTTGGAAATTCTCTTCGATCAAACAACGATCGGTTTTTTTCCTGACCGTAGTTGAAATTTTGCTGAAGAAAAATGGCGTACAGAGGACAAGGGCAGAAGGTCCAGAAGGTTATGGTGCAGCCAATTGTATCCTTTTTCTCGTTTTTAAGACGAGAGATCCGTGCTCGGCTAACTTAGCCGACACACTAGCTTTTATGATCTGACGAATTGTGTGTTACAATACTACCACAAAAACTTTAAGTTAGTTTTTCCTTATTTTATTCGGTGTGTGTTAACCGGTATGATTATATTATTTATAATAATATAGTTTAGCTCAATACTTTCGGTTCCGTTATTTGTATCTAGGTGAGCCAAGGAACGAGCATCTTAACATGTTAATGGAGAAGGCAAAATTGCGTATTAATGCATCATAATACGCGGTATTTATACAATTTTGCGTAAGTATTTCTTCAACTGTTAAATAGCTCGATTAGACTTTTTTTTCTCAAATGCTGTGCTCCATTAATCCTGACCATTACTATGCCATTGTTAGCTGCATAGCGTGTGTGTTTTGCTAGTCAAATCTTAAATGGTCTGTAAACAATATAAGATTTTGCTTGTTGATACGAAATGTTAGTAGTCGTAGTCTTTTTGTTAATTATTCGAACTATGTGTCTGTCTATGCATTTCAATATTGCTTTCCTTAACTCAGACTTACAGAACCTAATTTTTCGGTATCTTCAAAATGTAAGTATGAAGCCGAACATTACTTGGTTCCTTCATTTTGTTATATTATGAAAATGATCCCTCAACCTGCCTATAATTTCATTTACAGCGCTCCCGTATTCAGGTTTGGTTGTATGAACAAGTCAACATGCGGATAGAGGGCTGCATTATTGTAAGTAACCAAAGTGTTTTTTTAAAAGTACATGTGGTATTGGGTAAAATACCCATTCTTTTACAGGTTTTGAACCTTATTTTCTGTTTTATTGGGCATAGCAGTCTAGCATGGAAAAAGATAACCGGTCCAGGTTAAAATATTTTGTTGAATGAGGTTAGACCTGGGTTGGTTTTGTGTGCAGTACAAAATATAACTGGATTGAATTCCAGCAACTGTATTAAACTGAATCGTTAGCACTACCAAAAGTACGTCATGCTTACTAGGGTGTTACATTTTTAATGTGTTTTGTTGTAATGGTGGTAAAGATGTCTACGGTATCTAATATACAGATAAATGCTTTTCAAGTAAACATATTATTTCCGTCTTAATCCAACTATCACATTTTTTTCTTATTTCACTAAGGGATTTGATGAATACATGAACCTGGTTCTAGATGATGCTGAAGAGGTACACATGAAGACTAAGAACAGGAAACCACTGGGTAAGACCATACTGTCTTTTGACAAATTTATTACTTTTGACAACAGATTAAATTGTCTTTTTTAATTCTTCTGTTCAGCGTAACATGTTTCTCCCCGTTTGTGCTTGTCCTCAGGGAGGGTCATGTTGAAAGGAGACAACATTACCCTACTGCAAAGCGTTTCCAATTGAGAGACAAACACACCTGGACGTTGTTGTTCTTAGAATTTCTTTGTTGACCATTATTGAGTACATCTGTTTTATTTTCACTATTCTGGGACATTTTCTTTCTACTGTATGAATATGTTTGGAGAATAAAATTGTTTTTCTTACCTGCATTGTTGACATGTTTTCACATTTGCTATGTTCCCAAGTGAGTGGAATTGTGCTGCTCTCAAGTGGACAGAAACAGTACTACTGCTAAGGCAGCTTAAACACTGGTGAAGACATATTATCTGTCCTCTGGTGTAGCGAGTGAGACCAAACTTTAAATTATATTAGTGCTGCCAGAAATGTTGCTATAATTTTATAGTATAGCTATTACGCTTTATTGTTAATTTCTGAGAGACGTAGAAGGGAGAAGCGTTGTGTTTTAATAACGGTGCAACAGGTACTCACGAAGAAATTATCTACAGTGTAAATTCCGTTCTAGGTGTAAATCTGGTGCGTAAACCTAAATAAAACTCGATGGAAGGTTAAAAACGTGGCATAGGTCATTAAATATTTATTGCGCCCTCTGTAGGTGAAACAGGTGAGATTCATTTGGTTAATAATATCATAATCGTAACTTTTGGTTGTTTTTGGTCACTATAAAATAGATCAAATAAAGCAACAAAGTAAAAAAAAAAAAAGAAAATGCAGATGTCGACATGGTAGTAATGTAATACTTTACGTCATTAGTAGTTACACAGCCAGACGTAATCACGTAGTACCAACTATCCCGACGTCGTTGCGTGTCCCTGTTCTGTTGAGTGGGAAGCCCCTAGCGCGGAGCTGCCAACGCCCGGCATTAAGACACAAATACAGCAAACGGTAAGATGAGATTTTTATGTATTTTCAGCATATTGCAGTTTGGTAAATTCAGCTTTGTTGTACATTCATGTTAAGGCTATTGTGATGCGTAGATATTGTTAATTATTTTGGCGATATTAGTCTTTTCTCCAGCAGCATCCGCCAAGGTTAGCCTAGCATTCTAGCTGGAAAGCCGACAGTTTATAACGACAGGAAAGATAATTAATGCCTATTCCTGGCTTGGTCATTCTTTATAAGACTATATCAACAGAGCCTTTATATTTTTTTATAAAGCCTTTATGAGTTGCCAGTTATATTTTCTAAATTGAGTGGATTAAAATAAGAATTTAGTAGCCAATGCTTAGCGTTATCCTCGAGATCTGGATGAAAAGTGATTTGCGCATTCGAGTATTTTTTCCTTTATTGTGAAAATAATCACAATCACAAGGCAGAAATAAACATATTCATTTAATGGATTAACTCAATAAATAGCTACATAGAAGATCTGACCGCTCCTAAATCCACCGGCAGGAAATAAGGCCACTTGAGGCCAGAAATATAGCCGAAATACTGCAGTTTAAACTCGACAGCTACTGTAATGAGCTACCAACTACGTATGTGTATTAAAAACACTAGTGTATTATTATTATGTAATACAGAACATAACAATATGATGTTACATTTGAGAACATTAAGACTTTTTGCAATAAAGTTTACAGTATACATTTGTAATATGTACACGTTGTTTTGCATTAGCCCCAGATAAAAAGGGTCTCAGCTGACTAGTTATGGAAGTAATAAATACTGGCAGAAAGACATGCTCAGAGCAAACGTGTCCCACAGGTATAGTAAAGTCAGGATATCCCTCAACCACTTGATAACATCATTCATAAACAGCCACCACGTTCCTGTTCCAATCCCTCCAACCTACAATTTTCCTACCTACGCAGCCAAAAGGTGGAAAGTCCGTAGAGAAGGGCTTTATTCTTCTATGTGCTTAGTGGTAAATTCACTGAAAACTATATTAATTTTGTATTTTTCCCTGAAGCTTGTCTATAACCAGCATCTGGTAATAAATGTCATAACAGAAGAAGTGGTGTTATATATTTTGATTGTGTTAGTTGTCTTCTTATGAGATGTATATAAGTTACACATATCTGATAATGTCAATAGTTTTCTGACTATGCTAGTTGATGTCTATGTAATCTTTACATATCATCCAACAGGTTATAATCAAGCCAAATTAAACATCAGGTTAGACTTCTGATAAGACTATACATATTTACAGTTCTGTTGTGGTACAGGGAAATTGCATGTTATGTTTAGGGAAATCAATTTTTTTTTTCTGAGCTGAAAGATAATAGTTCTTTAAGTCATTGGCCTCCATAACTAGAGCCACGTGATTTGACTAAAGCCAGCTTCACTTCATTTCTGTACACAAAGCAGTCACACACAATCCCAGATCACATGGTGCATTCACTTTTCACATTATACTATTATTATACTAAACAATTGCTCTGTACAAAGTTGTCAGATCACTGTCATTTGTAAATCAACTTCAAAATTGTTCTTTTTCCCCCAAATGGCACATAAGACAATTAAGATTTTTTGTACATGCACTCAGTCAACCTGAAATGGCACTTTTTGGTGTTGGGACTTAGATAATTTGCATTGAAGTGTTGGACAGTGGCGTAGCTGTGGGGAAATGTGGTGCCATAGAGAGTGTAGCTGTTAATCGTCCAAATATTCTAACATATCTCATAAGCCGTGCTCCTATCCTTGTCCCTGATGGTGCAATGCATTCAAACTGCTGACATTGTTGAAATACACAAATTATTTACCCATACCTGCAGGGACATTGTAACCTTCAGGACAATAATGACAAATGTGGTGTGCAGACAGTTTTAGTGCAGAGGTGATTGGTAGAACAATATAGACATTTGATGGCAGTAATGAGATATGTTTTTTGTTTTACAATATTATTGCCTTGTTGTAATTCTGTGTCTTTTTCATGTTTCAGATTGTGAATGAATAGAGAAAACTAAATCACAACTATGCAGACCATCAAGTGTGTTGTAGTTGGGGACGGTGCTGTGGGTAAAACCTGCTTGCTAATCTCCTATACAACAAACAAGTTTCCTTCTGAATATGTACCTACGGTAAGTGTGTGACTACATAGTCCATCCATGTAAAATAATTCACAAATTTCAAGGTCATTTTCAGTTAATTGCTGCTGTGTTTTTAGCTCAAATTATCTCAGTTTTTTTATAAATAAATATAAAAATTAAATATATATGGAAATGTATATAAATCATGCAGTTATTGGAATATTAGTATCCAAACATATTGCGCTGATGTGCAAACAAGAATATCTGTTATTTGTTTTGCAGGTCTTTGATAACTATGCCGTGACTGTAATGATTGGTGGTGAGCCCTATACTCTGGGCCTTTTTGACACAGCAGGTATGTCCATCCTTTCATTGTTTTTTGCATGATTTACAATTGTTTTTTATTTTATTTTTAAAGAACTCCATTAGATAACCACAATCCCAAAAAAATGTACATGCAATAATTATGTTGTTACATAAGTATAATAATGGTTAAATGTGTTTTCCCTACAGGTCAGGAAGACTATGACAGGTTACGACCTCTGAGTTACCCACAGACAGATGTCTTTCTTGTCTGTTTCTCTGTCGTGTCCCCGTCTTCCTTTGAAAATGTTAAAGAAAAGGCAAGTTTAATCACATTTCTTATTTTTAAAAATGTCTCTGAACCAATTCATTTTATCTTTCTATTGGCTTGAGAGATAGATTCCACACTATCAAAACAGGAGAAAGAATACTTTTGGACCTGTGTCTTAACTTTGTTTATATGATTGAAAGAAAAAAAAAATCAAGAAAAGACCTTAATGGCGCTTTGTCCCTGGGTTTGTGTTACAGTGGGTCCCAGAGATCACCCATCACTGTCCGAAGACCCCATTCCTCCTAGTTGGGACTCAGATTGACCTGCGGGACGACCCATCAACTATAGAGAAGCTGGCCAAGAACAAGCAGAAGCCCATCCCACCAGAAACAGCTGAGAAGCTGGCCAGAGACCTCAAGGCTGTAAAATATGTGGAATGCTCAGCTCTCACACAGGTAATTTAATTTACATTTGGGAGATGTTCGTGACCAAAAGTCACATGTACACATATTTGATTAAGTTTCCAGATAAACAAAGTTAGGATAAAGATACCTCTTTGTCAATGTCCACTTGTCTGTCCATGGGATCAGTACTTTGTTTTTTCTCTGCTTTTCAGCTTAGAAAATATCCGAAATTATCGTTTTATGTTTTGTAATGGACAGATAGTGGACACATGTGACGTATGTTTTTTCATATCTATTTCCCATCTCTATTCATTCATGCATTATTGAAGGATAGCTTTCCAACTCTGAATTTAGTGAGTGTGGTGAATGATTTCATTCTGAATCCTTATCAAAAGGTTTTGTTCCTAACTTCATAGTCCAGGTCCTGGTTTTAGCTCAGTGAACAGAGGACATGAAAGAGCAGCCTTCACACCAGCAGTGCTAAGTTGTACGGGTTACGGCTTAACATTGCTAAGCTTTGCCCCTCTGAGTACTGTGGCAGTCTGGATACTGTGCCAGTGACCTAAATAGTAAATGTGTTTCCTACCATGGAATTGATGTTCCACAGATTATACAGAGGGAAGCTGGGCGACTTTTTTTCTTGGATATTGGCTGTATGAGCTTTCTTGCCCTTTCCAACATTCTGCTCTTTGTATTGTGGAAACAATGGCAGAGTGTAGGAAACTGATAATAACAGAAAGAGGTCAGCAACTGTGAAAAAGCCTGAAATTAACCAATAAGGCCTTGCCATTTTTGCTTAAAATCTGTGCCTAAAACAGATGTAAAACTGTAGTTCTGATTAGTTGGAATCTAAAAGAATGTTTGGGAAAATGTAAGCAAAAGGTACAGCTTAAGTTATTCTTCCTGACTATTAGTGTGTTTTTAATGCAGTGGCAATAAGGTATACTGAGAAGAACGTCAGAAATGTTCTTCAATGTTCTGACATGGGCTGGATCATGGAGAACAATTGTGTTGACGTAACTGAAATGTAACCCAACTCCCCTTCTTCCTTCCTCCCCCACTACCTCCCTCTTCTTCCTGTCTGCTACTGCTTTGCTGCTGTTGTAAATTCCTGTTTACTGTCAGTGGTCTTTGCATCAGATCCACAACTCAGTCAGATCATAATGTGCCATCTCTTAACTTTATGAAAATCTGATCACATTTTTTGAAACAGGATCATTTGTTATCTGTAGATTGATTTATTTTTCTGGGAGCCTTTATATCACTGATAATTGCTGCTCTAAAGTTGCCCAAGACAGAAAGCAATGTTGTGAAATACTTTGTATCCCGTTATAGTTGCTACTTGCGTGTCTGTCTGACTGAAGATGGTGAGACAAGTACATGTATCTGTCAAAATTGGAATTGTATGTATGATGTTGACTCACTGTGTCGCGGCCCTTCTGTTTGTGTTCACAGAAAGGCCTAAAGAATGTTTTTGATGAGGCGATATTGGCTGCACTGGAACCTCCGGAGCCCAAGAAGAAACGTAAATGTGTGCTGCTATGAGAGGCTTCTCCCCTGTTGAGATCCCACCCATACACATACACACACACACAAACACTCATGAAACAAAAAAAGCATACTCAAATGCATACATGCATAAACACACAGACACACACACATGCACATTACTTCCAATCCCACATTCTCTCTTGCTCTGCTAAGGCTGGTTGACAGTCTTCCAGAATGAAGACAAGAAAGACGACTGCCAACAAAGTATCCTGAAATTCTCTGCAATAATAAGACGCTTCTTCCCAATGTTCAAGTGTGAGACGGCAGATGAACATAACCAAGGCAACAGGCCACACTGGGATGCGGGCAGGGTTGAATTGCCAGGGACAGAGTTCAAGATAAAAAAAAAAAAAACTTGTCGCTGTTGAAACTTACTAGATTGATTAGATCATTCTGTGTTGAAGTCTAATTAATGTCCAGAACCTCTGGCATTTGACTCATAACTAACTCCGGACTCACTAATAACCAAGGCTGATGGTTTGAAGCTGCTGTTGGGAGAAAAGTGGTCAGCGTAGGAGGACAGTTTCTCTCGTTGACAGTTTATTGAACTCTAAATTGACCTGATTGGCTGCTAGTGGGTATTTTCCCTGAACTTGCACAGCTGACTGAACCCTTTTTAATCTTTGTGACATACAGAACAAGCCAGCAGCAATGACTAGCGTGCATTGCGGTTTACGAACATGAAATCCTGAACCCACAACATGCTTGAGAGTAGAGTGAAGCTGTCATAGATGTCAGCTCCGCCCATTCCCCCACAGCCAAATGATGTTGTTGGCCCCTTCGTTCTTGATGACAACATTCATCAGATTAAGCGCTAACAGCACAGTTTTATTTGCCAACAATTAAGTCCACCATATTTATTCCATGTCCCAGAAAGACGTACTCTTTTAACCACTAAAGAAAAACTTTTCCCTAATGGGACAGCAGTGTCCAGGGCAGTCCACGAGTGTGTCTCCAGGGCGATAAGGAAATGAAAATGTTGCCATGTTCTATCCAGTCCTTTGTATGCAAACTCACAGTCCCTGTGGATTGTGCTCAATCACTTGAAGAGCTAAAGACATAGTAGCGGGTCCACTCCAAGACCACAGGAACTGGTGTTTGAGATGCACCAGACTGAAACAGTGTTAGCAGAACAAGCGGAGGCCAAGACACGAAGACAGTCTGATTCCATACCCCGTCATGCAACACTGTCAGAAGAGGGAGCTCTTCAGAAAGAATAGTGACAAAGCTATCGGCAGTAGAACGTTCTGTAGCTGGAAGTATTTCTCTTAACTTCAATCTGTCTGCAGACAGTAGTTTGATGAGCGCTACCTCTAAAGAGACACATTTACCCATTAATTTAACTCTCGTTATAACTAATACACAAACAGGAAGAAAAAAAAAAATAGGAGGATCAGATCCTAACTGACGGTATGCAGGTACATGCCACCACCCTAAGACACTCTGACTTTTGAGTTACAGACACAGTTAAGTTGCGTGACGGGGTATGAACCAGGCTTCAGACTTGATCGCATTACACTCCATTTGCTACAAGGATGCGGTTTATGTGTGTGTGTGTGAAACAGTTTGTGGTCTAATGTTTTAGCAATTTTTACAAGTGAGGAAAGAAGATGAATTTCTAACAACTCTGTGGTAGGCCAAAGTCTGGCGAGTGTGTGGAGGCCTGTCCGCTCTTTGTTTTAGTCGAGGAAAATGTGGCCGACCGTAGTGGTTGTTCTTAACTATAGGTTTTATCAGATGTAAACATGGATGTTAGCAGGCACGCCACGTTGACGTACGCTCCAGATCTTTTTACCAAAACCTTTTTATGATTTCTGTCTCTTCTGTTTGTCTTATTTTATATCTTATTATATATAAATATATATATTTTTTTTTCTTTTTTTTGGCTTGTCCTTTCATTGGGGGCTGCCATAGTGTCAGACCACATAATGATTTGGCAGAGTTTCTTCAACAGAAATGGAAGCAACCCTCCTTCTGTATGCAGATATCTAAGGTTTCCTCTCCACCTTCTATGTTAAATCATTCAGAATTCACCTAAACTTTTACCACCTGCCAGTTTTTAACCAAGAAAACCTTTGATTGGGCTTCCTGAATAAAAACCTACAAGGGCAGAGAGACTGTTTTTTTTTTTAACTAGTGGTATGAGTCATGTTGATGACTCGTCTGAGTCAAGATAGTTATAACCTGTTGTTTTGTTTTGTGTAAAACCAAATGCTCTGTCTAAAGTCTTTCTTCTTTGTATACGCTTTTTTTTTTTTGAAAATATTAAACTTAAACCTTAATTGCCTTTACCATTTTTTCCTTTGCCCTCTTTTTCATTTGTATTGTGACTAATGACTGACTTTGATGTAATAAGTGAGCTGATTGGAGGATCAGTTCCCATTATTGCTGCAGCATTGCTAAAAACCACTGGATCAATGTGAATACAGCACTGGTAAAATCCAGGAGAAACCTCGCAATCCTAACAGTCACACAAATGTTCCACTAAAGCTACGGCTGTACAGAGCGTTGTGCCATAGAGGTCATGTGTACAGAATGTATAGTCAGCAGTTCTACAGTGACCATGTCCGCTGGGTTAACATGAGAAGCTAAACAGCCAAGTGTGATTTTCTTTGTAAAGAAATGTAAATAAAAAGCAGCAGCAGCTTTTTAACTGATTCAGACTTGTCTGTTTATTTATGACCATTTTGGTCAACACTTAAAAGTACTTCCAGCAGGCATACATTACATTAATATTTTGTTGTATTTTGTTTTATACTTGATAAATAAGGATCATATATCTACTCATTGTAGTTGGTAAACCATGGATCCATGTCTGCCTTAGGAAACAACATCCACAATACAAATGTCAGAAAGAAAGTAGAATCTGGATTTTTAAGCATTTTTAAGTGTTTTTATTCAAAAAAATGTCCATGAAAGAAAAAGAAAGCCTCAGAGAAGGAAGCCTGTCTGCATTATGTTGCTTAGTTAATTGTTATTTCTGGTGTGTCCACAACATTTGTCAAACACAATTTTATTAAATACAGAGTGACTCTCACCTGGTCTTCATTATTCTCCGATTAGTCCATTGACTCCTGGTGTCCATTCCCAAAACCCCTGTCTTATTGCAGGGAGATACTGAAGCTGTATTCTAAAAAAAAGTAAATTGTGATTGAGTCTAAGAACACACTGTGATGAGAGTCAAAAAGTAAAAAAAAAACTTCGGTAGAGCTAATTAACTAAAAAAACGTGTCAACTAATGTAAGATATCTTGAAAAAAATTAATACAGACCTTGTTACGCTAAAAGTAGGGACTAAAACAAAATGTCACTTGTTTTCCCGGTGTTTTAACGACACTAGGACGCTTTTAAGCGTGTGATTTGACACACAACGAGTGGATACGCCAAAACAATTTTGCTAGACTTCCGCTACCATACTTCCGGTGTTATTATATCTGCGCGAGTTTGAGACAGCGCCACGCAGGGACCTGATTTTAGTACTACAAGGACCGGAGATGTATTTGGCGGTTCAGTCTGTTTAAACTCTTAATTTGATACATAGGCAATGGACAGGACGAAACATTTAATCACCACGCATGCGCTAGAAGTGCGACTCCATTTTTGTCGGAAATGCGCGTTCACGTTGACCAAAGAAAGTGAGGAAATAGAAGAACAGGAAAGGAGGGGGTTGTGAGTAAGTGTAGGTGGGGGCAGAATTATTATAAACGCTTTAATCCAATTCATTGTCGAAAAAAATAGAAAAAACGGCACTACCGTGTCTACGTCTGTTAAAAATAATAAGCGAAGGCCTTAGTTCTTATCATATGTGTCAGCACAATTAATCTGATTAATTAATCTAAAACTCTTTCGCTTCAGATTAGACACGGAACAGTTCATCCTGCTTTTGGTCATGCCCACTTCTGCCAGCAGAGGGTACCATTGACTCGAACATGAGTTACACATTAACCCACACATATTTATTTTGACTTTTGTGGTTGGAAAATTATACTGCTGCAAAATTACAAACACATGATCCCAAGTTTTACCAAAGAATTCTTTGGCCAAAAATAATAATTTCATAATAAAGTAATAAAATATATAAACACATATGTATATTAGATATATACTTTATAATTTTACTGCAAAACAAATATTTAAGTCTAAGCAGACTGAAGGATTGTGATCCTTCAACTAAACAAAGAGGAGTTTATTTATACATCTAGGATCATTTTTCCATCAATGTCTCCACTGTCTTCTCTATATTTTTCTCCAAACCTTCCTGTCTGTGTTGTCCCTCTAATCACCTCATTCCTGATCCTGTCCATCCTTGTCTCTCCTAAAGAGAACCTCAGCATCTTTAACTCCTCCACCTCCAGCTCTGTCTTCTGTCTATTCCTAGTGTCTCTAATCCATCCATCATAGCTGGTTGTTGTCTACTCTCACTGCAGATCACAATGTCATCTGCAAACATCATGATCCACGGAGACTCCTGTCTGACCTCTTCTGACCATCACTAAAGCTGACCCTTGGTGCAGTCCCTCCTCCACCTTAAAGTCCTGTGTCCATCCTTTTGTATGTTCTCATACATATCCTGCACCAATCTAACATACTTTTCTGCCACTCCGCATTTCCTCATACCTGACTCCCTGTCCCACTAGGACAGACCTCCTCCTCTCTACGCCTTTTTCTGACTGACTTACGTAGAGAACAGACGCTGACGTCACTCTGCTGAATCAAGGATGACGCGTCATCACAGAACTGCAATTTACGCACATGGTTTTCAGGTGAGTGTGTTAACACACACACACACACACACGACCCAATTATTCCAACAAGTTCGGACAGACCCCCTATATCGCCGACGGCTGAACGAACACACTGACTCAGCAACGGCTGAACTGTTTCATCATCGAGGTCGTCGTTGTGTGTGTGTATTCATGTGCGCGTGCACGTGCGCGCCCGTGCCTTGATGTTTGCTCCACCTCCAGACCTCCGGAGCTCAGACACAGTTCGGTTTCTTCTTGTTCAGAGGAAGCGAACTGCGCCCAGTGTAGAAACGAAGACGCAGAGAACCAGAGGAGGGACCATGGCCGAGAACAAGATGGGTCAGAACCTGCAGGCTGGAGCCGAGTTCTTCGCCAAACGGTTCCAGAAGTCTCTGAACCGAGCCCAGGAGAAGGTGAGCTGATGGGGAGACCTCGGTGTCTTGTCCTCTTGTCTTCAGCCGCTGTTTGTTCAACGCTTTTCGGCTTCATCTTCTTCTGGTCCTGGTACAGAACTTCCCTAGACTTGTTGTGCAACAGGAACTGTGTAGAAGGAGCGGTAACTACTGTCATGACACTGTGTTTGACTGAGGAACAGCTGATAAACGACAGAGAAGTTCTTCATCTCTTGTCTTCTCCACTTTCTTTCAACAGGTGTCATCACTTCTGATCTACTCAAAGAGCTGTTTCTGTGTTGTAGCTTCAGACTCTCAAACTCTTTATTCTAATATTTATTGGCTTCACTTTCACAGCCCTGAAGGTCTGATGGTCGAGGTGTTTTCAGGGTTTTTCCTGTCAACACCAGCGCAGTGTCATTGGTTTGAAACACATCAGTAGCCACTTCCTGACTGCTGACTTCCTCTCTGCCACTCTCTCACATGTGATGTTTGATTTGCTTTTCTCCTCCATCGACACTTTTTCTTTATAGTTTCCACAGAAAGAGTTTATTTTTAGTTACTACCTGTGACCTAGATTAGAGAATATAACCTGGTGTGAGACCACTAGGGGGAGATATTGTTTATTTGAATTCTAATTCTAACACAAGGGAGATATTTAATATCTGTCTTTCTGTCTATTTATCTGTCTATCTTTCTATCTGTCTCTCTATGTGCCTTAATATCTGTCTATCGGTCTGCCTGTCTGTCTGTCTGTCTGTCTGTCTGCCTGCCTGCCTGCCTGCCTGTCTGTCTGCCTGTCTGTCTGCCTGCCTGTCTGCCTGCCTGTCTGTCTATCTATCTATGTGTCCTTCTGTCTGCCTGCCTATCTGTAGGTCTGTCTGTCTGTCTAAGTGTCTGCCTATCTGCCTGTCTGTCTATCTATGTGTCTGTTTATCTGTCTAAGTGCCTGTCTTTCTGTCTATTTATCTGTCTCTCTATGTGCCTTCATATCTGTCTATCGGTCTGCCTGTTTGTCTGTCTGTCTGTCTGTCTGTCTGCCTATATATCTGTCTGTCTGTCTGCCTATATATCTGTCTGTCTGTCTGTCTGCCTGCCTGTCTGTCTGGCTCAGTGTCTGCCTATCTGCCTGTCTGTCTATCTGTCTGTCTATCTATCTATGTGTCCTTCTGTCTGTCTGTCTAATTGTCTGCCTATCTGCCTGCCTGTCTATCTGTCTGTCTAAGCGTCTGCCAATCTATCTGTGTATCTGTCTGTCTATCTATCTATGTGTCGCTCTGTCTGTCTGTCTATCTAAGTGTCTGAAATATCTGTCTGTCTCTCGGCCTGTCTGTCTCATCTATCTGTCTGTCTGTCCTTCTGTCTCTAATGTTTGAAGACGAGCCATTTGAAGTCTTTCTAAAAACAAATGTAACAAACACTGATGGCTCCCAGGCACAAACTACCGTATACACACACGTTAAGTACACTGCACATTGAGTATGTTAGTAGTACGGTAGAGTACGTCTGTCTCAGTACTCCTAACTCTGTGAGACAGTTTCCTAAAACCTTCTGTTTTCGCCCTCTGTCTCTCTTTGTCTCAGGTGCTTCAGAAACTGGGGAAAAGCATGGAGACCAAGGACGAACAGTTTGAGCTGTGTTTCCAAAACCTCAACAAGCAGCAGGTACTACAGTAACTTCAGAAGTACAACTCACTACGCATGACAGAGTGAAGTACTACTACTTGTACTTCTTGTAGCCATCTTTCAGGGCAACAAATCGTCAGTTAAAAATCACAGTGAAATCCTGGGAACGTGATGCGAGACAACTCAAGAACTTGTCTCTGACCCACGTCAGGGACGTCCAACTCATTTGCTCAGTCAAATTTCAGTCAAACTTTTTCTAAAGTACTGCTTTGCATCAAGAGTTTCACAGTTTTACCACTGTGATCTTCTTTCAGCGGGGATTGTATCATATATATTTTTATGTGTTTTTTGAAAAGGACGAATCATCTTCGTGGTTGGTCTCGTGTCCTAATCTCAAAGGTTGGAGTCACCAAATATTTTTGACCACATCGTAATGACAGCCTGCAGGACAAACTTCTCCACAGATGAAACCTTCTGCCCCCAAATTCGTCACTGCCTTCAAAACCATTTTGCACCAACAAGGTGTTTTCCAAAGAGCTTTTCGTTAAGAACCTGAAACGTGTCAGTGCTGAGTTTGGTCAGTCATGTGTCCCTGAGTCACTGACCTGAATAACCACGAACCATCAGTCTCTGAATGGAAAGGTTTCCAGACAAAACACAGGTTGTTGAAGAAAATGACACAGCATTAACCGCGCTGATGTTTTCATGCTTATTATTTTGTTCTCGTTTCTCGCAGTTTTTCAGGCATAGTTGAAATTGAGTTTCAATCAGCTTCTTACGCTTCATTTTCTTAGTTTTTCTTGTTTTAATTCCTGCAAAATCTTGCCCTGACGACAGCAGCTCAAACATCTCATCAAATTCTGCTGAGTTTTCACATCCTCCTTGGGTTAAAACCTACATTTGAAGACAATATCTTATAATGAATAACATAAAAAGCTGCAATTACGTTTGTTTTTTCCAACAATTGTGCAGTAGAGCGCTAAAAACAACGCAACGGAGCGACAGAGAGGAAGTGTACATGCTGAGACGATGCAACTTTCACTTCACGCTGCTGCCACATGACATGTGTTGTAATGCAATTTAAATCTAACGCTGCGATGTTCAAACGGACGCGCTGACATAAAGAGAAACTTTGTGTTTCCACAGACAGATGGCACCAGGTTGTTCAAAGATGTGAAGGCGTACCACGCAGCAGTGAAAGGTGAGGACCCACAACATGATCAGCTACAAAATGCAGCAAAATGATGAGACGGGAGAAGAATTTTAATCAGCAACACATTTGGAAGGTTTTCCCAACATATGAACAATAGAAAAATCCCATGGTGACCACCAAACAGAAACGTCACACAAAGAATATAAAAAAAACAACAATAAAATCATGGTCTTGTTTTAATTTACTCACAGTTTACTTACTTAGTTTTCAGAGACGAGCCTGTTTAGTTGAACACAATTCTGTTGCACTCACAGGAATTGAAGAAAGACACAAAGAAATCAGTCAAATTAGTGAACTGGGATTTTTTGCAGACCATATTTGAATATATATTTTTAATGTGTACATTTAAAACATTTGTACATTTGTTTTATATATATATGTATGTCTATATGTATGTATGTTTTTATGTATTTACATACACATATATACTGTATGTATATATGTGTATATATGTGTGTATATACATATATGTATGTATATATGTATATATGTGTATATGTATATATGTATGTATATATGTATATATGTGTATGTATATATGTATATATGTGTATATATATATGTATATATGTGTATATATATGTATATATATGTGTATATATATACATATATATATATATGTATATATATAGGACAGGATCAGGAATGAGGTGATTAGAGGGACAACACAGACAGGAAGGTTTGGAGAAAAAGCTAGAGAAGACAGATTGAGATGGTTTGAACATGTTCAGAGGAGGGACAGTGGATCCACTAGGTCAGATGGTTCTCAAATGTGCTTCATCAGTCAAATCCCAACTGTGTTTCTATTGTCAGCTTATGCTCAGGAAGCCAGTGTTGTTCTGGCCTTTATGGTCTGGGTGTTACCAGACCAACAGAACCTTAAAGAAACAATACCTCCACAGAACCACCAACGTGTTGCTGATGCTGGATGAAAAAAAAAATTCCAAGTGGAATCAGGTTGATGTCATGTTTTTTTTTTTTTGGTTGTTGCAACATCTGATTCATTTTTAACTGCTCACAGCTGTGCATGAAACGTCCAAGCGACTGTCCCAGACCCTGAGGGTCACGTACGAAACGGACTGGAGCGGAGTGGAGGACCTGGCTGTCATAACGGAGGTGGGCTACAGTACAGACCGAGGAGGTCTGTGTACAGTCTGAAAGACAACAATAATAATTCCCATCTGTCTCAGAGTGAAGACCTGCTGTGGAACGACTTTGAGGAGAAGGTGAACGACCAGATCATCAGAACCATGGAGAACTACACCAGCCAGTTTCCAGAAGTCAAGGTAAGGCATCGTCTCTGTTCTTCAGGGCAAATGTTCTTTATTTTGGTGGTTGATTATATAAAACAGGGGTGTCAAACTTGCGGCCCGTGGACCATTTGTGGTCCATAAAACAATATTTTGCGGGCCCCTACCGTGATTTGAAAGTTGATTTTATAGATTTTCTTTTGTTCACGTTTAATGGTAAATCCTGTAGTTCTCAAAACCCTGGTCCACAGCCTCCTTCTGGTTCAGTGTGGTATTACACAGAATATGAATGTTATAATTTTTTTTTTCTTTTGTGTTGAACCTTGGGTTACGGCCCCTGAATTATCTACTGTTTTTTTAGGAGCGTGTTGCTAAACGCGGTCGCAAGCTGGTGGACTACGATTCGGCTCGTCACCACCTGGAGACGCTGCAGAGCACCAAGAAAAAGGATGAAGCCAAAATAGCAAAGGTGGGATTTGTTTTTTTTTCCAACCTGTGTTTGTTGCGTTGTGGTTCCTGGTTGTAATTCAGTGTCAAACCTTTTCATTCCAGGCTGAAGAAGAGTTCAACAAGGCCCAGAGTGTGTTTGAAGAAATCAACAATGAGCTGAGGGAGGAGCTGCCTGTTCTCTATCAGAGGTAGGAACACCAGCCAACTGGAGTTGAAGCTGTGAGATCATCAGGTTACATATTTGGTTTGAAAACATCAAAACCTTGGGGAAGAAAAAAAAAAGAAGAAAACCACGGGGAAGGGAAATTTAATTAGAAAAAAATTGGATTCCTCTGTAATTTTCCTCAAAACTACTCTCTGCTGACCTCTGATGGCCATTTAAAATATAAAAAGATGGTTTTCTTTGAGCGTAGATCATTTATCTGGCTTGTCTGTGGTGCTAACAGATCTGAGGTGGATTAGGGCAGAAGCAGAAGGATGTTGATTTTGGAAAAACAAGAAGTGAGCCACAAGTCAGCGTCTGGAACCCTGTGTTCCGCTGCTGGAGACAAACTGACGGTGGAAACACTGGCTGATAACCAGCAGTGTCTCCCTGCATCAGTTACAGTTTAGAAATATTGTGTCTACTGGAACACGTCCATCATTGTCTTGCTTTTTTTGGTCTGACTTTTCACTGAGAATAGAATCATTAGGTTTCTTCTTCTTCTTCTCCTTTCAGTTTGTCCCTTTTTCAGGTGTTACCACAGCAAGTCAATAATTTCCATTTTCCCCTGTCCTCTGTATCTTCAACTCTAAGTCCAACTACCTCCATGTCCTCCCTTGCTGCATCCATCAATCTCCTCTTTGTCTCCTACCTGGTAGCTCCATATCTAGGATCATTCTTCTACCAATGTCTCCACTGTCCCTCCTCTGAACATGTCCAAACCATCT
>JAFBJS010000395.1:324209-357241 GCA_016785265.1 Paraplagusia blochii
TGTGTATAAGAGACAGGGTTACATTTAAGAAACATTGATTTTAAAACAAAAACAAATAATTTCGGGCAATGAGAGTTGGAAGTACTCTGCAGTAAAAGCACTGATTGTGGCCATTACCTCTTAAAGATGTAAAAATAAACTTTAATAGCGGCTGAGACTTTCTCCTGCTCCACCCTTTCATGAGGTCTATATTTTTGGGCCGTGTTAGCAGTGTTTTCACGGTGCTTTGATTTTTTTTTTTCTGGACGCCGTCCTAAAAAACGAGTGCACCCTGTAATTAGCAATGAGTCATTAAGAGGATCGAGACCCCAGAGGAGCAGCAGCAGCAGCAGCAGCAGCAGCAGCAGGAGAATCTACAACATCAGGAATGCAGGAAGCGATAAGGAGCGGCGTTTAAGGATCAAAGAGCGGGAGCCGTTCCGTGTTTTTCCGTACTGACTGCTGGGACTTCATAAAAAGTCAGGACGTAAACACACACCTGCAGACACCGTCTCTGGAGCATTAGACAGGCTTTGATCACAGGAGGTGAGACTCCACCACGGCAACGCAGATGGATGTGGTGTTTAAGGAAACAGACCAGAACCAGAACCAGAACCAGAACCAGAACCAGAACCAGAACCAGAACCAGAATGGTTACAACCCAAGATGATGCAGTGGGTGAAAAGAGTTCTGTCAACGATGGATAGAAAATGAGAAAGATGTAGAGAGAGATGAAGATACATGTGTTTCACAGCAGCAGACAGACAGAAAGACAGGTAAACAGACAGACAGACAGACAGACAGACAGAGGGACATACAGATAGATAGATAGATAGATAGATAGATAGACAGGCAGATCGACAGACAGACAGATAGATACATATATGGATGGATATATAGATGGCTAGACAGACAGACAGACAGACAGACAGACAGATGTATAGATAAATGGATGAATGGATGGATAGACAGACAGACAGATATACAGATGGTCAGCCAGACAGACAGGCTGATAGATATATGGATGGACAGACAGACAGATAGATAGACTGACAAACAGACAGACAGACAGGAAGGCAGGCAGGCAGACAGACAGACAGACGGATATATAAGAATGGATAGATAGATGGATGAATAGACAGACAGGCAGGCAGAAGGACAACACCTTATGTTTGTCTACAGATTTGTCTACAACTGTGAAGTCCCCCAACTCTGTCTCCTAAAGATATGACATGATAAGACTTCATTAAGTTCTTGAAGAGAATTTTCAGTGATGAAAAGATCAGTATTTAAATATTTGTTCATGTAACAAATAATTCGTACGAGACTCGAAGGACTAAGGGACAGTTGAAACCATGTCTTTCTTCTTCTTCTGTGTTTTTCAGGTGATCGATACTTTTACGTCAACGACCAAAACACTCAGGTTGAGTTCAAGTCCCACCAGTGGTTTGGAGCCACTGTGCGTTCCCATGGAAGCAACATTCTGGTGACGACTTCTACCTTCTCTAATGTCACACTGACCTCCTTCATGTTCTCGTACAAGCAGATCATTTCTTCTCTGTTTTCCAGGCTTGTGCCCCGAGATATTACTGGAGAACTGAACACGACACAGCCTTCGCTGACATGACAGGAACCTGCTACCTCTCTGTAGACAGCCTTCAATCATTTGTGGAGTACGCCCCCTGTCGAACAGGTAATGTAACAGCGGCTGAGGCTCATGTCAACTAACTTGTTCAGGGCCCTAGTGTACTTGATTTTTTATTGTATTTTACATTTTTTTATATATATATTCTATATGTTATTGATGCTACTGAACAGTACATCAACACTGTATTTATCAACACTATTTCATTTCATTTTGCTTTCATTTTATTGATTATTGGCAACGTTATGGAATTTTTTTCACTTATTGTGGGCCTAACACTAGGGATAACCTAATTTTTATGGTATTCTTTATATCGATTTAGATACTTTAGGCCAATGTTTAAAAGGAGCGATGATTGGTTGACATAGGTTAACCTTTTAGGCTAAGCCAATCAGAAAGAGACCTGGGTGGGTCTTCATGCCTTATAGGGAAATAAACAGTCTCACACACACATGCGACGTGGTACAGCAGCACACACCCACAAGCAAGATGACGGCAAGGGACAAGTTGAGGTTACGATGAAGATGTCCGTCAAAATGTCTAAATATCTATTTTGTTTTTATTTCATTATGATGCTACAGAACACAACACTAAACTTTATTTTAAATGTGTTTTTAAAGTAAAGTAACTAGTTATTAGTTACTTTTATGATTTAGTAACTAGTAAAGTAATTAGTTACTTTTTTAAAGTAACTTGCCCAACGCTGCCATTTACACCTGGACCTTCAAGGAAACTGTGTTGTCGATGTGGCCGCTAATAAAAATACATTTGACAACAGGTTTGCTAACCTGGAGGGTTCGGACCTGGAACCCTGGGTGCCAAGTCCGATTCCTTAACCACAAAACCACACTTTAAGGTTGTTTAAATCAGATTAGACTACTGCTGATATAGACACTAACTGTGGGAAATTCAATTACTGTGTATGAGCTTCTCTGAATTATGTGAGTCTGTGCCTTGGAATACTGATATTTCCAACCCTGCTGTGTATGTTATATTTATATATATTACAGTATATTACCTGAGTGTACTGTATATTTATCCTGTAGTTCCATATAACAGATTCCCTCTGAGTGTTTCCTTTGTCTCTGTGCCGTTCACCACAGAAAGACACGGACCTGCTGGGCAGGGATACTGTCAGGGAGGATTCAGCGCCGACTTCACGAAGGTAAAAAGACAGTGACGGTCGTTTTGCCGCAGGATTGTTTAAAACTTGTGATGGTTACACTCCTGTGCTCTGCTGCAGGACGGCAGGGTCGTGCTCGGTGGACCAGGCAGCTTCTACTGGCAAGGTGAGGTCATGGGAACATCAGGCCCATGGGAGTTCTGGCATTGTTGCTGTTTTTCTAAGGTCTGATGGAGAAAGAAAGCTCACAGTCAGAGTCAGTGAAGTGGTTTCAATGTTTCTGTTTCAGCATCACAATTCTAAATATATCAGGTTATATTAAAGATAATATTTATTTAGTCTTAAAACCAACAGGGAAAATAGATAGACAACATATCCAATGATTTTCGCCACACAATGAAATGCAACAACGTTGTAGAATCATTACACAAGAAGCTACAAGGATCTGTGTGTTTGTTTTTAAAGATTTCCACAGAATCGATGTCTTACATCACCGCAGTTAGAAACGTCTTTGTGTCTTGTTTAACGCTGACTACGTGACTTGTCGTCCGTGCAGGTCAGGTGATCTCAGCCACCACAGAGGAAATTGTGAAGGCCTACTACCCGTCTTACTTTCTGCTGTCGGTGGTTGGACAGAGTCAAACAACTCAGGCGCAGGGAAGCTACGATGACAGCTACCTCGGTAAGAGCGGGACCAGGAAACAATTCTATATTCCATGTTGACATATTCCATGTTCCATGTTGTGACTCATTAGACTAGACGTGGGAAAACTGTTTGACTCAATGGACACAATTAGCCCTAAAATTGGACACAGGTCAAGAGAAAAACGATGGATCATTGATTTGATCTTTCATACTGTAGTTTTAAATAAGTTATGTAATTAAAACAAGGTTGGCGGCCCTAATCAACAATCTCAATGGGCCGCATGTGGCCCCGAGCCTTAGCTTTAAATAAGTTATGTAATTCAAACAAGGTTGGCAGGCCGTATTAAAAAACTCAATGGGCTGTATGTGGCCCCCGAGCCTTAGTTTTAAATAAGTTATGTAATAAAACAAGGTTGCCGCGCCATATTAACAAGCTCAATGGGCCACATGTGGTCCTCAAGCCTTAGCTTTACATAGTTTTATAATTTAAACAAGGTTGGCGGGCCACATCCACAAGCTCAATGGGCCGTATGTGGCCCCCAAGCCTTAGTTTCAAATAAATTATAAAATTTAAACAAGGTTGGCGGGCCATATTAACAAGCTCAATGGGCCACATGTGGCCCCCGGGCCTTAGTTTGCCCGTGCTTGCTTTAGACACTAAAAACTCTCAGTCAGTGTAACAACAACAAAAGCGACTGTCAGATCATTATAGTGATTATAATTATTGAAACATGTTATTGCAGCACCTGAACTCCTCTGCTACATGACGTGATGAGACGTTCAATGACTCTTTTTCTGTGTGTCCATGTCAGGTTACTCTGTGGCTGCTGGAGAGTTCACTGGTGATGATGAGGAAGGTGAGGTTCAGTGTTGTGTTAAACCATGGTGATGTTTTCTGGTCCAGACTGTCACGCTGACTCTTTACTCTCCTTGTTGCAGATTTCGTTGCAGGAGTTCCTAAAGGACTCATGCTGCACGGTTTAGTAAGGAATCCTTGCATTTTTTATATTTTTACTTTTCAAAAAACTTTTTGAAAACATAGAAGTAGACGATAAGTTGAGGTAATACTTGGAGCTAATGAGCTTTAAGGTGTGGCAGAACCTGTAGAGACCTGTATTCTTTGGACATGGTCTAAGTACAATAGACAGAAGACAGGAGACAGAGCTGTAGGTGGAGGAGTTAAAGATGCTGAGAGAGACAAGGATGGACAGGATCAGGAATGAGGTGATTAGAGGGACGACGCAGACAGGAAGGTTTGGAGAAAAAGCAAGAGAAGACAGATTGAGATGGTTTGGACATGTTCAGAGGTAGAAGACAAAGAGGAAATTGATGGATGCAGTGAGGGAGGACATGGAGGCTTGTGTCTCATCAATGTTGACCTCTTTCTCTCCCGAATCAGGTGTCCATTTTGAATCGGAGGGATCTTAAGACTGTGCTCAACCTAACAGGGGAGCAGGTATGTCCACGTCTACGCAGAGACTGTCCGTTCAACACGTTCTTTCATTTCTGTCCAAAAAGTGGTTTAAAAGTTTTACTCTGAGGTGGAAATGAGGATTTGTTTGCTCCACAAACTAGTGTTTATGGTATGATCCACTACTGGTACCCGACATATTTTGGGAACAGAACTTGTATTCCTAATTTTTACTAACCAATAACATTAAAAAAAGCGACTTCCCATGCTGAAAACTCAAGGACACTGTCCTCAGCAGAGACCACTTCCTCACTACCACAACCGCTAACGTCCTGGTTGTACATCCCAGTTGGTAAATCACAACTTAAATTATAGTTTGAGGAAAGTTCTGGCACTTTAGGGCCTTCTTGCTGGGCCTTCACACCTCCGTACACATGTCATGGTGTTGGGCTGTTACAAGCCATTGATGAGCAACTATCGTCTCAAAATTCACGGCTACTTCCTCTTTTTCTATATATTTTTAAGACTTTCTAAATTTGCCTCGTCTACGTCAAACGTTTTATTGGGAAAACTGAGTCACGAGTTTCCTGGAAAGTTTAGAAAGGCTAGCGTACGTCTGCTTCAACTCACACACACCATCACCTTGAAATAGGATAAGAGCCTTCGAGCTCAGAGGACGGGGAGATTAAAAAGGTTATCATCTGGACAGGGTGGTAGGAGATGAAATTGAAAAATAAAACGGATCTAAAATTACCATGGTGTGATTACAGGCTTTTATTTTTAATCTCTTCCAGATGGGGTCGTACTTTGGTTATGCAGTGGCAGCCACTGACATCAACAACGATGGGTGAGAGTGACACACACGGTGAAGAAAAAAGTGTGGTGACGACCGAACGACCGACTGTGTCACAGTCATAGAAACAGTTGTGACTGTTGGGACTTTTTACAACGTTCTTTCTTTCTCTTTCACTCTCAGTTTAAGGAACTTCCCTGTAAAACCATTTCAGACACTTCTCTTTCCCTTAGTTTATTCACACACTGAACTCCTGATTTAGTTATTTATAAAAGTCAGAAAAGGGAAATATCTGTCCACGAGTTACGAGTGACCAGTAGGGAGTTGCTCGACCAAAGGATTGCGAGGCAAAGGTACCGAGAGTATACGATGTCCTGGACTATCAGTGTTTTATTGTTGATTAAAACTGTTAAAAATAATTGAGCAGACAAATACTATATGCAGAAGAGAGCTTTGTTTCTATTCCAAAGTAGTACCCCGCGTATTGGCAGTGGTTGCCCAGAAGCGCACTTGGATCCACAAGGGTTTCAGGTGCTATGAGCATAGCAGCATCTTAACCCAAATGACTTATCGTGGGCTCCCCACCCGCAGGAAGGCTCCCAATATGTTGCGACTTGATTTGGGTGGTGCCCCTGCAACCCAGCAACAGTCAAGGACTTAAGATGAATGAGTTGCCCCTAAAATACATTGTACCACATTCGTTTTTGTGAAATATGGTTCCTATGTTAGACTCTTCTGATGTCTTTATGTCAAAGATTACGATATCACCACCAGATCTCTGCATTTAACCCATCAACAACGTAAACAGTGGCCGGCGGAGCAGTGGGTGGGGACGATGATGAACCTTCCGGGACCCAAGTCCGGCTCCTTAACCCCTAGGCCACCACTACCCCAGTTAATATCCTTAATGAACGCCATGCTTGATCAAAGAAGCCTATGGGTCTAACATTAATTTAGTCCCTTATCTTAATCTTTTCTTACGCTTATCCCATACTGGGTTGCAGGGGCAGCGGTCTCCACCACTAGCGCCCAAACCACACTGCCCCATAGTGTCTGCCTTGCTGTGGGTGGTGAGCCCCCTGGTAGTTATGTTGGTTGGGGTGGTGATCAGAGCACCTCTGGAATGTCGCTAGATCACAACTGTTGACTGGTTCCATCAGTAAAAGAATAGAAATTTGACCTGTTTTTGCCTTTATTCAAAGACTGGACGACCTTCTTGTTGGGGCCCCGATGTTCATGCGTCGTACATCTGATGGGCGTTTGGAAGAACTGGGAAAAGTCTATGTGTATCTTCAGAAGAGTGCCAGGGTGCTGGAGCCAGCCCCATCCCAGCTTCTTGGTCAACAGGCCTTTGGTCGGTTTGGAACTTCACTGGCTCCTCTTGGAGACCTCAACCAGGATGGATACAATGGTAATGGCTCGACACAAAGATGCGAACAACACTCGGGTGATGTCAAACGCCAAACTAGTGGCGTCGCCCAACTGGCTCCAAGTAGATGGGACTACTAGGTTAAAGTACCGTATTTTCACGACCATAAGGCGCACCGTGCTAAAAGGCGGAGTCTCAGTTTTGTGTCCCATTACTATATTTAACACACACATAAGGCGCACCTGATCACAGGGCGCGGGTGTAAATACAATCCACGCCCACACTTCCCCATTTAAGGTTCTCATGGTGTCCTCTACTACGTCCGCCTTACAACAACACACACAAGCATACAAGTGTACGTAAAAAGAGCAGGAGCAAAACAACGCCCACACTTCCCCCTTTAAGGTTCTCATGGTGTCCTCTACTACGTCCACCTTACAACAACACACACAGGGCGCACTGCACTATAGGGCATGCGGCACATTTTGAAGAAAATCCAAGACTTTTATGTGCGCCTTATAGTCATGAAAATACAGTAAATCTCTGCGCGTAGAATATTCATGAATACTGTTGATTGACATGGAGTCCTGTTTTTATCAGATATAGCTATTGGCTGTCCATACGGGGGAGACGACCAGCAGGGATTGGTCCTCATCTACAACGGACACGTTGAAGGACTCATGGACCAACCCACTCAGACTCTGTCTGGCCAATGGGCTTCAAGCTCTTTCCCTGCAACCTTTGGGTTTTCTCTGCGTGGAGACAAGGATCTGGACCAAAACGGCTACCCAGGTACAACACCGTCCCCCACTCCCTCATCCACCAGGAGACCATTGTTAACACAGGGACATGAAGCCCCTAACACACCTTTCTCTTGTTGCAGACCTGATCGTTGGGGCTTTTGGGGCAGACAAGGCCGTGTTGTACAGGTACAAAGACAATTTGACTAATAGAGGGGTCCCTGGTTCACAACGCCCCTGACCACCACATGTCTTGTGATTTCAGGGCTCGTCCAATAGTGAACGCCACCGCTACCCTGACCGTTCAGCCCTCCATGTTCAACCAGGAGGAGAAGATATGTCAACTAATCACCATGGAACACACCATCAACGTGTCTTGGTAAAGTCCATGTCCACTCTTGATGAACACAGAGTCATTTCCACAGTTCTGTCCAAAACATACATGGTGGAGGTTTACAGTTAGAACAAGACGTCCTTATGTGATGTCCTTCTGAGCTCAGAGAAGAGAACATGGAAACGTCTGGCAAAGGTTTTGCAACCCACATCACAGTCCAACTTTAGCTGTCTAAACTGTGCTTAATGAGAATGTCAAATGACTTCATGTTCACCAGTTTCTGGTCCAAGTGGCCAGAAACACACAGAGTTCTGGTGGAAAAACTGGGTCCGTTCTTCTTGCTCTGTCAGGTCCATACAGTGGAGGTTTGTTTGGGTGTTTATTGATGCATTCGCTGCCTTGGAAACTGAAAGCAGATGTTGTAGGCGAAAAAGCAGAAGTGGTGGAGCAGAAGGTGGAGCAGCTTTGGGGGAAAATGTGCATTTAGCCTTGAAAAGGTTGGAAAACATGAGTAGGCTCAAGAAATGGACCGAATACTGAGACGTCAGAATGTCACCATATGTCTGTCCGTCCATCCTTCCATATATCTGTCTATCTGTCTGTCCGTCCGTCCATCTACCTATCTGTCTGTGCGCTGTCTGAATATCTGTCTGTCTGTTCGTGCCCCGTCCGACTATCTATCTATCTGTCTGTCTGGCTGTCCATCCATCCGTCTGCCTGCCTGCCTGCCTGTCTGTCCGTCCCTCCGTCTCTGTGTCCTTCCATCCATCCATCCATCTGTCTGTTCGTCCTTCTATCTATATACAGTATCTGTCTATCCGTCTCTCTCTCTCTGTCTGTCCATCGGTCCTACTATCTTTCTGTCTGTCCTTCCGTCTATCTATCTGTCTGTGTGCTGTCTGTGTTTCTGTCCATGCATCTGTCCATCTGTCTGTCCGTCCATCCATCCATCTATCTACCTTTCTATCTGTCTGTGCGCTGTCTGTCTGTTCCTCCGTCCATCTATCTATCTGCCTATCCGTCCATCCTTCCCTGTGTCTATCTGTCTGTCCATCCATCTCCTCTTCACATCCAGCTTGTAAAGTTGCTTGTAAAGTCTCCGATCATGACCGTGCACCGCGTTGTATCACATTCTCCACCTTAATGTCGTCCAGCTGAGGTAGAACAGGAAGTGCTGACTCAGCAGATTCCACCAAAACATTTCAACACACGTGAACGTCACAGCTGCCGTTAAAGCTGCTTCAACAAAACCGATAATGAAAGATTTTCGTTTTTTTTTTTTTATCTTCACCTCCAGTGTCAGCGTAACTTTCTGCCTGATGGCAAACGGGAAGCACCTCCCCTCCCATCTAGGTAAGACACACACACACACACACACACAGTAGTAACACTAACCACAACCAGTTAATGACCAGCCCTAGAAGTGAGTCTTTGCTTTAAGTGTTAACTACAACTTAAACCCTGGACTCAGACAAGCCTCATTAGGATTTTAATTTGGTCCTGAGGTCTTCTCTGAAGGAGCCAGTCAAAGGTTCTCCAGGAGGTAACAGAGGGGAATGAACACACACATGCACACAACACAGATGGTCTCCATTACCTTCGTTTCTTTGAGGAACCACAGCTATGCTGGACCTCATTGTGGTCAATTTGGCAGCAGAGCCGTAGATAAAAGAATAATGCTGTAAATACAGGCTACGTCGGTCGACTCCTGCAGTTGACTTCAGTGTCGGTGTGTGTGTGTGTGTGTGTAGGTGTGTGAATGTGTTTTTATGTCACCACTTTGTTTGTTACTGCAAACCTGGGGCCATGCAGTATACAGTTGGACATTCCTCTTGTCTTCTTCTTGACCAGGGGTGGGTTGTGGGCCACAGTTGGTCCTAAAATTTGACACCAGGGTTGGGTTAGCGGCGAAGAGATGAAGGGTTGGTGTGAACTGAGATAAATGTAAAAGTCATAAAATAAAATGCTTACTAAAATGCTAGCTAAAATCCTTCTAGTGGTAACTTCAGGAAATACGAGTATTGCAGGGAAAAGGCAAAAATTTTGTAATATAAAAATCAATAGTAGTTGGTGGGGCAGTCGGTGGCCTAATGGTTAAGGAAGCAGACTTGGGTCCGCAAGGACCCCGGTTTGAATCCCCCTACTGCCAAGTCACTGCTGAGGTGCCCTGAGCATGGTATCGTCCCCACACACTGGCGCTAGCTGCCCCCTGCTCAGTATGGTGATACTCCAAAAGGATTTATAAAGTTATAAAAAATAAAAAAATAGTATAATTTAGTGAAGTGGCTGGCCAGATTAAAATGTCAAATGAGCCAAATCCAGCCCTCGAGCCCTAGTTTGCCCAAATCTAGCTTTTGGCTCTATGTTCTCTGAGGCTAACAGAAGGTAAATATGAAGTATGGACACAAAAAGGTAGAAAAACATAAATAAATGATATAATTTTCAGTGCCCCAACCCCCTTGGTTGTACTTTTTATGATTGTTCTACTGCACAGATTTCGCTACAATTGTAATTTTAACAGTTTTTCTATATATTTTCTCAAATGACTACATCACTGACCAATATGTTTTGTCCCACTCTGGGCTATGTGGACGTTTTCTCTGCTACATCATTGCACTTTGACTTTTTTCTGCAATATTTGACTTAACTCCAGTTCTTACTCTCCTCTCCTCTCCAAAAACAAGTCTAAACCTGTTGCACATTATTGTCTACATTCACAGCACAGACTTTCCTACATGTTTAACCTCCGTCTTTGCTCCTCGTCCAGGTTTTGTCATTGAGATCCAACTGGATCGTAAGACGCAAAATCAGAAAGAATCCACCAGAAGAACTCTGTTCCTGGACTCTCAGCAGCCCAGTTTGGTGAAGAACCTGAGCCTCAACAAAGGAGAACTGTTGTGTCGTGACACCATGATCTATTTAAGGGTCTGTGGAACCTCATTGTTATTAAAATGATGATATTTTTAGTTTTAACTTTGTTAAGAAAACTGACACGGGGGACAAATTTGGCCTTAAGTTTGACACATTGTCGGAGTTGCTCTATATCAGGGGGGACAAACTCAATTTCCTTATGGGCCAAAGTTAAAATCTGGCATGAAGACGCGGACCAGACTAAATATATGTAGTGAAAAATAAACTGTGGATATTTCTCCAACTCCAGATATTAAATGCAGGGGTGGAGCTAGGGTCTCTTGGGGCTCCTAGCAAAATATTGCGTGGGCCCCCACCCTATCAGTGCCTGAAGCAGACATTGAACATTAAATCTGGAACAGCCGCTTAATATTAGTCGCCCCTAGTCGGGGAAAGTGGTTAAGGAAGCGGACTTGGGTCTGCAAGGTCCCCGGTTTGAATCCCACGTTGAGGTGCCTTGAGCATGGTGGCCCCCACACTGCTCCCCGAGCGCTGAGTGAGCAGTGGGGGGCGGTGTTGTACCTGGGTAGCCGTTAACAGACCTACAAGATATAACAAATACTAGGCACTAAAACTACAGTATACAAGGTATACAAGTCTAGTACATATTTGATATGATCTGGCGGACCGCATATAATTACACTGCGGGCCAGATTTGGCCCCCGGGCCCGAGTTTGTCACTCGTCTCTATGTCTGTCAAAGAAATTGCAGTGTGTCTGCAGCTCAGAGTCACTGTTAGCGAATGTAGCTTTAGGTCATTTCCAAACAGACAAAGTTCCAGGGTTCCTGTTTGAAGTGGAAGCTGTGATTAAACAGTTCCAGTGTCAGTCTGCTCGTCACTCAGTGACCGCCACCATCAAAGTGCACGCGTGACAGACACAAAGACGCAAAACCCGAGGACTTTGTTGTTGACGGTGTCCACAGACACCTGACAGTCCATGCAGTATTAATCCGTCGTCGGCTCATCTCGCCGTGTCTCCCTGTGGGTGGTCGTACAGGACGTACGTGTCCCCTGCATCTTAAAGAAGACTAGAGGAGACTGAAGCCCACATTTAAGGCAGAAACATCTGCTTCTGATTGGATATCATGTTACAGAGCTGTGTGTTTTTTTTTTTTTTTACAAATGCACGTTAAACACAGACTTTACAGAAAGGCTGGAAATAATTGCACGAGTGACAACTTTCTGTTGTCACTTGATCTGAAGAGTCAGTTTGGTCAAAACTGAGCCAAGAAGCTGAAAAACATGTTGAGCTGTAGATGTTTAGACATTTAAACACAAAGGAAATCCATTTCTATGCTACATATTTGTGTTGAACCAAAAAATTAAGTAAAAAAAAATCTTTGATGTGAAAACTGTTTCCATCAGTAATGGCATTGATTGAACTTTAGGGACCATGTCAAATAACAAAGTTATTTTAAGTCTAAACACGTCATTTAAAACGGAATGTAAATCCAGTTTGTTTAAAACAATCTTTCGTTTGTGCAAGATAAGAATAAACTGCAATGATTTAGTAACATTTATATGTTTTGAATTATGTTTGATTTCCCCACTGGTGCCTTTTTTTAGTAACTTCACTTGTGTTCCAGAATGAAGATGAATTTCGGGACAAACTGTCTCCCATCAACATCAGTCTAAACTTCAGTCTGGATCCTCACGTTACTGGGAACCAGCATCACCTCAGACCCATTCTTGACTATCAGACCCAGCAGCTGATAGAGCAGACGGTAAGAGTCGACGACAACTTTTTTGGGTCATGAATTATTCTGAAAGAAAATCACATTTCCCTCTTGTAAAACTGTAATACAGCTTCAAAGAAACAAAATAAAGTTCAAGAGGTGGCAGTGGTGGAACGTCAGGGCCAGCAAAGCCTTCCCTGCTGGCCTAAACATTTAAAAAGTTGGAAAAAACCTTTTTATCCGATCATATTTCAGCTAGCTAGTGTCGTCGGGTTCCATGAAATCCACCAGAGCCTTGAGAATCAAAATTAAAGGCAAAGTGAATGGACACAGCCTGTTCACTCCAAGACCAATCATCTTGCGAGATTGCAACTTCAAGGCCTTCTAGCTGGCCCTACGTATAAGGCAACGTATGTATGTCCCGTGATTGGATAAGCTCTCTTGGTGACCTTACAACGTCAATCAAATGTTTTGTTTGATTTTCCATGACTTAAAACAGAACAAAATGTAATGTATGGCGTATTAATTTGACGTCACAAAACTATGACATCACTGATGGCCTATGGTTGAAATCCACGGCCTGCCACGGCGTTAAACTGCCCCTGTGACCCTGTAATGGATCGAGGATGAAGATATATTAATAAAGTTGAAGCCTTGTAGACAGGAGAAAAACTTTATACCTGATGTGGATTTAATGTAAAGAAAAGTTGATGAAACACTTAATATTTTTTAAACCCACGTGGTTGAAGGTTGTGGGTTCAAGGCTGATGGTTTCTTCCTCCTGGGGTTTTGTGTTTTCCCATTGACTCGGTGAGGAGCTGGGAGGTTTATGAGGCACTGGCCAGTCATGGCTGTGCACAAACACAGAGGGGGGACAGAGGACTGTGTGGGCGGGGCCTGCTGCAGCTCGCCAACATCTGGTTGTGGTTTGTTTATGTATGTTGTCAGTGGTCTCCCCCACTGAAGTACGAGCTGCAGCCTAGGAAATGTGCACATGTTTATGTGAGAGATATAAGGTTAAGTGAGTGTGTGATGTGGGGGTGTGAGTGTGTACGCCATGCGCCTGTAATTGCCAGATTTTTTTTTTCAAGGAAAAATACTTTTTTGAGCTGGGAATTTTTTTTTTATCATGATGTGAAATACATCAACACATTGACCAACTGTTGACAACAGTAGACGAGAACCCTGTTAGTTACTTCTAGGGGTGTGACGATTCACTCACATAACGATCCGATTCATATCTCGATTCACAGGCTACGATCCGATTCAGGAACAATTCATAAAAAATATTAAACAATGGATCCACTTCGATCCGATTCGGTTCAGTTTGATCTAAACTGATCCAAAACGATTAATTTGCACACCCCTAATATATATGTATATAGTGTATATTAGGGGTATGACGATTCACTCACATAACGATCCGATTCATATCTCGATTCACAGACTACGACCCGATTCATATCTCGATTCATAGGCTACGATCCTATTCAGGAACGATTCATAAAAAATATTAAGTGATCGATCCAGTTCGATCCGATTCGGTTCAGTTTGATCCAAACCGATGAAACCTTGCTTCTAAATATATTAAAAATATATTTAAGATAATATACAAATTAAGCTGAGGATTTGGGAGGATCAGAAACCGTCAGCCATTGGCTGAGAAAGGAGGAGGAGGGCACAATATTATAAACAAGAAAATGTCTGTTAAGTGTCTTCCAGTGTTTTGGAGACGTCGTAGGACATATGTGTCAAACTGGTTCACAGAAAGCCACTTTGGCTGAAGGTTTTGGTTTCAAACTATTCAGAGACCACTGGTCTGGACCAATCAGCATTCTGCAAACTTAATTCAGTTGATTGAAAAACCAAGTCAGGTGTAACAAAAACTTGCAGCCACATTGGACTTTTCAAGGAATCAAGGAAGCGTTGTTGTCAATGCAACACATGTTGATGAACGATAACGACAATATATTACAATGTATTAGCCAATCAGAGTGAGGAACAGAAATGATGTGTTCAATGGTAAAAAGCTACTAGCAACGTTTTTGGGTTTGTCTTTGCTATTGTGGTTCTTTTAAGTTAAAAAAAAGCTTTTCAATAACAAAATGATAATAATAGGTGAAAAACATATATTTACCGCAACATTTATAGTTAGAGTAAAGTCTTGCGAGATTATATTACAAAAAATATCTGCGTTGCACTGATGGAGCAAAACGAAAAACAATGAGAAAATGAGAAAACAGTGTTTACAGTAGAACCTTGGTCGTCATATGCCTCCATTTATAAACTTTTTTTTTTTTTTTACTATTGTATCATAACTCTTTCTTCTGTAAGTAGATGAAATTCTCTGTCATGCAGTTAGTAAATAAAACCATAACAGTAATGTAAAAAATATATGTACAAGAAAAAGCAGAATGTAAGGGGAAGAAATATTGGCTTGAATTCCCTGCCTTGACAAAATAATTCGTTCCAAATGTATCTCATATGAGAGTTAGCTCAATGTTCAGGTTTGTAAAATTTGATAAAATATATTCCAAAAGTTATCATTTATATAGAACCTTCAACTGCACCACCTTTGGCTCCTGGGCTAAACTTTGGACACGTTTTCTCCAAAACATAAAAGAACATGTGGCTTCCATCTATAACTGTAGAAGGATGAGGAGGTGAAAGGGATTCAAACAGTTTTCTGGGGACAGGGAGTTAAATAAGGTCTCATCATGGGACGGGGTAAGACCATAGACTCTGGGTCCTTTGGTGTTAAACGAACAAGTGAGTCCAGAGTGATTGGAAAAGCAGAAATCTAAGCTCAGACACTGTTAACCGTTGCCAGGTTGGTTCTCCGCTCTGCGTAGCATTCTTTTGAATTCTAATGTTTCCCATATGGTGGAGATTGTGGGCTGTAGAAGCCCCGACCGACTGGTACGCAGCTACAACCGAGAGGCAGAGACACGGAGAGTAACAGAGGAATGTTTAGGGGACCAGAAAGATAATGTACATATATTGTTTTTAAAAAAAAAAGCTTTGTTACTGTCCTCGGCTACGTGAGACAATATTATTGGCTGAGTTTGCTTCTTGGGGATGTGAGTTCTCCGCTCCTTAATCCAAGCTTTTCCACAAAAATGTAATAATTTGCTCAGAGGGATTTTATCATCCTTTCATCCTTCCCAACAAACTTTTTTTTATTCTAATTTATTCTTTCCCACATGTAAAGAATGTATAACAATCTGGCAACCATGAAAGGGACTGTTATTGTTTTGTACCCATATTTTTACAGTATTCTCAGATATATTTGGGAACACGTTTCATATTTGGAAACCACCGCACAGAACAAAAGAAAATGTCCCTAACTGTATACGCAATAAAGTACAATGGTTTTCTAGTTTCGAATTACTCTCAGTTTACTCACAGCTCCGTGTGAAGCCTCAGCGTGTTTAGTTGAACAACATGTTGTTATACTTTGAGGAATTGAAGAAAGAGACACAAGTCTCTCTATTGTGTCTTATAGACATTTGCTGCCATATATGTGAAGAATAGTAAAGTAGTTTGCCTTTTGTTGACGTATAAATGAAGTCTCATGTTGACATCTTTTTATGTCCCCTCAGGCTCACATTCAGTTGGACTGTGGAGACGACAATGTCTGTGTCCCGGACCTAAAACTGGACGTGATTGGGTAAGAAGCACAAAAAAACTACAGGTCTTTGTGTTGACAAAAAAAAGCTGACTTCAGACCAGCAGTAGTTTTCCAGAAAAAATTTCAGGAATTTGGACATGCACAAATTGTCAAAAAAAATATATGGGAGTGTGTCACTTGACGTCAAATATATTCGAAAAAAAATTTCACCTCAAATTTTTTTTGATGTAACATTACGTTACACTTCAGTTACTTGCTCTGACAGTGAAAAATATTATTCAAAATTATAGATATTTTTTATTTTTAAAAACAATTTTCATTGCCCGACAAAGGCCTACAGCCCACTCAATACCTTAGGGTCCCGAGCCACCAGTTGAGAACCACTGTTCTAAACTATAGGGTAAATATTTTCTTATTTTTTGTCACAATAAGTCGCACAAATCATTCTGGTTGCTCCTTTTATTGCCAAGACATTATGGAGTATAATTTTTTTGTGTGACGCGTTTGTGGTCAAACTATCATAGTTTGTGTGAGATGTCAGACTATGATTAATCCTGTGGGAAAATATGGGAAATGTCATTAGTGAAAATCAAGGCTGTAAACACTATAAATAAAACCAGTCAGTAAAGCATTCAAAGATCTGGAGACAAAGTCACACATGGGAAGCAGTGAGTGATCTTATCTTACAGCCTGGAGGACGAGTTTTTATGTCCTCACTCTGAAGGTACGATGTTTCTACGATATTTTTTTCCCACACACTATATTAGGACCATAGTCATGCGCGTGACGCTGTCTCCAGACCAGTGGTTCTAAACTGGTGGTCATTAAGTTGCGACCCACACCCGCAAATAAATTTTCTAAAGAAAAAAAAAAAAATTTGAAAAATCACTTGTTTTAACATACTTGTTTGATTTGGCGTGCCTTTCAAAATAAGAGATTTTCTAAAATAAAACACATGCTCAAAAGCAGATACACATTATTTTGATTTTTGAACAGCTGTTTGCAACCCACTCCAAGCGGGTCCACGACCCACTTTTGGGTCGGGAACAACTAGCAAAATTTTCCATATGAATGAATATAATGAACGCCTCATCTGTCTTCTCCTAACCTGGGCTCTCGGCCCAATTTAAGGTCCAGTTGTGGCTCCTGAACTGGTCGTTTATACCAGAGTTCCCCAACTTTTTTGGGCCACAGACCGGTTAAATGTCTGCTAAATTTTTTTACTGACCTGTGGTTAAGTTGTGGCAGAAAAAATACCCCTTAACAAAATTAAATTTCCAGTGTTCTGAAATATTTTCCTACCTATAAAATCTTCCTACCCGAATTAACTGTGCATGGGCACAACAAGGATTTCTCAAGTGCACACAGCCTATAATTTTCTGCTACCAAACCAGTATAAAAAGTTACAATCTTGAAAAATATTTTCTAATCAAATATAGTTGCATTATTGATGATGGAATCCTAGCCATTCTATTGGTCAGTTCTTTTGTTGATATGGGTATGGATCAAGTGGAAGTAATAGACAGATGGGGACAAAAGGAAACATTATTTCTCTGTGGCCTGGGACCAATTCACCCACGGACCCGTACCGGTCCCCAACCCAGTGGTTGGGCACCACAGGCCAGATTGGATTAAAGTATAGAAACTTTTAAATATTTTAGGACCTGGTATCACATTACATTTCTGCTGGTTCTGGGCCTGGTACTCCTGCCCAGCATCAGTTACGCTGTTCTGAAAACCAACGTTTTTTCCCACAGACGATGTTTGGAATCTTTTCAAACCAAAGAGGAATTTGAAACATTAATCGTCTGTGTGTTGTGAACACAGTGAAGTTTAATGACTGTGTTTGTTTTGAGGTTTGTAACCGTCTGTGGGCTGCGGCGATGTCAGTCATTTATGTCGTCGTCTGTCGTCCGTGGCGGTGACAGAGCTGCCGATCCCTGATGCCAGATCTTTGGTTGCTCCACTAATGTATCTGCAGATATAATCAGACACAGAGTCAAAGAGCAGAAGACTGTAAATCAGTCTCGACGCTTGAGACGATCATGGACAACAGACCTGTGTGGAGAAACTAGAGTTCTGCCAAACACACACTCATTGTTGTGGATCAATCATGGGCCAAATATGTGGCAGTTCATTCAGAATTTCTCTGCGTTTTATTAGACGTGTTCCATGGAAATACGTAAAAAGTGTCTTTTTAGTCCCTGGACTGAATGATTCAGCACTTTCACTAAACTGAATTCACTCTCACTGATGCTCGACTCCCTCCAACTGTGACTTTTTTCGTATGTTGAGCCGTCACAGCCCAGAGGTTGCTCCCCAGTGTTTGTCTGTATCCTCTGGATTGCGTTACACTTTTATGAGCTGAATGATTCACAGATTTCCTCATTTCCATCACGTTAAACTTCCATTTCTCACAGCCTTCTCAGTTTCTGCTCGGCGTCGGCGTCGAGGTATCAGTGGAGCTTCTGCTACCTTCACTAACGGCGTTGTAATTAAAATCATGTGCCGGTCGTCGTACCTTGTGAGAGGTCAATGTGTGCGAACCTTCCAAAAGAAAAGAGTGGGGGAAGGGAAGAGGAAGTGGAGAATGAAAGCAGAGCTGACTCTGGCTCTCGCTCCAGACTGGCTCTCTCCCCCCTACTCTCGCTCGATAGAAAAATGAATTTACTGCCACACAGTGGAGTCTTTAGGGGAGGGCTTGGAGGTGCAGGGTGTCGAGAGGATTTATGGCTGTGAACATGCAGGGTAGTGTGGGGGGGTGAGTTTCCTGAGACAAATCAGGATGAACTGGACTGGAGAGGACAGTGGTGGGGAAGAATGGTTCTGGTCTAAGAAAAGAACAAAAACGTGTGTGAGTCCCTTTTTCAGGGGTTACCACAGCGAGTCAACATTTTCCATCTCCCCCTGTCCTCCTTATCTTCTACTCTGACTGCAACTACCTCCATGTCCTCCCTCACTGCATCCATCAATCTCTTCTTCGTCTCCTTCCTGGTAGCTTCAACTCTAGGATCATTCTTCTACCAATGTCCCTCCTCTGAACATGTCCTAACCATCTTAATCTGTCTTCTCTAAGTTTTTCTCCTAACCTTCCTGTCTATGTTGTCCCTCTAATCATCTCATTCCTGATGCTGTCCACCAGGAGTGGCAGAGAAGTATGTTAGATTGGTGCAAAATATGTATGTGAAGAGTACAAACATGGTGAGGTGTACTGCTGGAAGGACAGAAGACATTAAGGTGGAGGTGGGTCTACCTTACCAATGTCTACCACTTGCATAAAAACGAAACTCAGCCCAAAAGAGTAAAAATATCTGAACAGAACCTTGAGTGAAAGTTGTGCAAAACACAAGAAGTTAAGTCCTCAATGTCCCCCTTTATTTTTCTGTCTGAGAGACAGACATAATCTGCCTGCTTGAAGTGATTATAACATCACATTGAAGAACCAAAGAAGAACCACAGTAACCGTGGTGTGATCTTCTCCCTGCAGGGACAGAGAGGAGGTCTTCTTGGGCGACGAGAATGCCCTGACTCTGATTTTTAACGCGAGGAATGAAGGCGAAGGCGGGGCCTACGAGGCCGAGCTCTATGTGGTGCTGCCTCCGGAGGCCGACTACAGCGGGATAGCACGCAATAACGTGGTGAGGGCGACCGACCGACCATTTCACGACATATGTCGATGATATTGAAATGAATAACTTCTACGTTGTGTGAATCTCTTTCAGACGCTGACGCAGTTGACTTGTAGCTACGAGTCAGAAAACCAGACTCGATACCTGGTGTGTGACTTGGGGAATCCCATGAAACCTGGCAGCAGTGTAAGTGCTGACCTCAGTTCAGCTCAGTGCTGATGTAATGTTTTATCAGTCGGCTTAGAACAACCTCCCAGTCCTCCAGGATTTAGAGGTTTTTCTTCATAGAAACTTCTCTATGATCTTCAAATTAAAAGCACTGTACAATTTTGAAATACAGATGGTGTTTCCTGTCCTTTCCATCTTCAACTCTGACTCCAACTACCTCCATGTCCTCCCTCACTGCGTCGTGTAATTACTGGCATTTGCGTAGTGTAGCATCTCTCATTACATGAAAACATGCTCACAGAAAGGACAAGGTCAAGGCTTAGTATATCATCATTTGCCACTCAGGGCAGTGAATTAATGTAGACGCTGAATATATAAAAATATCCTTGCGCTTCCTGCAAAAAGACAATACAAATATCCAGACATTCATTACGTCAAATAGAACTGTTTGTCAGAGGCCTATTAGATTAAAAAAGGAATAAGTACTAATTGGACATGATCATATTAATTACTTAGAATGTTTATTTTTATTTACATATTTGCATATGCAAGTATATACACTGTAAAACACAATATAGATATTTCAATATTTCTTTTGCTTTCAGCTTGTCCCTTTTTCAGGGTTTGCCACAGCAAGTCAACAATTTCCATCTCACCCTGTCCTCTGTATAGATGTGTATAAGAGACAGGGTCTTCGGTTCACGGTGCCCAGACTGAAAGACACTCGTAGAACAGTAGGGTTTGAGCTTCAGATCCGCAGGTACGACGTGATTCTGTTCACACCATTGTTTTATATCTGTTGTAGTAGTTTGACCACTAGTTTGTCTTTGTTTTATTGTTTAATTGTAGCAAAAATGCCAACAATTCCGAGAGTGAGGTTGTCCAGTTTGAGGTGGATGTGTCTGCCATGGCACAGGTCCTTATGCAGGGGTGAGACTTTAACGTCTTTTTGCAGAGATTACAATACCAACCTGAAATGAAATTTGGATTATTATGGCGGACCGGATTACAAACATGAATAGGCTGCATGCAGCCCCCGAGCCTTAGTTTGCCCATGTGTAATCTAAGGTCTCAATGTTTCATCTTGTAGTTGTTGTTATTGCTGTGGTCTTTGCCAAAGTTACATCAACTGTATTTATGTGTAATTTCAGCGTTTCTCGTCCAGACAAAGTCGTCTTCCCTCCTCCCAACTGGACGGTCATACAGAGTCTGAGGGAGGAGCAGGACATTGGCCCAGAGGTCCAGTGGGTCTATGAGGTAGACCAAATCTTTTGGGATTTGTAATTTCCTACCTTCCTAGCGGTTTATCGATCAATCAATCTGTCTATCAATCAATTATTCAATAAATCAACCAATCATTTGACCAGCCAAACAACTAACCAATCAACAATTAAATAAATCAATCAACCAATCAACAACTTACTAAATCAATCGGTTGATCAACCAATCAATCAATCAATCACATTACCAATCAATTAACCATCAAACAAACCATACAATCATGTGACCAATTATCAAATCAATCTATCAAACAATTAATAATCAAACCAATCAACCAGTTAATAAACCATCAAATTACCAAAAAATAATAATAACAAATAATTAGTTATATATGAATTAAACAACCAACCAATCAAATAATTAACCAATCAAACATTCAAACATCAACCAATTAACCAACAAATTAACCAGCCAATAAACACCTGATCAATTAATCGATTGATCAATCAATCATTCAACCAATCAGTCAATAAATAAACAAATATGTCAAACAAACAACAATCAATCGACTAATTAATGAATCAACCAATCAAACACTTGATCAACCAACCAACCAACCAACCAATCGATCAATCAACCAATTAATACATTAATCAACCAAAGACTTGATCAACCAATCAGCCAAACAAACAAACAACTACTCAATCATTCAATCAAACAATCAATCAATCCGTTTGATTTCATGTGGCTAATAATAGTGAACCTTATGTAATCCATGAAGATCTTCTTGTGGACCCCCGCAGAGGTAGAAACCAACTTCCTTGGACCTAATGTCTACTGGACCTCAGGCCACTTAGCACCATAAAAATTGGGTTTCAAGGTCCAAAAGGTTTAGGAGCCTCATCTAAATCCTGGACATTGGATCCTCTAGCACTACTGCCATGTCCAATCAGACATCTCCTCTGTTTCAGCTGGTGAATAATGGACCCAGCGAGGTGAGTCAGACGACCCTGGAGGTGAGATGTCCTCTGAGGGCCCACGGCCACGAGCTGCTCTACCCTGTGGAGATAAAAACCCAGGGGCCGCTCAGCTGCTCCTCCAAAACCACTGTTAATGCACTGAAACTAAAGGTGAGCAGACAACCTGGCGGAACCGTGAGGCCGCGGTCAACGTCCTGTCGTGTCCCTTCAAAAACTTCACTCTGTTGATGTTCACAGCTGCGGCCTCCAGAGGCAGAAGCTCCACTGTCACTAAAATCCAACACTGAGCACAACATCCAGAGGAGGGAGGTGTACAGAGATCCTCTGGCTGAACAACGGAACCTGGTGAGACAAAAACTGAAAGGAATTGGACGTGTCTTACGCTAGAAATACTGCAGTTATTTTCAAGGTCAAAGACACATAAACATCCTAATAAAAAACATGAAGATACAATTCATTAAACCCAGGCTGCTTGGGTGAGAAGAACCACGGTGAAGTGAAGGAAATCATTAAAGATCTACATTAAAATTCCACATGGTCCCACCACATCGTGACCGATCCAAGACACGCCCACCGTCTGACGTCAAACGTATTCCAGTTAGTTGTGTTTTGTCCTCAGGAAACTCCTCCATCAGTTTTTACATTCATTCTAATGAGATCATGTCTCTCGGAGGACACAGGAAGTCCATACAGTCTTAATGAGCTCTGGTCAACATCTCCTGCTCGTTTGCTGCTATTGTTTCCGAGATTAAGTTAATTACAGTGACTGACTGGACTGGACTGGACTGACTGGACGGTCTGTAGCAGAACATTCTCACGTCAGTACTGAAATGTCAATTTTCCCATAGATTTTGTTTTATTATAGTGTAGAAAAAGTGAGTTTTAAAGACTTTTATGCTGTTGGTTGATGTTAAAAACAGTTGTGTGGACGTGATGGTGTGGACTGTCCCTTTGACAGAGCTGTCCTGCTGTGGACTGTTGGCTGCTGCAGTGTCAAGCTGGGCTGCTGAAGAAAGGAGCCGGTGTCATCCTGGCCGTACGGTCCAGAATCTGGGCTGAAACCTTCATGGAAGTGAGTTCAAGTTCAATAAAAAAGGAACATCATGTCTGATGTTATACTGCCCTCTGTTGGTCGTTTTAATACAACATTCAGTGTCGAGTTTAGGGTTAAAGAATTTTGTTGGCCAGAATGAGCTAAAGGGGCTGCAGTACCGGGCCTCGTCACCAGGTTGCTGATGTCAAGTGATTAAATTAGCGAAAGTAGCCTATGCTAACTAATTTGACTTTACTATAAACACCTATAATATCTACCTACCCTCTCTTTTAAAGGTTTTAGATTGATATAACGATTGTTTAACATTTATAAAAATATGCTACCACCATTAAAACAGAGGATAGGAAACCAGTAGCAAACATGTAGAGCCATATCTGAAGTTTTTTCCTACCCCCTGTTTTAAAGGTGGTAGCATGTTTTTATAGATGTTTAACAACCATAATATCTATCTAACACCTTTATAAGAGAGTGTAGGTAAATATTATGGATGTTTGAAGTTAAGTTAGTATAAGACGACTTCTACTGATATAAGACACTTGACATCAGTAACCTGAGCCTCCCCCTGGTGGCGAGGAATGGGGCTGCAGCCCCTGTAGCCCATGCGTTCTTGCATGCTATATATACGTTGGTCTACCTTGAACTCTCGACCTTATTCCCTGTCCACAGAGAGCCCACAAGCAGTACGTTCTGGACTGTTCCGTTCATTACCAAGTGGAAAAGATGCCTTATACAATTATGCCAAAAAACAAGGCCCAAGGATCTAAAAGGGTTCGTCAGAGAAGATCATCCTCACAACGTTATCGCTTTTACTTCATCTGCATCTGCTTCGTCTTTAACTTTTGTCAATTTTTTTTTGCTGCTGTTCAGGTGGTGACAACTGTGATGTGGAACAAACGGGAGACTCTGTTCTTTGTTCCGGTGTGGATCATCATCCTGGCGGTTCTGGCGGGCCTCCTATTACTCTCCCTGCTCATCTATCTACTGTACAAGGTAGAGTGATCAACACGGAACCAGCGGCGTGATGAAGGGGTTGAAATATTAAGGCCTATGACAGGGTGGCAAGGGATGAATTATAGTTTTGAATGAGGACGTCAGGAGCGGCAGAGAAGTATGTTAGATTGGTGCAGGAAGTGTATGAGGACAGATTTAAAGTGGTGAGGTGTGCTGTTGGAAGGACAGAAGGTGCGGGTGGGGGTTGGACTGCATCAAGGATCGGCCCTGAGCTCCTTCTTGTTTGCTTCAGTGATGGACAGATTGACAGATGAGGTCAGACAGGAGTCCCCATGGAACATGATGTTTGTAGACGGGAGGTAGAAGACATGAGACAGAGCTGGAGGAGTTAAAGATGCTGAGGTTCTCTTTAGGAGAGACTCAGATGGACAGGATCAGGAATGAGGTGATTAGAGGGACAACACAGACAGGAAGGTTTGGAGAAAAAGCTAGAGAAGACAGATTGAGATGGTTTGGACATGTTCAGAAGAGGGACAGTGGATACATTGGTAGGAGAATGATCCTAGAGATGTAGCTACCAGGTAGGAGACACAGAGGAGATTGATGGATGTAGTGAGGGAGGACATGGAGGTAGTTGGAGTCAGAGTAGAAGATATAGAGGACACGATAAGATGGAATTTTTTGACAAGCTGAAAGTAGAAGTTTCTTTGTCCCCCCACCATCATTCACAGAATACCAAACATGTGGTCTCTCTAAAATGTCCTTCTTCTCTGTGTTCCTCCAGATGGGTTTCTTTAAAAGGTCAGATCCCTATGGTACAACCATGGAGAAGGCCCAGCTCAAACCACAGGCGTCCTCTGAAGCGTAGCTTCATGATGTTGTCTCCCCTGCAGCTAAGACAGAACAACTGGAGTCATATTTTTTTTTCAATTTTCCAAATCTCAGATGAAAATTTAAGACAATCGACCCACAGATGGTTGTGGACACGTGTGGGTGTTGTATCACTGGACTATCAATATCTGGTGCTGCACTAAAAAGTCAAACCAGGAAGAGAAATCCAGAGCTTCGTTTGGGGAAGAAGTTACATCAACTGAAGCTTCTGTAGGTACAGAAACAAGGACTTCCTGTTGACACTCTGTCCTCCCTGTGGACACATTAAAGCAGGACCACTAATACACCTCCAACGATGGCACTAACAAACTGTTTTTACAACTCAACATTGGTGTTCAATATTTCTCCCCCTGGTTTTCGTTGTGGTTTGCATGAGTCTTCAGCCAATCCTGTTTCCTTTATAGAAGTGAACAAAAAGGGGAATTTCAGTATCTTACGCATCTTTACACATAATTCTGCAAGATTTTTTTTGGTCCTAATGAATCTGTACACACAGTGTAGTTATTTCAACTTGTGGGTCACAAACCAATACTGGCTAAACCAAAATAATACCACTCCTTAACTGCAGGGGGCAGTAACTCCTCAGTCATGCCTGTCACAAGACAGATAAACTCTATTTACACATTCTGGATGATATATACAGACTATATGAAATAAATATTTCCTTATATTTAGAATAAAGAAGGACAAAGTCCTCATTGTATTTTGTCCAGCGAGGTTTTGGCACAAAGAGACGTTTGGGGACAGAACAGACCGTTCTATCGCAAGTCCCCAAACCTTTTTTGCGGCATGGCCCGGTTAAATGTCTCATATTTTTTTCACACACCGGTCGTTAATTTGTGGCAGGTAAATACCCCTTAATAAAATTAAATTTCCGGTGTTCTGAAATATTTCGCTACCTATAAAATCTTCCTACCAGAATTAACTATGCATGGGCACACATAAGGGTTTCCCAAGTGCACCTAGCCTATAATTTTCTCCTACCAGATGGATATATAAATTAAGAATCTTGGGGCCAAAAGGAAACATTATTTCTCTGCGGCCCGGCACCAATTCACCCATGGACCGGTACCGGTCCCCGACCCAGCAGTTGGGGACCACTGCCGTAGTGCATTTAAGGAGACAGCTTTAAGACGTCACAGATGTTTCTGACCTCGTCCTGCCTCATCGGGCGAACTGTAAAATCTCAGGTTCAGACTCCATCAACATACAACAAACCAGAGAAGTTCTGGAGTTCTGGAGGTTGATACACAGCACTGATATGGACTATAACATGTAAACAGGACTGGCTGAAGGCTTGGCACCGGAGACCACTTGTTTATTTATGACACAGTATTGTGTTGAATGTGGTACTGTACTGCTAGCAGGACAATCTTGGTCAAACTGCGATGTTTAACTTGAACCTCGACTCTCCCATATTGGGAGGTGCAGTATTTGGTGTGTAAATTGTGATGTACAGTAGTTAATGTAGTATTATGATTGATCCATGTTGTGGCCCAAAATAAAGCCTCATTTTGTATTCTCCACCAAAACTGTGGACTGTTGACATGGGTTCAAGTGGTGGCCTAGTGGTTTAGGAACCAGACTTGGGTCCAGAGGGTTTCAGGTTAGACTCCACCAGCTGCCAGGTGTCCAATGGATATGGCATTGTCTCCACTCACTGCTCCCTGGGCCCAGTGTTCACTTTGGTGATGGGTTCACATTTCATGGTGTGGTTTACTTTCCTAATGATCCATAATACGTATGGTTTACAATTAAAAAATTGAAATATAGAATAAAATGATGGGAAAAAAAATACTTACTGACAGATGAAATGAAGTGTTTCTAAATGGTTGGAGAGAAGGAAACTGAAGATCTGAAGATACTGTCTGTAATCAGTCCTCTCTTTTGGATAAGTTGGAAAACATGGCCTGCAAAAAGAAATTTGCAAAAAAAAAGCAAAAAAAATTATTAAAAAATTATAAAAAGATAATAAAATGATTTACATACAATGATTCACAGTAAGACACTTTTAAAATTAATTAGATTAAAATGTTTGACAAAAATATCAATAAGAGATCATTGCACTGGAGAAGGTGTGAAGGTCCCTGGTTCAAATCCTGGGTTTCAACAATGACCATTCATTGTAAAAAGCATAATAACAACATATAAATGTTTATACGTGATTATTTACAGTAAGTAGCTTAAAAACACACTGATAAAATAAGATAAAAACAAAATAAATAGGTTGATTTAATGATGGCGTCTGGGACTGGACAGTTGACACGTTTTAATCCTAGATGGACAAAGACGTTTTGGAAGTTTAAGACAATAAATGATGTCAAAATAGAAAAGTAATATGTGAAATTGATAAAAAAAAGCAGTATTTTTTCCACAAAAATCTGGATATTCATTCACCAGGAAGTTACTCCTTGACAACTGGACAAAACTGAAATAAAACAAAAATTAAAACACAACAAAACAATAAAAAACAATGTATCAATGGGACTGAGTCTGATTAAAATAAATAAATCACCAAAACTCAACACCATCATTGGACTCTGGCCCTTTAACTGTTTTGCTAAAGTTGCACAAAATCCTCATTCTTCTGGGTTGCCTCTGCTCCCACAGCCCTCCCCTCTCCACTACATTCACTCTGTGTATTTGAGTGTGTAATCAGAACCGTCCTGCAGCAGAAGGTCCAGTTCTTCTGCACAAGGAAGGAACAACAACCAGGGATTTACGGTCGACTGTGAGTAACGAGAAATACTTTTACGTCTTCTAGCAGGTGGAGACAGTAAATGAGGACAAACACTGTGTGGATGCATCTGTGTGTTGTGTTGTGTCGTCATTATCTGCAGAGCCAGGTGACTCAGCAGTTCAGGACCCAACGGGCAGAAAAAGAGACAGACAGGCAGAGAGATAGACAGGCAGACTGAGATAACTTTGGAGTCACAAACAGAATCACTGCTTTAAACAGATTTTACTTTGTAAATTTATTTCACTATGTAATTAACTATGTTTTTTACACTTTAAACACAAAAAAATGCAGAATTGCAGATACTGATCCAGAATTCTCTTTGGTTCTGGTCCAGATCTCACTGCACATGAGCTGCCACCATGACTAGAAACCTGCTGAAGAATCCCAATGGAGAAGGTAAGTTACCAACTTGAAGCTACGGGTCCAAACACACACTCCGTGACCGTTATCACCCTCCAGAGGATCTGGATTTCTGGGAGCTGACAGAGAACGGAGGGAGCGGCTGGAAGGTGGAGGACATGCCTGGAGACTGTGGCCACGACTTTGGCAACGACGACGTGACTAAATTTTTTGCAACCTCTTTCGAGTGAGTAAGAAAAGTTGTCCTGGTCTGTGGACATTAGTGCTGACTTTGACAGAAGACACAAAAAAAACAAGTTTTAGTCAATAAACGTCTGTTAGGATTCTCATCCATCCAGGTCATAAAAGGGTTGGACGTTGGATGGATTAGAGACACTAGGAATAGGTAGAAGACAGGAGACAAGGCTGGGGGTGGAGGAGTTAAAGATGCTGCTGAGATTCTCTGGACAGGATCAGGAATGAGGACATTAGAGGGACAACACAGACAGGAAGGTTGGGAGAAAAAGCTAGAGAAGACAGATTGAGATGGTTTGGACATATTCAGAGGAGGGACAGTGAAGACATTGGTAGAAGAATGATCCCAGAGATGGAGCTACCAGGTAGGAGACAAAGAGGAGATTGTATGGATTGTGAGGGAGGACATGGACGTAGTTGGACAGGGGGAGATGGAAATTGTCGACTTGCTGTGGCAACCCCTGAAAAAAAGAACAAGCCGAAAGACATGCCTGTCTTTGTGTCCAAGGATGTGTCAGAAGAAACAACTGATTGACCTTCTGGCTGAGGGCTACACCCCAGAAGAACTGGACAGTCAGCCCGCTGTCGCGGTGGTTGACTGGTAAGGACGATGTCCTACAGGTGGAAAATGTCCCACAGTATCCAGTGTGACTGTAACTTCATCGTGCAGGTACAGTGGAAGGACAGACTGTGGCTGCACTTATCAAATGACAGCGTGTTTGCTCGACGAGAACCAGGAGGTTCTGCAGGAACACAGGCCTGAGGTGGTGGAGCTGGACCCGGACTGTGACGACTGCTCCTGGACAGAGGTAGGACTGAGATACTTCATCATAAATTATGGGTCACGAGCATTTGATCTAGTTTTTGCTGTTGGAAGGACAGAAAACCTCAAGGTGGAGGTGAGACTGCATCAAGGATGGACTTTAGTGATGGACAGATTGACAGATGAGTTCAGACAGGAGTCTCCATGGATCATGAAGTTTGCAGATGACAATGTGATCTGCAGTGAGTGTAGAAAACAGCTAGAAGAGAACCTAGAGAGGTGGAGGTTTGGACCAGAGAAAAGAGAAATGAAGGTCAGAGTACATGTGTGTGAATGAAAGGGAGAACAGTGGAATGGTGAGGTTACAAGGAGCAGAGGTGGAGAAGGTGGAGGAGTTTAGATACTGAGGATCAACTGTTCAGAGCAGTGGAGACTGTGGATCAGACTGAGGAGAAGAATAGAGTGGAGTCAGGATGGAACAACTGGAGAAAAGAGTCAGGAGTGATCTGAGATAGAAGAGAGTCAGATAAGGTGGAGGGACGGTGGAGAGACCAGCCATGATGGATGGATTAAAGACAGGAGATAGAGTTGGAGGTGGAGGAGTTAAAGATGCTGAAATTGTCTTTAGGAGAGACAACGATGGACAGGATCAGGAATGAGGTGATTAGAGGGACAACATTTGGAGAAAAAGCTAGAGAAGACAGATTGAGATGGTTTGGACATGTTCAGAGGAGGGACAGTGGATACATTGGTAGAAGAATGATCCTAGAGATGGAGCTACCAAGAATCTCCAGTGAGTCTCTCCCCTGGTTCTAGTCTTATTCCTCTCTCTCCTCCCAAACTCCAGGTCAGTCACACATTTTCTGAATATGGCCCTGGGTTGCGTTTCATCTCCTTCGAACATGGAGGACAAGACAGCAAGTACTGGGACGGCTGGTTCGGGGTGCGAATCACTGGGAGCTCCGTTACTGTGGACGTCTGATGGAGAGAAAACTGACTGGGACAAAGAGACAGAAGAAGACCTGAAGAAGAGGAAGGGAGTAGTAGAACGGCATGAGTTTGAGCGAATCAGCTTCATCATATGTTCTAACTGTAGTTGAACAGCTGAATTAGAATTAGATCAAATTCCACTTATCTCCACTAGTTGGCAGCAGACGTCATAAAGTTTATTAAGTCAATTATTTACTGCACATCTAACCATCTAACACTGTGGTCCCACAGTCACTGGTCATAACCACAACTCTTCACTGTGACTCCTACTGAGAATGACAGGACGAGAGGACGGACTCTGTCCAAGCACTGACACCAAAATAAAAAGAAATTGTCGATGATCATTTTTCTATTTTCTGACACTGGTTTTGTTTTGAATCCTCACAGTGGACAGACTCTAGTTCTCTTCTCTCCATCTTCTACTCTCTGTAATCTCTTTGTCTCCTACCTAGTAGCTCCATCTCTAGGATGTATCCACTGTCCCTCCTCTGAACATGTCCAAACCATCTTAATCTGTCTTCTCTACCTTTATCTCCAAACCTTGTCTGTGTTGTCCCTCTAATCACCTCATTCCTGATCCTGTCCATCCTTGTCTCTCCTGAAGAGAATCTCAGCATCTTTAACTCCTCCACCTCCAACTCTGTCTCCTGTCTTCTATCTATTCCTAGTGTCTCTAATCCATCCATCATGATCTGGTCTCACCACCGTCCCTTCACATTAGCTGACTCTCTTCTATCACAGATCACTCCTGACTCTTTTCTGAAGCTATATATATATATATACATACATATATATATATATATATATATATATATATGTACACACACGCATATATATATAAATATATATATATATATTACAATATACAAAATATCTAAGCAACAACAAATGTAAACAACCATTTAGAAACACTTCATTTTATTCACCATGTTAACACTATAAGGCAAATGACAAATTAAAATGTGTAAACAACCGACCTTTTCTTTATATGTGTGTATATATATATATATACACATATATATACACACATATATGTAAAGCACTGTCAATAAATATTTAGCATTTTAACTTTTTTAAGTACGAGGGAAATAGTGTCAGTTTCTTAAAATCAGATTTTCTCTAAAAACTTTCATCAAGACACAAACGTTTCTGAAACAAACACTGGTCAAAACCAAACCATACATATATTTTTTATCAATATCATCATCAATCATCAGTCAAGTGTTTTTCAGTATAAAATGACATCATGTGACATCAACTCTTCACAAGAACCATGTTTGGAGATCTTCAGTTGTAACAGACCTTAACCCTGATTAAAAAGACATTAAATCATCCAACAGTTTGATCATCAGTGCAGTTAGAGCTACATCAGGGTGGAGGAACGTCAGCTGGTGTAAATCAGTGGCCACAAACTAGTTTAACGCCACAATATTTCTCCTCGGACATATTTCACGACACAAAACTGCAGCCAATGTAACTTGATTATCACAAACATTATTTTGATTTTTTAAAACATTCACAACCTTTAAGGACTCTTTGTTTCTCTGCACCCTCATCACAACAACTGAACAATAAAAACCCTATTATTTCAAACATAAATTTTGGTAAAAAGTATTTTTTTTTAAGTAAAATATCATGCGTCATCAATATATGGACACACTACGAACGCCACAGCTTCAGAAATCTGGACGACTTGATTCAACTGGACGAATGTGGATCCAAAGATCCCATTGACGTCAAGAAACGTGACGTTTCGTTTTCTTTCCCATGTGTAAAAACAAGGCATAAAAACAGTGCATTCAAGTCAAATCAAATGGCACGCGTTGGAGAAGCTGAATAAAGGCAGCAGAACGGACTTTTCCTAAAAGACATGTTTCCATTTCTGCTAATGTGACATTTTTCTGCCTAAAAACGTTAAAATAAATGAAATGTTGATTGTAGGTGAAGTGGGTTTGGTTTCGCAAACTTGATTACATCACATTTGGTCACAGGAACCAAACTCAGACCCTCCTGTAGCACCAAACGTGAAGTGGAAGTGTCATAATATGATAAAAAAAAATAATCATAGCACCATTTGATAGTAAACAAATTGTCAAATGTCCAGATGAAGGAGGACTTCACTCTCCCTGCGACTGCATCTGCTTACAGAAGGACTCGAACTGCTGCTGCTCCAACTCCGTCATCACCTTGTTCAGGGCGTAGATCTGTGGACACAGGAGGCAGTGAGAATGACAGGAGTGAGGAGGACAGGAGTGAGGAGGACAGGAGTGAGGACGATGTCTGAAGAGGAATAAAAAAAAAAAAAGTGATGAACTCAGTCACCTCCTGTCTCTGCCTCTGCTTCTGCTCTTGCTGAGCAGATTTCTGTCTGGATCTGTCTCTGGATGGAGTGGAGTTCAGCTTTGGCTTGTCCTTACGGCAGGCAGGCTCCATCGTAGAAGTTCTGAAAAGATCAGACAGATTTGAAGGCAAAAGTCTGAATGGCTGAAAGACAAGTCTAATAATATTGCAAATACAGGAAAAGCACAAAAGAAATAACACTATTATAGATGTAACTCTTAAGATTTGGACAGATAGTAAGATTTGGCGGCCCAGATTAAAAAGGCCCACGGGCTGTATCTGGCCCCCGAACCTTAGTTTGCCTTAGTATGACCAAGTCTGCTCTTGGTCCTGCTCTTATTGATAGTTTTAGTCTCCATTCAACGTCTCCTACCTGGTAGCTCCATCTCTAGGATCATTCTTCTACCAATGTATCCACTGTCCCTCCTCTGAACATGTCCAAACCATCTCAATC
>JAFBJS010000395.1:369496-387485 GCA_016785265.1 Paraplagusia blochii
ATATAATCACTGTCCCTCCTCTGAACATCTCCAAACCATCTCAATCTGGCTTCTCTAGCTGTCTGTGTTGTCCCTCTAATCACCTCAACATTGTATGATACCACTACACCAGCGGTGCTGATAACATGACAAAGAATGTAATCTGATTACTTTCATAATTTGATTAGAGCTCATTACTAGCAGTGTTGAGCAAGTTACTTATCACTTTACAAGTTACTGCTCTGAAAAAGTAACTAGTTACATTACTAGTTACAAAATTATTAAAGTAACTGAAAACTAGTTACTTTAAAAACACATTAAAAAAGTTTAGTGTTGTGTTCTGTAGCAACTATCGTAATAAAATGTAGTGGAACAATAAAAACCAAAAAGATGTTTCGACATTTTGACAGGCATCATTATCGTAACCTCAACTCGCCACTTGTCGTCATCTTGCTTGTGGGTGTGAGAATATTTATTTCCCTATAAGGCAAGAAGACCCGCCCAGGTCTCTTTCTGATTGGCTTAGCTTGAAACATTAACCTATGTCAACCAATCATCGTTCCTTACTCATGGGTTCAGTTAGTGTCCACGGTCGTCTTTCACTCATGACTGACAGGCAGCAGACAGGCTCCGCCTCCACACAGTCCTCTCTCCGTGGCCGAGAGAAACCGTCCACATTTGGACCACAGATAGTAACGAGTAACGCGCCCCTTTACACCACAGTAACAATAACGTCATTACTGAAACGCGTTACGTTATTAGTTAACGAGAAAAGTAGTCTTGTTACGTAATGGCATTGTAACGCGTTAGCCCCAACACTGATTAGTCTTAAAAGTTAAGAAAACAGGTTGAGATACTGATGTAAGAACCAATGGATCCACATCTCTGATGAGTCACATGATGCTCAGTGATCTCAGCGAGGCTGTTTGTGTGTTTAAGTGAGTGAGTGTGTGTATGGGTGTGTGTAGGGAAGGGATGCTTATGCCATTTTGTACACAACATGAAACCGACTTCATTGTCTGAGCTTATTTATCTTTGCTGTGGCTTCTCCTGTCATCACTGAAGGCAGCAGAGACCCAGCGTGAATAACACAGAGCTGAGTCGTCTGTGGGAACACCCATGTGGACAGACAGGAATCTAGTTCCAGTTTAGGTTTTTTTTGCCAATCGCACGACAACTGCACGACTTTGAAACTGTTTCCATGAACATTGTTATGCTAATTATTTTTTAGAGGACTTCCTGGTCTGGGTCCAATTGTGGTGTTCCACCCACGTTAGGCAGCGGCAGGTCATGCCGGAGAGAGCAGGAATCACACAGATGCAGACAGACGAATGGGATGTGATGACAAAGTTAATGGACTCTGAATGCCATATGCATGAAAGAAGATGACTGCCTAGATTATTGTGTGTGGTCCTAAGGGTGTGTGCCGGTTTGCACCATGTATACACTCACGCACCGTACGGCGTATCATGAGAAAATGCTCCAAACTCTTCGTTTTTGTCTCTGCGAAACCTCAGTGCAAAATATTGTCTTTGACTTGGTGTCTGTTTTGCAGCACTTGGTTCTGTCCTCTTACACCCAAAGTGACGCCATGTTTTGTTGCTGTGATACCTCATGGGTATTAAGATACGGTCAACGAGACTGTTGATGAACTCCATCACCTTGGGCTAGCTTTCTCTCTTACGGTAACAAATTCTACTTAATCAACTTTCAGTTGATGTCCTTAGTCTGAGCTGAAGTAATTTGCCAATCATTTTTGCTGAATGTGAGCCCATCTGTCATTCTGACTGCACTTCTGAAGGATTCCCGTCTTTAAACACTCCTTGAATTCCTCTACACTTTAGCATTCTCAACAATGGGTTCTGGAGTACTTTTCTTAGAGTAAGGTTGTACTTTTTAAAAGTTTTTTATCCACAATATTTTTCAACACTATTATAGTCTAACAATTATGAGGAAAACATATATCTCTACCTCTTTTAGTTTCATTTCTTTCATTTCCGGCTTGGGTCATCTCTTAGGCCTCCATGTCTAACAGCTGTTTCAGTTATTGTAATGTATTTACTGTGTAGTTACTGCAAGAACCATGATTCAAACCATCTCAACATCTTCACCTCCACCTTCATATTTCATAGACTAATATCTACAGATGAAAAAATTGTCAGTTTTAAGCATCTTTTTTTTGTTTTCAGACAAACTGTTTTTACCAAAACAACAATGGTACAACTTATCTTCTTCTTCTCCTTTCGGCTTGTCCCTTTTTCAGGGGTTGCCACAGCGAGTCAACAATGTCCATCTCCCCGTCCTCTGTATCTTATACTGTATCTCCAACTACCTCCATGTCCTCCCTCACTTCATCCATCAATCTCCTCTTCGTCTCCTACCTGGTAGCTCCATCTCTAGGTTTATTCTTCTACCAATGTCTCCACTGTCCCTCGCCAGAACATGTCCAAACCATCTCAATCTGTCTTCTCTAGCTTTTTCTCCAAACCTTCCTGTCTGTGTTGTCCCTCTAATCACCTCATTCCTGATCCTGTCCATCCTAGTAAGTATAAGGGCCATTATTTGCCAATGGAAAGAGACCTAGATACCATCCGTCATCCATCCATCCAGGCATACAAGTTCAAGTGCTCCATGACCACCACCCTATCCATGACCACCACCCTAATCAAACCTTTCCTGAACTTTCCTCCAGGTGGTGCTCCACTGGAATGAGGCAACCACCATAACTGGGATTCGATCTTGCCCGGGAGGTGAACCCTGGAGTTCCACACCAATGACAGAGACATTAACACTGGGTCAAAGCTACAGTTTCCCTGTTTACATGTTTTGTCATAGCATTAAGCATTAAAGACGAAAGCTTTACATTTCATAAGTCAGAATGTTCTAGCAACGAAGGCCAAACAAGGACAAGGGAAGAAAAAAAAATCTGTTTTTACGCCGCTTCACTCCGAAACGCCAAGAGCACGAATTTCAATTGTTAGTTTTACTCATGTACGAGTCATTGCGCCGACTGCGGACAGAATGTTTACACAGTTGTACGGTACCGTGCATGTTTTGTGCACATGTTGCTGCATGTCCAGAGAATGTGTGTGACACCACACAGGCCATTTGTGTTTAATTTATGCTGGGAGGGAAAGGAGACCCAGACTGAAAGGCCTGTCATCGCTGGGAGAGGACTTCTCGGCTCCGCTCGGCTCCCTCATCTTCATAATGGCTTCCAGTTGCTCGTAAAAAACACAGAACTATGGGAAACCAGCGGCCATCAGAACCTCCTTAGATGGACCTGCTGACCGTCTGGTTGCGCAGCCCCGCTGCCGCTGTTTTGTGTATGGTGGTGTCACTAAGACTGGAGACGGGGGCGTCGTGCCAGTGACGCTGATACTAGTCACGGCAACTGAAAACCATGGATGGAATGTTTTATTTGAAAAGAGCTGAATGACACGATGATCCAAAAACTAACATTTCGGAGTCATCTCTATTATACCACATTTATTTTGATGTGCTGCAAATCACGTTTTAGGGCTGAATTTTTTTTTTCAATTATTTTGACAGAAAACACTGTTATATAAGAGCGTAACTCCAAACGGGAGAAAAACTCAAACCTACACCATGAAAACCTGTTGGACACTGTCTCACCCAGTAGGGGGCATCACACATTCCCTGATGTCTGTTATAGTGGGCAAGAGTATTGAAGTGCTCTCAGTTAACAGGTTCTCAATGGTAAAATATATACAAAGTACTAGAGTCTCCACTAGGGGGCAGAAAATGCTGGACAGTTCTATCTATAAAATTGGACTAAAAAATTATATATTATTAGCGGTGGTGGCCTAGTGGTTAAGGAAGCGGACTTGGGTCTGCAGGGTTTCAGGTTTGAATCCACCACCTCCCAGGTTGCCACTGAGGTAGCCCCAAGCAGAAGAAGATGAATGAAAGAATTTATTATATATTTCCGAGGCTAAAAAAATAACATTTTTTAAGGCAAAAAAAAATTTTTTAGCAATTTTTAAAAATTCTACAATCTATGCAATCTGTACCTGTTCAATTGTAGCAAATTGAACATGTTTTTGACAAGAAATAAAGCTAAGGAGCCAACCTACAGGACATATTGTACAAAAAAGTCCATTATTCGTAGGGAATATAATGCACTATATATTTATTTTCATGCTAAACAAATGTTGTAAATATAGACTAGAGGACAAAAGTCAAAAAGTGCATTCTTAAAGTTGATGTTCAAAATTGCAAAACTTTCTGTGCACGCACACACACGTGTACCGTCCCCTGGGACACATACTCACGTCCTCATCCATGTCAACACATTTGTGTTTTATTGGGAAGGAAAACAGCAGCCAGTACCTGCATCTCTGAGGGTACATTCATACCAGCATAAACACCTTGGATTTCAACGAGCGAAGCCAGGCTTTTTATGTCTGCGCTAATGAGGTGTCTGCAGGTCGACTCCATTCCCTTCACTGATGAAACATGATATTATTAACCGAGGATTTCATTTCTTGGAATCTGTAGTTTAAAAAATGTATCTCAAAAGCTCCAAGAGAAAACAATCCGTTCCTCAGCAGCCGTTGTTTGTGGATGTGTTCGGACCGATCGGTTCGGTTTGTGAATCTGTGCTCTGATCAATCGGAGGGAGAAGAGAAGGTCTGCGTCTCCTCCTCTGAAAGCGCCCATACATTCAGTCTGCGTCTTAATGGGAAATCGATGAAAAGCCGCTGCCTGTCCTCACAACAGGTGTCTGTTCCCCATCTCTATTCACGTTTACTGATTTCCTCGGATTTTCTACAGAACTAGATATGAAAGAAGTTGATCGCTTTCTCCAGAGGAATGTCAGACGCTCAAATCTTTTGGAGCTATTTTTAAGATCTTGGCAAAAATCTTGTGCAGTTCATCATATCGTTTCACTCTGACAGGCCAATTATATTGTAACTGGCGTGACAGTGCAGTAAAACCTAATGCTAACAACTTGCATCAAAGACCTTTTTTATGTCTGCTAAAACATTTGAAGTCCCCACAATGTGCTTTCTGGGTTTTCCCCCAGTTATTTAGTGGCTGGTGGCGGTTTTTCACGCAAAGCGTTTGATTAGACGGGAGTGTGCAACACACGCTCGAAAGAAAACTGCGGCCGCCATTGATCTGTACGGAGCCACGTGTTTGTCCTGCACAGCATTGTTAGCATAAGTTGACATTGCTAACAAACAAATGTAACTGTAGGTTCAAGGACCGAGGAGGCATCACTGGAAACATGGTTTATCTGCTTGACTGAGTAAGTACCACGGTCCATTATTTACACCTCTGCTATGATGTGATTTGTCGCTGTGGGATACATTCTGTTAGTCAAGAGAGATATCAAGTATCGGGAACTGGTGGATTCAAACCTGAAGCCTAGTCGACCCAAGTCTGCCTTCTTAACCGCTATGCCACCATTGCAGCCCTCAAATATAACATAAATACAACGAATATCTTGTTTTTAGGTCAACAGAACGTCTTTTTTTGACAAAAACTGACAAAACAAAATTACTGTAGGTCCAAGGACCGAGGAGGCATCACTGGAAACATGATTCATCTGCTTGACTTATACTGAATGGTACCATGGTCCGAGCAATTTGGGGGGACCATGCTCAGCGCACCTTAGCGGTAACTTGGCGGTAGCGGGATTCGAACCGGTGGCCTTTTGTACTCAAATCCGGTTTCTTAACTACTGCCCCAAAAAGGGAACATTGGGCAGTTTTAAGCGCTCGGGGAACAGTGTATCGTAATGATGCCATGCTCAGTGGACCTCAGTCATAACCTGGCAGTTGGTGGATTCGAACTTGGAACCCTAGGCCACCACTTCCCCACATTACATATAATAAAATATCTTGTTTTTAGGTCAACAGGACGTCTTAATCTTGTTTTCGGCTTAAATTAAACACTTGAGGCTGAAAAACACAGGCCGTCGACCACATCCAGAGATAAGTTGCTCTGACCCACAGTGTAATGGCAGCTTTGGTTGTGTGTTCTGAAACACATTCCTCTCCGCCGCACCATCTGCGGTTGAGCCACACTTACACTTTTACTGTGGGAGAGCACATAACAATGTGAGAACGCAGCAGTCAAGTGATGCTAATGGTCTGGGCTCAGGGCTGTGGCGTGTGTGAAAGGCCCTTGTTCTCCGCTGAAAGGACACATGTTTGATAGATTAGATGATTTGGACCGCAGACATGTGCGTGTGGCAGACACACATCAGAACTCTGTCAAATAACATTACCGGGTCCTTCGCCAGCAGTGCATTTTATGTGTGGGTGGAACGGGACAATGGGTCGGTGCGTGACAGAATGATATTGAAATTAAGTGACAGAATTATGAGGAATCAGTGACAGAATAGTGTGTCTGAGAGGGACAGAGGAAGGAAAAGACAGAGGGACGGGGAGGGAGACATTTTGGCTGCTCTGTTCCGTCTGGTGCCAATTAGATAACCTAACTGCAGTGAAGATAATAAAAGATGTAATGTGTCAGCGATGGAGATCCTGAAGAATGTTGTTTAAGACGCAACATTTTTTATTACTAGTCTTGTTTGGCACTTTGTGCTGACTTTTATTTAATTGGACTGCTTTACTAAAAAACCTTAACTGAAACCACAGCCCAGCAGGTTTCAACACAGAACATTATTGTTTCAGTGTAAGGTTCAAAAAAACAACTTCAAAAGAATCCCAGCAGTTTTTACTACAGATTTTTTGGAGAACAAAGCCTTTGCCTTCCTTTTAATCCGCTCAAAACATCATTACTAATCCAATGCAACATTAATGTACAATGCTCGCTCCAGAAAACCCACAGCGAGTCAATAATTTCCATGTCCCCCTGTCTTCTGCATCCTAAACTCTGACTCCAACTACCTCCATGTCCTGCCTCACTGCCTCCATCAATCTCCTCTTTGTCTCCTACCTGGTAGCTCCATCTCTAGGATCATTCTTCTACCAATGTATCCACTGTCCCTCCTCTGAACAGGTCCAAACCATCTCAATCTGTCTTCTCTAGCTTTTTCTCCAAACCTTCCTGTCTGTGTTGTCTCTCTAATCATCTCATTCCTGATCCTGTCCACCAGGAGTGGCAGAGAAGTATTTTAGATTGGTGCAAAATATGTATGAGAAGAGTACAAACATGGTGAGGTGTATTGTTGGAAGGACAGAAGACTTTAAGGTGGAGGTGGGACATCCTCCATGTCCTCCCTGACTGCATCTATCAACCTCCTCTTTGTCTCTTAGCTCCATCTCTAGGATCATTCTTATACCAATATAACCACTGTCTGTCCTCTGAACATGTCCAAACCATCTCAATCTAATCCAGAAAACTGTTATTGAGGTTAAAAAACAGTTTTGATGCAATTCGCAATCTGATATTTGTCAAGAAAGTTAAACTCTAACTGAATTATTATTATCCTTAAATTATCTTTTTTTTAAATAACAAATCGGTTGGAAAGAAACCTGTAAAAGCCAGTGGGTGAAATTGGACAGCTCTGAAGCTCCAAAAGTTCAAACAGCCCTAAAGTGTGGCTGATTCCAGGAAGAAGGAACACGTTGATCTCCCAAAGTTTAAAAAAGAAAAACTCCATCTTATCTTGTTTAAAATCATCTTGCAGTAGTTACATGAAAGACATAAATAAATGTTACAGAGACTAAACTTGATGCTGTTTCACAGCAGCCCTTGTGAGTCCAATCACTCCAGGAATATTGATCGTCTAATCCACATGTGTAAAACTCAGGCCCGGGGGCCAAGTCTGGCCCACTGTGTAATTGTATTTGGCCCACTTTGGTGAGACCCTAACAAATGTCTACTGGATTTGTCCCACTATGCCAGTACAGCCACTAAGTAGTTGCAGAATATGATTATTAGTGATTTTTTGTTGTTGGCCTGTGAAAAGATACCGATGAAGAAGGTTTGGTTGTTACAGAAATTGTTGCAGTCGATGTCAAACTCAACCTGCAACTATGTGTAATAACGTCTTCTAACGTCATCTTCTTCTTCTCCTTTCAGCTTGTCCCTTTTTCAGGGGTTGCCGCAGGGAGTCAACAATTTCCATCTCACCCTGTCCTCTGTGTCCTCAACTCCAACTACCTCCATGTCCTCTCTCATGGCCTCAATCAATCTCCTCTTTGTCTTCTACCTGGTAGCTCCATCTCTGGGATCATTCTTCTACCAATGTCTCCACTGTCGCTCCTCTGAACATGTCCAACCATCTCAATCTGTCTACTCTAGCTTTGTCTCCAAACCTTCCTGTCTGTGTTGTCCCTCTAATCACCTCATTCCTGATCCTGTCCATCCTTGTCTCTCCTAAAGAGAACCTCAGCATAATCTCCTTTAACTCCTCCACCTCAAAACCAGCCACTAGGGGGCACAAGCCAGTGATTTTTAGTGCCAGTCCCAAGCCCGGATAAATGGTGAGGGTTGCGTCAGGATGGGAATCCGTTGTAAAACTTTGGCCAAATCAAAGATTCATTATAACAAAATGATTCCCAACACTTAATAAACAAGTAATTATTTCCAAGGAATTTGAGAATAAGAACCCGGGAGGGATTCCTGTCCTTATCCTTGACCACACATAGAGGGCAGCAGTCTGCCGATGTTATTTACTCATGTTCTAATGGCTCTGCAGTCCTTTGGAGGTCGAACCTGGCAGGATTAAGACTGTTTGGATAGTTCTTGATTTAAAGGGCTGCTCCTGGAGGAGCTGTACAAATGTATCCACACTTCAATCTTCAAATGGACTCTGGTTTCTCACCATGACTTCATATATGGTGGGGGTGCAGTGAGGAGACAAACATTTCCCGAACAATGTCATTATTATAAAAAAGTATGTAAGTGTCTCTCTCCTTGAGCAGGTATGGACAAACTCCATGGACAGTCTCCCAGGTTAGGAGCTGATGGATGGAGCCTTCATGTGAATTTTGATAAATTATGTAAAATATGTAAAAGTCACGCAACAAAGGCTAAAATGCTTAAATTATAGCCATCCCAATGCCATCTATTGAGAAAATGTGGACATTGCAGAGAAAAAGGAAAAGTGTAATTGCAGTATAATCAGTGTTGGGACTAACGTAACTACTTTTCTCGGTAACTAATAACGTAACGCGTTACCTTTCCTATTCAGTAAACCAGTTATTGTTACTGTGGTTCGGGCTGGTTACGCGTTACTATCTGTGGTCACACTAACTGAACCCATGTGTTGAACAGGAGCGATGATTGGTTGACATGGGTTAAAATTTCAGGCTAAGCCAATCAGAAAGAGACCTGGGCGGGTCTTCTTGCCTTATAGGGAAATAAACAGTCTCACACCCACACACAAGCAAGACGACGGCAAGGTTACGATAAAGTTGCTTGTCAAAATGTCCAAACATCTATTTTGTTTTTGTTGTTCCACTACATTTCATTATGACCGTTTTAATGCGTTTTCCAAGTAAAGTAAAGTAACTAGTAACGTAACTAGTTACTTTTTTCAGAGCAGTAACTAGTAAAGTAATAGTTACTTTTTCAAAGTAACTCTCCCAACACTGAGCATAATTTATTTCCATAATTTGGACACATTTGGTGGGCCGGATTGCAAAGCTGAATGGTCCACATGCAGCCCCCGGGCCTTAGTTTGCCCATGCTGTTCCTAGAAAAAATAGTAATATCTACAGCATGACAAACATTTGTTTTTTCCAACAAGTACCGTTCTGGCACACGGCGCTATTTTCTTCAAATAGTTGGTTAAATTGTTTCGTCTCGTTCCATTGATTCGATGAAGGGCATTAAAACTAAATTCACCCAGAACACAATAAAAGAGCAGAGAGAAAATTCAATATCACTGCATCTGCACAGATGTAGAAAATCCCTGACTTTTAATTACCCCGGAGGTCGACTCATCCCTTATCTCTGCCTCCGATCCTCCCAGCGAGATGATTTAGAAGCAGCATGATACAATCATCGTCCTGGTGTCTTACAGCCTCGTAGAGGTGATAACCTTGTATCTTACAGTGTGGGATATCACCAGAGTAATAAAGGTGTCATCGTTATCATCTGCATTTGCTGGAAGTAAACACCGTTGCTCGCTCTGCAGGCTTATTGACCTTCTGGAGTTCTGTAAAAGTAATTAAAGCCTCTTGGAGTCAGACACTATGTCATGCACTTACACTATTGCAGAGATCCAAAATGTGCTTGGCACAGACTGTGAGAATAAAATGCAAGAGCAAATAGGGAGCACGCTCTGGAAGAGATAAAAGAAGGAGGCAGAATGACTTGCAGACGTTTCAGTAAGTTATTAGAACAGGACAACTGTGCCATGGAGTCCAGAACTGGTTTGAGGATGAAAAGTTTCAAAGTCATTTGAGCCAATGAGTCAAAATTTTACAAGTTGTTATCGATGCTGAAGGTCTTGTCCAACACAAATATTTGATTTCATCAGGAGTTACTACACAGACCACAAGAGGCGCTTGTTTTGACATTATTTGCCCAAACAAATATTCGATATCTGAGTGAAACTTAACCCCACGGTGAGAAATCACATCATAATAGAGTTGTAAAAACTGATTTCCCGGATTAGCAAATACTCAATACATGACGCAAATACTCAATACTTGATGTTCTATTATTGCAGTTGCAAATTGGACACGATGGCAGAGTCAAGAGCAGAAAGATGGAGCGTTTGTTGATAATTGGCACGTAAAACTGGGAAAGACAGAAATATAATGCTAATATGAATAGATTTAATTTGGACTGGGTTGACGGGCCGCATTAATAAGCTCAACGGGCCGCATTTGGCCCCCGATCCTCAGTTTGCCCATGCATGCCAGCAGTGTGAATTGGGTGTCAGTCATGGAGACTCCTGCCCCTGAGACCCAGTAATGGATAAAAGGATGAGGATGAATGGATGAATATGAGAAGCATGAGCTTGATGAATATGAATAAAATTAATATAAAATAAAAAATAAAAAACCTCTATAAATAGGTGAAAAGTATGGAGTAAATTAACTTAAGAATTTTGGCAGCGTGGAGAATCTGGACTGCAGGCAGGCCAGTAAGACACACCCAGGTTGGTTTCTACAAATGATTCTGTTTTCATTCTGTTACTGTTACTGAATTGTAGGGGCAACAGTCTCCACGACTGCCACCCAAATCACACTGTACCTTCCTGCAGGCGGTGAGCCTTCTGGAAGCCAACCACCCTAACTGGGATTCGAACCTGTCCAGGAGGTGAACCTTGGAGTTCAACAGCAGAGACAGAGACAATTTTGGACCAAAGTGAAGGCCTTTATGCATTTATATGTCTATAAAAATAAAAAATAAGATAAAGTAAACTTTTTCTGGTTAGTTTGTGAATGTTACTTCTGTGACAACAGAATCTGTCCCTGCTGTGTCCAGATACCTGGGTTCTGTTGGTGGATTCTGCTGATCTTAGAGGTAAATAAACCTTTCTGGAGGAGGTGGGGTTGAGGGTGGGGGTAGGGTCTGTACATACTGTGTCTTTATTCCGGGTGTTGCTTTCTCTGTGTCTGTCTCATTCTTTATGGCTGTACGCTGAGGGCTCTGATGGATTGGTGCGGTGTATGAATGACTGTCTCTATTTATTGAAGGTGGAGGACACAGTCCCTATGTTGTTGGAACAGGACTCAAACCTTAACCCCGTGGCCCCGCATCCCGGGCACACACACACACACAATCTCTGGTCATTCTATAATGAGTGTGTCTTCGCGGTCACAGCAACCCCTTTCACCTGATTGCTCAAACACGGGACTCAGACGCAGGCACGGGACGATGAGTCTCCGCTCCCTGAAACTGGTCTGGACAACCGCAGATTGTGGTAGACTCACGTTGGGCCAAGTGCGATATAATTTTTTTTTTCATCCAACTTGGCAGGACGTTGCACACTGATGGGATGAAGAGTAAAAGACCTCGAGTATTTAAACTGCAGTAATCAGTGGACAAAGTTTGACTCCATTTGCGAGATTTCGCTCGTCGTTGATGAGACGCGTTATATAACGATGTAAGTGGAGACGAGGATGAAGCTCTCAGGACCGAGTAAACACCGTGGACGAGACTGACGAGAAACGTCGGAGCTGCAGAAGTTTTTAATGAATTTTTGGAGCCAGTTGAAGGACATTTTTGAGCTCGGAAGCCAATGGGTTTGGATTTAACCTTAGTCTACGACTCACACACGGAGAAATGTCGGATTTCTTTTTTTTTTTTTGCAAATAGAGTCTTGACTAAAGTTCACAGAGCCCTCGTCGTCAATGAAAATATTACATTATGGAGACTTGCATTTGGTGTCGCACAGATTTAGGGTCAGCTCACGTAGCGCTAGCACAGTTCTCCGACACCTGGAAGCCACAGACACAGATAAGGACGAATTTTAGTCGTACGAAGATCAGTGCTCTGGCCCGATGAGCTTGAGTCTCGTGACTCGAACTCAATTTCACAGTGGGTCACAATTAAATACTGGCATGAAGTCACAGGCCGGACTGAATATTTATTGCTCCCCCTAGTGGCTGGAGCCCCAAACAACTGCCCGGCTTGTGCTTCTTTAAGTGTTGCCCCTGAATAAATGTGGATTTTCGGGAACTTTAATCTGGAAAACTAGCGCTTAATATTATCAACACATGAGAAATTAAATCAGAAATAAAACACACATCAATTTATTTATAGCCTTCCCAGATCTTTTTAATGTTTTTATGTTTTTCTACAGACCTACAACACAACAAACTAAATGTATGTGCTATAACAAAGACCATGCATCACTAATACTACAAATACTTCCAATATATAAGACCTATATACTGGTGGTCCAACTCCAGTACATATTTGATATGATCTTGTGGCCCAAATATAATTACACAGCGGGCCAGAATTGGGCCACGGGCCTGAGTTTGACACCTATGACTTAGCACGATAGATAGAGGAGAAAGAAGGTAAACAACACAGCGCAGCGTGGAAGAACTGAACTGGACCAGAGTGACCACAATGTTCCTGGACCATACACGTCGTCCTCGTCCCCTTGTCCTTTCCATGTCTGCTCACAGAATGACAAAATTGTCAGAGAAATTAATTTTTGTTTCTTTAACCTTATTATCATCGATCTCAGAGAGAAAAGCTAGAGAAGACAGATTGAGATGGTTTGGACATGTTTAGGGGAGGGACAGTGGATACATAAGTATCCGTATCATCTCTAGTAACCAAACTATTGGTAGAGTATAGTTTGTCTTTGGTCCAACTGGTCAGTTTTGCTTCTTAAAACCAGTTTTCTTCATTATCTTCCAACCTGAATTGAACTTAAACAAAATGACAAATTGTCCAAAGGTCCCGTGTGACTGGATGGACAGAATGGAGCTCTCAGTGTTCTCTATGGTCATCAAGGCTCAAACAGAACCACACTGTGTGACAGGGATGTCAAATTATTTACAAAATCCTAATTAATGGGAATTATCCCGTAACCAGTCACAGAAACGTAAACTTATCCCTAAATAATTTAATTACCCAATATGCACATACGCTTTCAGCAGCAGCGTCCAGTCTGAGGGCGAAGCTGAGTGGTCCATTCATGAGCAGGTCCATGGGGAGCGAGGCTGCGTCCAAATCCTTATAAAGGAGGGTTTATGGAGTGACCGGCGGGTTTGACTCTCCTCATACACACCGTGATATGTTGTGTTGTGCTCGGCGACTTTGACCTTTAAAAATGTCAGACAAAATAACCATTAGAGGTAATGTTGTTCTTCAGAGTTTTGCGACCAAACCTGGTATTTGCCGAACACACGGAGCTGATTGGCAGGTTTGGTTCCAACAACCTCGGACTGCAGCGTGTCCGCAAACAAGTTGACACTTTTCTTCAGTTCAGGTGTAAAGGAGAGATGAAGAAGAACACACAGGGATGAGACGACAGGAACTGTAAAAGTTGGTCTTTATATTCACCATGTTGACCAGGGATGACAAACATACGGCATGTGGGCCAAAATCTGCCCGGTAGGGCACTCTACATGGCCCACATTAACCTTTTGGTCCGGACGATCAATAGTAGAACAGAGATGATCTGAGGGTTTTAAACTCCGACCTACTGTCTGGTTTGGGTGGATGGATGGATGGATGGATGGATGGATTGATGGATGGATGGATGGATGGATGGATGGATGGATGGATGGATGGATTGATGGATGGATGGATGGATAGATAGATAGAACTTTATTAATCCCTAGTATTAGTATTCTTTGAAATATGGAATATATAAAGATATAATATAATATATAATATATAATATGTATATTATAAGTTAATTACTGCCATAAGTAAGTTGAGGTAGGTCGGCTAATGTTAGTTGTGTTAGTTGCACTAAATAAATATATTTTATTTTGCATTAAAAAGGTATAGATTGACATTAAAATGTTACTTGAATGTTCTTGTCCTGCCAAATTGACATCCTAATCAGACTGTATGTTGAACCCAGGATGCAGGATGGGTTGGTTGTGTGCGTCATGGATTCATTGGTGAAGTAATTATCGAAGTAGTGCGACAACTTTAAGAAAACGCATCAAGCTGAGTACTTTGCAGACAGGTACGATGAGGTCTTGTCTGGCCGGTGAGCAATGAAGACTGAGAGCTCCGTGGCAACGAGGCCAACTTCCTGTTTATGTCACCTCTGCCAGTGTTTGGACACCAAATGTTATACCATAACTTCTATAAGTGTTTCTGACGCCAGTGCAGTAATATTGGACCTCTCAATCCGTCCAGTCCACTGATTGATGGCCTTTGTCCTGCAGCCGTGTAACTCATGGGTGAGTCATCTGTAATAAATGCTGCCATAAGTGATAGATGTCAACAGGAAACACGTATAAATCTATGTACGATACTTAAGGTACATGAACTTGGAGGCCGTAGCTTATCAACTTCAATACTGGACATGTGCCTTCACAGGATAATAGCAGTGGTGGACGTCAGGGCCAGCAAAGCCTTCTCTGCTGGCCTAAACATACTCAGAAAAATATTTTAAATATTATTTTAGATTCTTCTTCTTATTATTATTATTATTATTATTATTATTATTATTATTATTATATTTAATATAAAAATATTTTTACATTAAAAAAATTGGATAAAAACCTTTTTTCCAATTTAAATAATATTGCAGCTAGCTTGTGTTGTCCGGTTCCATGAAATCTGCCAGAGCCTTCAGAATCAAAAGTGAAGGCCTGCTGGGAGTGAATGAACACAACCTGTTCAGTTTACAGCGCTCAGACCAATCATTTCGCAAGATTGCAACCTTAAGGCCTTCTAGCTGGCCCTATATAAAAGGCAACACGTACGTGTCCCGTGATTGGATAAGCTCTACGGGGAGTCTGATAATGTCTTCTTGCAACACATTGAATTTGAACTAGGAGATTTGTTAGCTGGATTCTCCCGTCCTGGTGTCACACCGATGTTATTGTGAGGCGTATTAATTTGACGTCACAAAACTATGACGTCACTGAAGGCCTACGGTTGAAAGTCCAGACCCGCCACTAGATAAAATTTATAACTTGGTGTGAGCTAATCAAGTCAAAAAGTTGACAAAAATGTCATAAAGACCTATACCCGTACGATCTGAGATGGTGGAGTCTTGAGGAAGAACTTACGAATCCCAAAGTTTTTAGCTGTTGAAGACCAGAAGTAAAGTATGACCTTCAAAGCAATAAAATAATTTACCACAATGGATTAAACGGCGGTCAATATGCCTGCCTTACAATTAGAAAGAAAAAAGTCCTGTGTTTAAATCCCAGGTTCCCTGAGGATCCACATCTCCCTAACGGCGCCTCCTGTGGCAGCAAGAATACTGCCTGTTGTGTAATAAATCAGGAACTCAATTATTAATTAAGGATGAAATAATCTTCAGATGAAGTGGACCTGTTCCAAAGATCTGCAGCGTGTCTTCGTACGTAGACTTTTCTCGTCTAACTGCGAGTCGTCAACTTTATGGATGTGTTGTCTCAGGTTGGCGGTCGAAGGCACTTCCTGTCACTGACTGGTAATGAATGAGTCTTCCCTCATGGGCATTAAATGACACTAAGGACTGATTTATATGTTTTATTTAAGAAGTGGCGTTGGCTCGGACGCAGTTTCTCTCTCACCGTCTCTCGCTCGGTGTCTTTGTTTCTTTATCTCTGCTCAGACAGATGATGTCATGTCGTTGAATTATACAAATGATCCAGTTGGACTTTTTACTAATTCTAATTAAGAAGTGGAGCAGACGCTGGCGTCACGAAGAACCACATTGGAGAGTTTCTGACGGTGAACGATTTATTCCTCTGGAAAATCTTTGAAACATCATAAGATCAGTGAGCACTGTGAAAACCAAAGAAAACAAAAGATAAAAAAATACACAGTTTTCCCATTAGGGGGCAGTAGTGGCCTCGTGGTTAAGGAACTGGACTGAGGTTCTAGTTCAGATGGAATATGAGAATATGATACATGAAGATGTTACTGATGATGACACAGAGTTTGATTCCCTTTAACTTAATTAGCTAGAAAAAGCTAGAGAAGACAGATTTGAGATGGTTTGGACATGTTCAGAGGAGGGACAGTGGATACATTGGTAGAAGAATATTCCTAGAGATGGAGCTACCAGGTAGGAGATAAAGAGGAGATTGATGGATGCAGTGAGGGAGGACATGGGGGTAGTTCGAGACAGAGAAGATGGAGAGGACAGGGTGAGATGGAAATTGTGGAAATCGCTGTGGTAACCCCTGAAAAAGGGACACACGAAAAGGAGAAGAAGACTATTGACTATTGAGGGACAGTGGAGGGACACCTGCTATGTCCATCTATGTATTTATCTCTGTTGATCTTCTGCTCCACCTTACCATAACCTACTGACATCCCTAGTACTTAAACCAGGCATGGGCAAACTCTTTCACTAGTGGGCCACAACTGGTCCTTAAATTGGACTTGGGGGCCACGTTAGGACCAGGTAGATTCTGAGTTTAGATGAACTGAGATACATGACATTAGAAAGTCATGCATAAATAAAATATGTTTTTTTTTTTGTAGATACCGCAATCACACAATTTGGAAAAGTTTGATGGGCCGGATCGCTAAGATGAGCGGGCTATATCTGGCCCCCCGGCCTTAGTTTAGTAATTAGTAGTTATACATAAACAGTATATGACAAGCAGGTGTATTAATAACAGCTCCAACTGTCACTGTCATGTTAATAAACAGCCTGGAGGATTAGACACCCAACGCTGGAGTAACACAAATTTACTAAAAATTTACGTATTTCGGATCTTTAACACTGACAGGCATCAAACTTAAAACCATCCCTAACATCCATCATCCTGTCTGGAATGTTCGGAACTGCCGCTAAACTGCTTGGTTTTCACAAATATATCCATCTGTCGGGAAGTTTTCTCTGCCCTTATGCTTTACTTCTCGTAATATTTAACTTTAAATATGTATTTTTAAACTAAACACGTGTATTTCTGCTGAATTAGCCTAAAAAATACACGCTCTCTGGCGAGAAAACAGTTTAACCACAGTTTACAATTCCCCAGGCAGGATGTGAGGACGTGCGGCTGCTTCAGGATTATTCACACCTTTGCCATGACAAATTTATTAAAGCGTAAAGGATGTTGTTGCATTTGTAAATACACCTGGACTGAGAACGGCGACCAAAAGCTACATCCCTGCGGAAACGTCTCTGACGGCCTGTTTTCTTGACCCGGTCCATCTGCTGCATCACGCTTGCGCAAGACAGTGAAGCAAAGTGCAACCTCTGTAGCAAAACTGTCAACCCTGTTATTTATGTGTGACTCAAGGCCCATTTGGGTAAAAGTTCATAATTGCTTTTACTTTATTTTTGACTCCTGGTCAAATGTTAAGACGTTGTGTTTTCACAATGAATCCAGGATGTAACAGGAATGTTTATAGGCTTTGATGGATGGATTAGAGACACTAGGAATAGACAGAAGACAGGAGACAGAGCTGGAGGTGGAGGAGTTAAAGATGCTGAGGTTCTCTTTAGGAGAGA